>CM039122.1:63262125-63384625 GCA_022036555.1 Microstegium vimineum
AAATAAACAAAAGTGATATGTATGCAACAAGTGGGGATGGGTAATTTTTGAACACAAAATCAGGTGATGGAAACTTGCTTTTGTGTTTTGTACTTGTTGAAAAATTGAGAGTCGCTAAAATTCAGGTGCCTGAAATTTATATTTCTTTCAGGCGATGGTTATTGCACATCTTTTATGTTAAAATTGTAACTTTTGTTCACTGTAATTTCTTTAGATATAATATGTAAATTTTAGATCCGAAATAAAAACACCCATTAGATAAAAGGGGCTATTGCATTTCTGCCCTTGTTTTGAATCATAATTGTGATTTTACCCTCACTTTCTTTCATTTTGCATTTTTACCCCTCCTATTCAAAAACGAAGGCTCCGTTTACCCCTGTTTCTAACACCGTTAGCTGCATCTGAAATACTATTGTGTTTCTGCCCTTGTTTTGAACCCTAATTGTGATTTTACCCTCACTTTTTAAAAATGATGTGTCTAAATATATATCTTAAAAGATGAGTAAATTCACAATGCATTAAGATAAGTAGGGGCAATTTCGTATGGGAAAACTTGTGCTTACTCAGCCCATTTGACACCGTTACCTGATGTTCACGGAGTAGGGGTAAACCTAAGCTTGTTTTCAAGAAACAAGGGTAAAATCACAACGATGACAAAAGTAGGGGTAAAATTACAATTGAACATTAAAGTAGGGACAAGAACACAATAACCCCTAGATAAAATCACAAGCTTGACAAGATTTTATCGGTGCTGACACAAAGATAATTAATAATTTATAATTATTTCTATAGTTAGACAAAGACAAAAAAATTTGATAGGTTTCTACTCAACAACAGTTAACAAATCACAGCGTCCGTATAAAACACAAAACGAGTACGTGATACACCTCCGCACTACGAGCTAACATCACGTCACGACCAGCGATGTGCCATAAAACGTTGACAACGCTAATAGGAGGGAGTCACGTCCGGCTTTTTGTAGCAAGGAACACATTGTTGCTGGCCGAAACATTGCCTGAATGGATAGAAAAAAATCAGGCGACTGATGAATAGGAACTGTGTGAAAAATTATATATTGGCCTAAAAACAGATGTGGCTTTTCATCCATTTGTTGACATTTTTTTTTCCAAAAGTCCAGCCAAAGGAGCCGAATAGGGCCGCAGGCAGATTTGGCTGGGCCGGTTGCAGGAGCAGCGATGATTGGGCCAGATGGAGAAACATACAAGGCCTTTGCACTTCGCCGTCTCTCTCTCCGTCTGCCTCTCGCCGTCTCTCTCGTGGGGAAAAAAAAGGAGAGCAACGCACATGCAGTAACTAGTGCTGTGCTGTGGGACGAGGCGGGCACAGAAAGAAATTAATGGCAGCACGCAGGCTTTTGGGACGCCCGAGGAGGGTAATACTAGTACTGCTATGACTGTCTACTGTCTGCACTGCACGCACGCGGCCCTAATTCCGAATCTCTCTCTATATATATTTGCAGTGCATGCTAATCTTGTTAAATAAATCAGCTTAGTCCATATTTTAATAATCTAATAAATCTTAATCTCATACTATATGTTATGTTACATTATAGTATAATCCTATACGAAATATTGATTATAATTTGACTCAGCTTAAATAGGTGAATTTCATGTGCACCAATTGAAAAGTTGAGGAGAGGTTGACTGGGTGCCACACGCGCGCCACCGCCGCCGCCGAGGCGTGGCGTGCGTGCGCCGTGGTTTTGCGACTCATTGGATTCGTTGAACCTAGACGCTATGGTGGAAAAGGAAACGCTGTAACGTCAGACTTGAAGGGAATTGATTTCCCGATATTCAAGCCTGTCGGTTTGCTTTCCCTTCACCGCACCCGCTTCTTTTTATAAACTCGCGACATTCCTTCTCTGTCGAGTACCATTCGATTCTTCCCGTCCAGCCTTATGTGAGAACACAGAGTTGGAGAGCAGGCCTCCGGAACCCTTGCCTCGCGGTGACGTCTACTCGGGCGTGCGGCGCAATCAGGTTTTTGGGGAGCGTCGCCGCGACTACTCGTCTTCTTCCCGGCGCGTCTCCGTCCCTGTCTTCTTCCCGGCGAACCCGAACACGCAGGCCTTCGTCTACTTCCCGGCAAACCATTTGAGGGACGACACTGCGTACATCTCCCTGCATCGACTGTGGTCCACGACTTTGCGCAACTCAATATGACGACTAGTGGGAATGGAGCCGTCAGTGCCTCCGGCACAGGTCCCTTCGCACGGTATATTTCGATCTCCCTGCTCATCGTTCTGATGTTATATTCTGTTGTTAGGAGTAGTCATATTACACATGCGTCTATATATGCTGTCATACCATTACTGTTTTTCCGGATTAAATTAATCATAAAAAAGCCTAATTTTCGTACAAATCTCAGCCACACCACACCTGCTAATCCCCCATCACTTCCCTCCCTCCCTCCATAGACCAGACCACAGGCCACAGCTGCTGCCGGCTTGGTGGGCGGTGGCTGGTGCTGGATGAGACGACGCCGATCCATTTCCATCCCGGTAGGCCGGTACCACTCTTCACTGGGTTGCATTGTCTGTTGCTCAATCATGGATCGGCAAGGCCTTCCTTCCTTCCTTCCTTCCTTCGTCTACCTCTCACAGTGGTCTGGTCTGCTCGGTCATGGCTCCCGTGACCGTGTGAGCATTTAAACTCCTCCCCTCCCCTCTACCATTCCTCTCCTTTCCAGCTCCCTCTACCACATCAGCAATCGCCAGTCCATCGGCAACTGCAACGACAACGGCAAGGCATGCCGCCGCCGCCCGCCCATTGGCTTAATAATAAGGTCGCTAAAACCTAAACCCCCACCCACTGTGCTGCGGCGACCGACTCACCATGCCTCTGCATCGACGCCCAGGACCAGGAGCCGCCTGGCCGTGCTTCCTCTTCCTCATGCTGCACATTTTCGCCGCCAACGCCACCGACGCCGACGCCCTGCTCACCCTCAAGTCCTCTCTGGACCGCTCCGACCGCCTCCCGTGGCGCCCAGACACGGCGCCCGCCTTCTGCGCCTCCTGGCCCGGCGTGCGCCAGTGCGCCCCCGCCGGCCGCGTCACCAAGCTTGTCCTCGAGGGCCTCAACCTCACGGGCTCCCTCACCGCCGCGCTCCTCGCCCCGCTCGCCGAGCTGCGGGTCCTCAGCCTCAAGTCCAACGCGCTCACGGGCTCCATCCCGGACGCCCTCCCGCGCGCGCTCCCCAACCTCAAGCTGCTCTACCTCGCCGACAACCGCTTCCAGGGCCGCGTCCCTGCCACCCTCGCCCTGCTCCACCGAGCCACCGTCATCGTCCTCTCCGGCAACCGACTTACGGGCCAGATCCCGCCGTCCCTCGCCGCGCTGCCCCGCCTCACCTCGCTGCTCCTCGACCGCAACCTGCTCACCGGCGCCGTGCCGTCTCTGGGGCAGCCCACGCTCAGGGTGCTCAACGTCTCCGCCAACCGCCTGTCGGGGAGATCCCAAGCGCGCTCGCCGCCAGGTTCAACGCCTCCTCCTTCCTCCCCAATGACGGACTCTGCGGCGCTCCGCTCGACGTTCTCTGCGTCCCCCAGTCTGTGGCCGACGCCCCGAGCCCCGCGCAGCTCACCGCGGCTACGGCGGCGTTCGCGCCCCTGCCTCCGCCCCGGATGTCCAAGTCTCGCCGCGGCAACAACGCCGCCGTCGTGGCAGGAGCCACGGTGGCAGGGGTGGTGGTGCTGGCCATCCTGGTGGCGGCGGCGCTCATGGCGACGCGGCGTGGGAGGAACAAGCGAGTCGCCGGCGACGTCGACAAGGGCGAGGGCGAGGGCGGCGCCGCAGTGGCGGAGGAGGACCACCAGGCAGCACAGGTGGGGACTGGGGAGGAACGTCTCTGTGCCTGGTGGGCCCGTGGGATTGGGTCCACCTGCAGCAGTGACTGACTGACTGACTGACTGATTTATGTATTTATTTATTATTTTATTAACTGCAGGGGGCAGCACAGCGGCAGCATCACAGTCATGCATCCTCCGCGGCGGCGGCGTCAACGACAGCCGTGGCGGGCGTCGGCGGTCGGGAGTTCTCGTGGGAGCGCGAGGGAATCGGCAAGCTGGTGTTCTGCGGCGGCATGGCGGAGATGTACAGCCTGGAGGAGCTGCTGCGCGCGTCGGCCGAGACGCTGGGGCGCGGCGAGGTGGGCAGCACGTACAAGGCGGTCATGGAGACGGGGTTCATCGTCACGGTGAAGCGGATGCGCGACCCGTCGGCGGGCGGGGTGGGCGCGGCCGAGTTCGGGCGCCGCGCCGAGGAGCTGGGGCGGGTGCGGCACCCCAACGCGGTGCCGCTGCGGGCCTACTTCCAGGCCAAGGAGGAGCGCCTGCTGGTGTACGACTACTTCCCAAACGGAAGCCTCTTCTCCCTAGTGCACGGTGAGTAGTAAACCCACTCGTCTCGTCTCGTCTGTCCATGTGCATTTGATTTACTTTACTTTGCCAAACAAAAATTGCCATCCCTAGGAAATTCCCATTCCCATTCCCCTGGAAATCAAAATCAAACCAAAACGAGCCTAAATGTACGGTAATTCCTTTCAATCCAAACGCATGCATGGCATGAATTGTCTTCGTTAAGCATCTCCAGGCCAGGTACCAAACGGAAACTAGTTGGATCTAACCATTAACCACCCAACAACCACGCGTACGGACATTGTGGCATGCATTTATATGCGTATGTGGACAGACAGACAGACCAGACCCTGTCTCCTCTCGCTGACATGCCATGTACGTATGATGGCCAGCCAGATCACGAAGAAGATACTTGTGGCTGGCTGACCCAGCAGCCAGGGCCACGGATTTCTTGTCACTTCTCCTCTCACCATGGATGGCGATGGGCGGACCTTCAAGGACTCCACATCTCCCTCCCTTATGGTTATGGACTGGCCGGGAGCACGCATGCAGTCGAGTTATATAAAGGCACCCGCCTTCGGTAGCTGTAGCTCTACCTCCCATGGATCTGCCGTGCAATGCAGTTACCCAAAAGGACTCTTTGGCCCCTTGCCTTTATTTCTTGCTGTTTGGCTTTGGCAGGCTGGAGGACATACCATGCACGCCTCATGCTTCACCTTAAAGTTAGACTAGGACATCACCTTCCTGCTGCTCCTTTCGTCGTTCTAGATACTAGTAGATATATAGAACACATCATCGTCATGGTTCATGCTTCTTATTTTGACACAGTTCCCACGAATAACATTTTCAGATGGAAACGTATATTATGAAATGATCTTCTTTTTTTTTTTGTAACGAAATGAAAGTAATCACATCACAGAGCTTGACTTACGGAAAATGTAATTGGAGCGAGCCGTGCTAGGTTGTTCAGTCCTCCCCCGAGCTTTAAAAACCAGAATGAATTGGCATCTACTAGTCGCAGTACAGTACAAGCACAAAAATTGAACTTGAAGGAAGATTGCTCAGCCATCAGGCATGCATGTGACTGACAGGGAAAGAAGAGCCAGCTACCTTAGTTACTCCTTCATTCATGCTGCTCGATGACCCACAGGACATGAATTTGGTCATTTCTGCACTATTGCAATTCATAGATCAATATGGTATCGCTAGTACTGTATCACCAGATCGCACAACAGCTGAACTGGTGCTCTGGGTTCAAAGAGAAACCATGTGCATCTGGGAGTGCTACAGTCAAATCTCATTTCTTTCTTTCTAGGTACACTCCTGTGCATTTGACTTTGTATCTCAACATCTACTGGAAGAGATTACTATTAGTTGGATAGTTTAAGCCTAACCCTTTAGTCCAAGCCTCTTCTCTTATTCGGAACTGGTACGGCAAAAGCTGCTGGAGTAATTTAAGAACCCTAAACCAGAACAGAATTGGAGTAAGCAACCATATTTTAATGATAAAGAAAAGCCTTTGGCTAATTGCATTCTTTACTAGTACTAGGTGATCCACATAGTTGATTGAAGTCTGCATCATGGGCCACAGAGGATCATACATCTCCACAATCACTTCTCAAGATTATGTATAAATGGAACTTTTCATGAAAAAGGAAAAAAAATAATAAATAAGAGGGAGGTATCTCTGACTGACTGATTAACAAACAAACAAACGAAGAGGCAGAGGCCACAGTGCATGAGCATGGGTGCCTCTGGTTCATGTGACATGTGAGTGGGGAGTCAAATGGACTACTACTCCCTAGTCAGTAGTACACATGTAGGTTTCTCGTGCATCTTCTTTTTCCTTGTGCAAAATGAAATGTCCTCTTTGTCTTATTATTTTTATCCAGTATACAGAATATGTAGCACATGCCCTGCATTCAGTGACCATCTTTCTTAGCGTACAGGTAAGCCATACATATAATTGTTCAGTAAGACAATAACAGCAGATAAATTATTGATCTGCTATATGCATTTGGTTAAACCAACTGATTAAAACGGTTATGCTACCATGTATCGACTGATCTCAGAGTTGCCCACAGCGTGAGTCTTTCATGGACCCAAAATAACAGGATTATTAGTCCTCAGAAAGAATGAAGGACGGAAGGAAAGAAAAAGGTTAAGTTAAAGGCAGTCCGGCAAAGTGAAGGCCATGCTCTCTCTCTCTCTCTCTCTATATATATATATATATATATATATATATATATATATATATATACGTTTCACTTGCCAGGGCATTGTGATTGCTGGATCTGAGACAATAAACCCTGTGGCCACTATGGTATTGCATGTACTAGTTGCTGTTTCAGCCAGCGCTAGCTCATTTCCAGCACAAGCTCAGGGTCAGGGACAAGAGCATACAAACATTGCTGCCCTGAGGCCAGACGTACAGGTAGGGAGATGATGGGTGTAGCTTGCTTGTGATCGTTGATAGGACGACCAGAGGTAGAGGGAGGGGGTGCTGATGGGGGCCTGGCCTCCCCCAACAATCTGCTGATTTCCTATCAGATCAGGTGCCTAAATATATGGATCTTATTAGCACTTATCTACGCCCTGCCTACATGGTGGTCCAGGCGGCCCTGCTGCCAAGTTACTGTGGTACTGCATTCTCTGCCTGCTTGCATGGAGCAGGAGAGAGGAGAGGTCTTCAATCAGAGTCAGACGATGCATGCCATGGGCCATGGCAATATGATGATTATATGCACACAGACACAGCGCTGTGGGCCTTACTTAATGCTATGCTAGTACAGTACTATGTCATGGCTGTTATATAACTAATCATCATCTGCCCTTTTGTGATCGTCTTGTTGCTCTTCCTTCCATTCGAGATTATATTTGTGCAATGCATGAAGCAAGCTTCCTGGTGGCCGGACTCATGTAACTTGACATATGCTGCATGCAGGGTCGCGGCCGTCCAGCAAAGGAAAGCCACTGCACTGGACATCGTGCATGAAGATCGCTGAGGACGTTGCAGCGGGGCTGGTGCACCTCCACCAGTCGAGCATCGTCCACGGCAACCTGAAGCCCTCCAACGTCCTCCTAGGCCCCGACTTCGAGTCGTGTCTCACCGACTACGGCCTCGTGCCGACCCTGCTGCCGTCCAACGCCGAGCTCCACTCCTCGAGCTCCCTGTTCTACCGCGCCCCGGAGGTGCGCGGCGCCCACGCCCACGCCACGTCCTTCACGCCCACGACAGACGTGTATAGCTTCGGGGTGCTCCTGCTGGAGCTCCTGACGGGCCGGACGCCGTTCCAGGACCTCATGGAGCTGCATGGCGACGACATCCCGAGCTGGGTGCGTGCGGTGCGCGAGGAGGAGAGGGAGACAGAGTCCGGAGGGGAGTCTGTGTCTGCCGGTGGCGCTGAGGAGAAGCTCACGGCGCTGATCAACATCGCCGCGACGTGCGTGGCTGCGGACCCGGCCAGGCGGCCCACAACGGTGGAGCTGCTCCGGATGGTGAGGGAGGCGAGGGCCGAGGCCATGTCATCGTCCAACAGTAGCGACCGGTCACCAGCTCGGTGGTCCGATGCCATGCTGGGCATGCCGCCACGGGATCAGGCCGCGGAGAGCTTCACGGATAGGGAGAGAGACTGACGACCTCCGTCATGCTTTAATTCCCCCCCCCCCCCCCCCCCCCTATAATAGTGCTAGACTAGAAGAAGGCATAGTAGGCCATAATAGGATTGAGAGTGCGGTTCCTTCCTCGGTGTGATAGTGATACTATGATGAGATGGATTGAGTTTGCTGTAAAATCTTTGTGATACTATGATGAGATGGATTGAGTTTGCTGTAAAATCTTTGTTTTCTGAACTGTGCATCTTCTTTTCATCAGACACAGATGAGATACCAAAGTAAAGCAAGCAAGCTAAGATTGCTTCACTGCTGCCAGTGTTTTATGTTTATCTTGCAGTCAAAGGGTAGTGTTTATCTGGTTGTCTCTAGGGAGTCTAGGCAGCTTTTCCTACAGCATATTTGTTATGCCATTCAGCACTTGATGATGATGATTGATTTTAAATAAAATAAGGCACATTGTGTTTGTCGCTGTCAGTGTCATCTTCGAGACGACATCGATAACGAAGTCACTTTAAGCGGCTCACTATTGATGGGAATATATATATATATATATAATATATATATATATATATATATATATATATATATATAGCATGATTAATGAACGATAGCACAAAACCTTGAATTCTGAAGGGGAAAAAAACTACTCGCAAGGCTACCGTTCTTGTACATACATTTTTCCTTCGGGGAATCAAACTTGCCTGGCCCGGAGCCCCGGACTCCAAAACGTATAAAATAAAGACATGGCCTAGCCCATCTAAGAAAGAGTCAAACAGGCCTGGCCCGGACTCCAAAACGTAGATATACTAGGAAAATCTCACTGTAACACTCCTACACGTCTAATTAATAAAGAAGTGTGGGTTGTGCTAAAAAAAAAAACTAGGAAAATCTCACAAAAGCAACCTTGTGATGGACGAAATCTCACAGACACCCTCCACCGAACCAAAACTGACCTTTGTCCGAGGAGGCGATTTTCACTGACGATAATAATAAATTGCGAAAAAGCCCAGGCGCAGGCGGCAAAACAAACAGAGTCCTTCCTCTCGTGTCTTGTCCCCCATCCATCTTCTTCCATCCTCCGCCAGAGTCTCGCTAGCTAGGGTTTCCACCAATGGCGGCGCCCACCACCTCCCGCCGCGGTCCCGGCGGCGCGCGCAACATGGACGACGAGAACCTCACCTTCGAGACCTCTCCGGGGGTCGAGGTCGTCAGCAGCTTCGACCAGATGGGCATCAAAGACGACCTCCTCCGCGGCATCTACGGCTACGGCTTCGAGAAGCCCTCTGCCATCCAGCAGCGCGCCGTCCTCCCCATCATTAACGGCCGCGACGTCATCGCGCAGGCCCAGTCCGGTACCGGCAAGACGTCCATGATCTCCCTCACCGTCTGCCAGATCGTCGACACCGCCGTGCGCGAGTAGTAATCCTTATTTATTATTATTCCCATCCCTCCTTCCTTCCTTATATGTAGATTATTGAGCGACCAATCTATTATGTTTGTTTTTTGTGGTTCACCAGTAAGTTAGGGTTTTCGAATCAAGGATCCCCCAACACACACAAAATAATGTGAATAAGCGGGTCAGCTAGGGTCTTCATATTTAGTCTGCTTGATTTATCCTCTGTAATATTGAGTTGTGCACAGCCCAGGAATTAGGGCACTGCCTGTTTTTATTCTCGAATTCTCAGAGCATGTATGTTTTTTTTTTCATTATATGAGCGCAGAGCTGGAATTTGAATTAACTTCATTATTATGTTCCCCTGTCTCACAGGGTGCAGGCTTTGATACTCTCGCCTACTAGGGAGCTTGCTTCCCAAACAGAGAGAGTTATGCTGGCTATTGGCGACCACCTCAACGTCCAAGTGCATGCTTGTATTGGTGGAAAAAGTATCGGTGAGGATATCAGGAGGCTCGAGAATGGGGTGCATGTAGTCTCGGGAACTCCAGGCAGAGTCTGTGATATGATCAAGAGGAGGACCCTGCGAACAAGAGCCATCAAGCTTCTAGTTCTGGTTTGTTCACTCTCATATTTTCTTTTTTGAAAATTTTGTCTTCGCAATGTGTGAAGGGCTAATTCTTTCTGTGATGATACAGGATGAAGCTGATGAGATGCTGAGTAGAGGCTTCAAGGATCAGATTTATGATGTCTACAGATATCTCCCACCTGAACTTCAGGTTACTATTGGAACTTATAGTTTGGGCACAAATGATAGTTTTTCCTTTTTTCCCCCTTCAGTTTTGTATCTTGTCAAAAAATGTGCGCTTTTTTTGCCATATAAAGAATTATCCAATCTGCCACCAAGTTCAGTGTACCATATTACTATGATTATGACATGCATGTTTCCAATTTCTTATAACCCACTTTGATTGTACATAAGGCATATCTTGTATCTGTTGTAGTCTGTACGGCATCCATAGTTACACATATACACCGACTGTCCTTTTGCTCAGTTCATGTTATTTTATTATCTGTTTATTATCTTCTTGATATGTAACAACACATATGGCACATTTCATAGTGAGCAAACAATGGTGAAAACGAGTTGCTTTTGCCAATTCTGTTTTTGATGACAAGAAATATTGGCTTTTACTCGAACTGATGTGATTGTGTATTTGGTTTCCTTTAAACAGGTGTGTTTAATTTCTGCAACTCTTCCTCATGAGATCTTGGAGATGACTAGCAAGTTCATGACCGAACCAGTCAGGATCCTTGTGAAGCGTGATGAGCTGACACTGGAGGTAAATACCATGTAAAGTTATGCTTTGACCTATGTTGATCTCCTTTTGGCTACAACTTTTATAATGCTATGTTTGTAGGGCATCAAACAATTCTTTGTTGCTGTTGAGAAAGAGGAATGGAAGTTTGATACTCTTTGTGATCTTTATGATACACTCACCATCACCCAAGCTGTTATTTTCTGCAATACTAAGCGAAAGGTACCTTGTTCGTATTTTTGCTTTTCATATCCTGCTTTTCTCTCCCAAAATTTTTGCTTACTTGCCATTAGTGATGGCTTGGATGCTAAGCGGAAAATTTTCTTTTGGCCCAGGTGGATTGGCTTACTGAAAAAATGCGCAGCAATAACTTCACGGTATCGGCTATGCATGGTGACATGCCCCAACAAGAAAGGGATGCCATTATGGGTGAGTTCAGGTCCGGTGCAACTCGTGTGCTAATAACTACAGATGTTTGGGCTCGAGGACTGGATGTTCAGCAGGCAAGTATTCTTACATTTTTATTTGAATTTTCTTTATTCTGTTGGAAAATTGCCTGATTGAATGTGTCCTGTTGTGTTTCCATTTTGTTCGCCAACACTTGGGGTATTGACTGGATTTCTTACATTTTCAGGTTTCACTTGTCATAAATTATGATCTCCCAAATAATCGTGAGCTTTACATTCATCGCATTGGTCGCTCTGGTCGTTTTGGGCGCAAGGTGAAGTTTCTAATTTCTGCTACCAACTATGGCTTCCGTTTACACCAGTTAGATACATTGCTTATTAACTTGGCCAAATCAACAAGTATACAGTTGTGGGCGTGTGATTACTCATCAAATAAAATGTTTTTCATTACTTTTGTAGTCAAGTAGATGACAGCAAAAGAAGTAAAGAGTCTTGCTTGTGCAATGTTGAATTTTCATGTGCACTGCATTTCTTTGGTAGAAAAGACAGGAAACATGGCATACAAATTGTGCATCCCAGATGCCATAATAGTCAATTTGGCGCATGGCAAACATGAATACATAGTTAATGTGTGCTGTCCATGAGGAGCTTAATTGTGTCACATCCAGATTTGGGTGCTGGTCGTTTCGCTGAAATTTAACTTATGCTTAATGTTTGTGCTGATTTGTTGTGAGGAAAACTTTTTTCGTTTAAGTAGTGCTGATTTGTTGTATGAAGTGTAGCAGTTGTCAAATTGCAATTGTTTATTCCATGTAATACTGGGCTGATTGTAATGACGAAAAGCTGTTTGTGTTTGCGTTGCAGGGTGTGGCGATCAATTTCGTGCGCAAGGATGACATCCGTATACTGAGAGATATAGAACAGTACTACAGCACACAAATTGATGAGATGCCAATGAATGTCGCTGATCTTATTTGAGCAAGAGGATTGGGAGGAGGGAGCGCGTTGTGTTCTATCATCTCCTTTCCTCGTAAGGTTTGGCTTGAGCCTCGTTGGTGCTGGTGTTGGTGTGGCTGTGGACTGGACGAGAGGGGCTTTGTAACTGGAGCTGGAGTGGAGCAGAGATTGTTTCCGTATTGGTCATGGCATGAACTGTATATATTTTAGCTTGCTCCAGCTCATGTAACACTTCCTTGCTGCGTTTGTGCTTGGGACACAAAGACCTGTGTTGATGGCGTCATTAGTGTGACAATGATTTGGTGTCTTGGATTTTTTTTGTTGATCGATCGTGTGCTGATCTGAATTGCTGTTTGTTTATTATTATAAGTTTTGATTTGACTGGTTGAAGCGCTGAGAATTGTGATTCTTATTGTGCCTATGAGCCCTGGGCAGGCAACGAAGTGAGCTCCAACGACGTGTAAAGGCACGGTTCCAGTTTTGAAGTGTGAGAAAATAGGCTGTAGCGATCTGAATTTGTGGGGAGCTGCAGTCTGGCTGCCGTGCTGACACTGACTTGTATGTAATGTGTGTGCGTCCTTGTGATCGTTGTTGTTGGGGATGGAATGGATGATCTGCCCCTCTCTCACTCTGATCATGGATGTGGTTATGATTATGGCACCACACCTGACCTTGCCATGACAAACTGGCAAGCTGAATTTGCATCACTGACGTGCTGTGCACTCAGTTGTCCTTGAACTCTTTCCTTAACTTTCTTGTGCTGGCATGGCCTGGCCTCCTAGCTGTTTTACTTTGGTTTATTTATTATGAGTTAGGATTATTAATTTTAAAATATCTAGTTTTTATGACTGGTTGAGTTTTGATTTGATTTGATTGATTGATGCAGCAAAATATATAAATCTGGTGTTGAGATATCCAGCTTGATGGGTGTTTCATCTCTATGCATGGCTCTTCTGATATGAGCTGAAATTGTCGTCCTACCCTACTTTGCTTTGTGAATGAAGCGGACAAGACAAGAAGCAGAGACAGGCAAAGGCAAGCCCCAAGCCCCAAAGCATGAGGCGGCAGCCATCGACGACGGCCGATATGGGTCTGGCGCGCTCATCGTCGGGCGTCTGGTGGAAGCTGATGGGCGATGCAGGATCCGACGCGGCGTCGTCGGAGGTGGACCGGCAGCTGCGCGGCATCGCCGACGAGGAGGCCGCCGTGAGGGCCCGCGTGGAGAGGCGGCACGCGGGCGCCCCCGCCGTCCGACGCAAGATCACCGTCGCGTCCATGGGCCTTGAGGTAGTGGTGCTGCTGTGGTACGGCCTGTGGAGGCCCAGGAGGCGGGGCAGCGGCACCGGCAGCGGCAGGCCGTGGCTGCAGCTGCTGCCTGCGCTCGCCGTGCCTGCCTTGGCCACCGTCGCCCTCGCTGCATTCGGCCGCTTCCGGAACATGTGTAAGCAAAGGAGTACTATTCGATCCCTCGATCTCATCATGCATATGCTGTCTCTATCTGCATGGATCATCATATATATCATTGTACAGTGTTGAGCTTGAGCTTGAGGAGTAATGAGCATGATGATTATCATGCATATTTATTTATGAAGAAGATAAGCCAAGCTAAGCCTGATGTATGCTGCTTCATTTCATGGATCAATGTGCAGTGGATCGCAGGGATGAGCAGCAGCTGGAGCGGCTCCGAGCAGAAAGGAAGGCTAAGATTGGCAGCTTCAGGGGAAGCCACCACAACTTGCAAAAGCTCATCCACGTAAATTCAATTCTCAGATATATTTACGCTGAAAAAAGGAAATTAATATGATATATACAATATACATTATTTGAATTTTGATGATGATGATATGGGCATATGTCCTATGGTTGATGATGGAGTTTTCTTTTTGTCTTCCTTTTCTCCGGGCTCACTCAATGCAACGACTCGCGCAATGCAGAAGTATGACCCTGATGCTGCTGCTGACACTGATAGCAACACTGATGCAGCAATTGCTGGTGGTGAAAACAACAAAACGAAAAAGCTCAAGAGGACGCGCTCGCGGTTGAGCTTCCAGTTCCACGTGGGATCAGAGGGAGACGAATGAAATGAAACCAGAGGATCCTTGTTGATGCCAAACCAAAATCGAGGCAAAGGGTTCATGTCCATGTGTTACTAGGTGTCTTTGTGTCTTCCAAACAAGCAATTTTTTTGCATAAATTCTACAATCAAAGTCTTCTCATTTTCATAATTAATTCTTCATTGAGTTCGTCAACATTTGCTAGCTGTAATGTAAGTTGTGGGATGAAAACTGAAACGGACCAAGCTGACCCCCGCGTACCGTTGCTGTCATGTAACTTGTGGGATGGGAACTAAAACGTATCAAGCTGACACCCGCAAGGCATTGGTGAATCAGTTGTTAAGTACTCCCTCCGTTTTTGAATAAACCAATTTCTAGAATCTGTACCATACAAATAAAAGTGTACAAGAAAAAAAAATCAAACTACACATTAGCTTCTAGATTTGCACTTCAAGCATTAAGATATATTGAGCTTATCAGTGATCTTTTCAATCAAATACTTTGATATGACACTTGGCACAGATAAAAAACATGTCCTCTACAACTAAGGAAGATCTTTCCAGATTTACTTCAATAGATAACTAACAAGATATGTTATCAAAATGAGCTACTGTACTTAGTACTTTCTACATTCTAAATTATAAGTTAGTCAAAGAATCTCAAGTTTGACCAAAATTATAGATAAAATTATAAAGATTTATGACATCAAATATAAAAGAATTGTTTGTGTAGAAAGGAAAAAGGAGAGAAAAAATAAAAGTAATAAAAATATAGATAGAAGGCTGAAATTTAGTGTCATTTTATTATGGAATTGTAGGACACAATCACACAAGTGATTTGGATTTTTTTTTCCTTTTGGATGTAGAATACACAGACTTTTTGGTAACAGGTGAGAGAGGATTTGTTTGTGTATTTCATGTTGGTACTGCATATATATTTCCAAAAAGAATTGTGTACTTCTATCATATATTCTCTGTACTTTTCTATTTCTCTGCAGTCTACACTGCAATAATTGGTACTGTTTTCTTGTGGTGGATCAATTATTACGATTCCCGTTATCCGGCCTATGAATTAGTTATAGCTCATGAAGGGCTCTCTCACATCCATGACGTGACACAACTCCGATGAGTTACATCTCATGGCCTGTTTGCTAGAAGGTCTTGATGCAACAAATTATATCTCCTCCTGTAACCAGACATACTTTGTTTTACTGTCATATGATTAGTATTGAACATTGATAATTTAATCTTGTATTGTGTTTTCCTTAACTTTGTAGTATTGTTTGCATACTGCCAGTTGTCTCTGAAATATATGATGCCGCAGTCATCAGGTTGGCAAATCATGCTGGATGCTTGAAGTCCACAGTAGCATTATTGACTTGAATAAACTATTGACTCCAAACATTAAATATCTTACATGTAGTGTGCATGTATAGTGTATGGACTATGTCAACCTAATAAGATTTTGAAGATATGTTGACATGTCAAAACACTAATAATGCTTGATCTGAACTCTTCTTTCTTGGAGCCTGAACGAAGACCTATGTAAGTGCCATCTGGCTACTGAAAGATATGATTCTGACTTCTGAAAGATATGTTGTGTGATACATACTATATGCTTTTGTTTTTAATAGAAGTCAACACATCATACGACCTTGGAGTTGAAGAATCCCCATCTACGGTCTACCACACTGCTAGTGTGTATGTCCTCCTCTCGTTTGAAACCCACATACTTGGTATGTGATATGTCCATTTTCTATGGTTGTTGTTTCAGGTACATGAAACTGTATACACCGGCGATCTTAACTCTTTGGTGCATTTGGAAGCAAAGAAATGCAGTGGTGTTCAGGGACCAAAGAAGATCAGCGCAGACACTATTTGTCGAAATCAAGGACACATACACGTTGTGGTTACTTGCAGGGGGAAAGTTCTTGCCCAACCTGGTAGCTCCCTAATTCGTGAGTAGTAAACCATTTTTTTTGTTTGTTTTTCTTCCACATATACAATGTGTCGGGTACAAAGGTAAGGGGTACCCTGATCCATAAAGATCTAGTGCTTAATATCCATTCAAAATCCAAAATTCATCCTACCTTCCCATCAAGCATGACCGGTCATGGGCCGACCCATCACTGGAGAAGACAGTGAGCAGGATCTGCGACGGAAGAGGGGTCGATCGAATCCCCCTCTACCTCAACCCCTCGAGTGACGGAAGAGGGATCGATCGAATCCCCCTCGACCTCAACCCCTCGAGTGACGGACAGGGGGTCGATCGAATGCCCTACGATCAGGAGGCCCGATCAACTCACCTACTCCCAGTATGGGGTAAAGGGGATCCCATGCTGTTACCTGCTCCTGCCTAACACCATGGGCACCCGGTACCTCGGTCAAATCCATCAACTCGTCACCCATACCCGGGTTATCCGTCGATCGTGCGGCCACTGTAGCCACGCCTTGAGTACGGAGGTCGAAAGCACCCCCTCGAATCTCAAATGGGACAGCCCTCGACCATGTTTTCGGGGATGCGTCAGGATCATGCAGGCCTCGATACTCCTCGATCCGGGGGCTCGACCCTCATCTCCAACCACTACGGCACAGAACCCGTCCGCTCCGTCCCACTTCAACTGCGGAGCCCGTACCCGTCTACAGGAGACCAATCGTTCCACGCCATGCCGTTCGGCAGCGACCAGTCCGCCATCACCATGCCCCGAAGCATCGGAAGGACAAGAAGAGCATGCCGCAACAGCAATCGACGTCCCATCGCAAGCATGGTGTCATGGACGCGCCTCCCATACCGATACGAACTAGAGCTCCTGTACTCTCAAGCCTCCCCCTAGTCTATAAAAAGGGACGCTGGAATAGTAGGAAAGATTAGGGAGAACAACCAGACATCTGTTCGCACTTGCAACCATCTAAGCAACACCCATTGACACTCGCAGCAAGCTCACTAGCATACGCAACAGAGAGCCATATCCGAACACAACACAAACCAATGATTTCTTGATCAACATCTCAAGCAATCAACCGAGCCACCTAAGATAGCCCGGCTAGCCTTTGGCCTCGACCCCCCCCCCCCCCGAGTTCATCCGTGTAAGCCAGCTTGTACTCCCTCTTGTACGAGCACTTCGGTGCAAGATAATACAATTATTCCTTCCCCACTGGACGTAAGACCTTTTTTGCCCGAACCAGGATAAATATTGTGTTCTTCTTGCATCACATCTTGTAGAGGGAACACGCAATAAACAAATTTACTGGTTGGTGATCGACCCCCTGGGTCGAAACACCGACACAATGCTGCTGCGATAGGCTGCGCTACTCGCACAGGTAATTGCTGATACTACTTTTTTTCTTCCTTCTTATTAATATAAGTCCGACGACCGGATCTTTAAAAAAATAATAGAAAAAAAAGAATGCATATGGTTCATGAAATTGAATGATTAGCGCTGCAGTGAAGAACCAAATGATGCAGAGCACATTGTATTGGATCTCAACCTGAACTGAAACTTTGGAACCATCTACATACTGTTTTTCCTACTCTTGCAGTAAATTTGAATTGAAGCTCAAAGGAAAACATATTATATTCCTCTAGTTCTTTTATTGTTCAGAAGCAAACAATTTGAGTTGTATTTGTCTTGAGTTGACCTTTTGCTTCTGATGCTCGCTCTTGGCTCGAGCAGCGGCTCCTTTTTTAACACCAAATAACACTTGGCCACTTCTGAAGTTATGGTACAGCAATGCAATGTTCCATAAAGAAAAAAAGGTGCAGCTCCCAAGATCGATCAGTGGCAGTGATTGACCCCTCTTCTGAGACCAATCACGTTGCTGGCACAAGCCATGTCCTACGAAAGTCCAGGTGCAGAGAAACTGACTTGAAGAGTTATTTTAGAGAAAAGGCTCCTCGCTTCTCCGGCATCAGGTCAGACATCACATTTCAGAATCTTCAAGCTATTAATTTTTCATTAGGTTGTGAATCATTGCATGCTTTTGCCAGTTCAGTTGTAGAACGTACAGGGGTGGTGGTGGAGTGGTAGATGCTGCGCACAAAGAAAAAATATCCAAAAGATTCCATCCCGGATATGCTGAATGTACGTGGATTGTTCGTGCGCAAACAATTATCCTTTAATTTTTTCCATGGCGCTTAATTAAGTATCTGTTACTCTTGCAGCTTGGTTGGCTTAGTGCACCTGCTGTTTGGTGAGCTTAAGTATGTATTTACGATAGTTGTGTCATGTCGGGTACGAAGGTAAGGGGTACCCTAAACCCCTCGATAAATTAACGCTAAACATAACAACCATTTTTAAGGCAAGGACCAGCCCACTACTCGGTAAGACGCGGCCCATCAATCGAGGGCCCCCTCTACACCAACTGCGGCAACAAGCCACGGGCCGGCTCCACCTCGACGACGAACGAGGGGGCGAGCGAACGACCCCCGGCTCCACCTCGATGACGGACGAGGGGGCGAGCGAACGACCCCCGGCTCCACCTCGATGACGGACGAGGGGGCGAGCGAACGACCCCCGACTCCACCTCGACGACGGATGAGGGGGCGAGCGAACGACCCCCGGCTCCACCTCGATGACGGACGAGGGGCGAGCGAACGACCCCCGACTCCACCTCGACGACGGACGAGGGGTCGAGCGAACGACCCCCCGGCTCCACCTCGATGACGGACCGAGGGGGCGAGCGAACGACCCCCCCCGGCTCCACCTCGACAAACGAAGAACGGACGAGGGGTCGAACGATCCACCCCCCAACCTCTACCTCGACCCTTCCGACCCCGTCGACGCCTCGACCTCTACCTCGGTCAGGGGTCGAGCGGACGACCCTCGGACGAGGGGCTCGATTAACCCAACTGCTCCCGACATGGGTTAAAGTGAACCCACCTAACGACATGGGCGCCCGCGTCCGCTGTCAAATCCGCCAACTCCCCGTCAGGTCCCCGATTCCTGTCAACTGTGCCGCCACTGTCGCCACTACGCGAGTACGGACTCCAACAGTACCCCTCGGAAAGTGAACAGTGCGACCCTCGACGACGACTTCGGGAACGCGACAGAGCCACGCAGGGCTCGACCCCCTCCCTCGACCGGGGGGCTCGACCCTCCTCTCTTCAACAACTCCGGTACGGAAGCCGTCCCATCCGCCCCGTCCCGCTTCGGCCGTGGGACTCGTGCCCGCCTGCGGACACTGCACTGCGACGACTTCTACTGCCGCCACGACCGGGGACGCCAGAAGGACGGGAAGGCCATGCCGCCACAGTACTCAACATCTCTCCGCCAACACTGAGCCGCGGATACGCTACCCATACTGCTACTGTTAGGACCCTGTACCCTCGGGCCTCCCCTTGGTCTATAAAAGGGGACGCCGAGGTAGAGTATGGGGGGACTTCTTGGACTCTCTAGGTCGGACGATCGGACTTTCGTTCCCAGGGACCCTAGTTCAGACTCTGACACTCTACACTCCACACACCCCGCCACTCGATCGACCCCTCGGGTGGCCGACTCCGGTAACACAGCTTGTACCCCCCTGTACGAGCACGCTTTGGGTGCGAGATAATACAAGTCATCCTCCCCCCGCTGGACGTAGGGTTTTCTTTGCCCGAACCAGGATAAACCTTGTGTCCATCTAGCATCACGTCTGAGAGAGGGAGCACGCGATATACAAATTTACTCGTTGGTGGTCTTAACCCCCGGGTCATAACACCGACAGTTGGCGCGCCAGGTAGGGGGATTCGCGTGTCGATCAACTCCGAACTACTCTCTCAGATGGATTCCACCATCCCACTGTTCCCGTTCACCACCGTCATCTGGTTCGACAGTCTAGGGTTCGTTTCCACGGACCAGGGCGACTTGATAGTCTTCCCCTCCGCCCGTGGCCTAGACGTCAGCAGCTCCGCTGCGCCGGAGCCGGCAAGGATCAGGCGACGGTCCCTCCGCTTGCGTCTCTGGCCTGCGATCAGGAGGAGGCGCGAGCGGCTCCGACGCGCTCGCCGTCGTGCGAGCTCTGGGGCGCCGGATGCCGTTCCCCCGATCCCAGTTGGCGACACGGCCCCTTCTCCTAGGGGTCCGCTTGACCCACGCTTGTGGGCCGAGGGCGGGCGTCTCCCCGAGCGGGACTCCGGCTCTGCCACGTCGTCGTCCCCGGAGGCTCCCGTGGCTTCTCCGACACCGTCGACCCCGTCACCACCGCGTGACCCGTTCCCGTACGGGCTCCGCAACAGTGCCGGACTCTACTATGCTTTCGCAGGGCTGCGGGTACATACATACGACGAGTCTCCATGGACTCCGTCGTGGGCGACGGCCGATCCCGTCACCACCACTTCACCGGGCGAGCCAGAACTGCCCCGTACGTGGGGCACATTACGGCGGCACCTGGAGGAGGAAGAAACGGGTAGGCTCTTCCCCCACTTCTACCACGCCGACCCCGACTCGGACTCTCCCGACGAGAGTTACGACTCCACTCGGGAGTGCTTCCACCTCGACGAGCAAACCAACCTCCAGGACGACGTCGACAATACCGCGGCCACCGAAGAAGGGGGAGGGGCTAACGCTACAACCGGCACGAGATGCCATCCCCCCAAGTCCTGATAGAGCCGATCCACCCCCCAACGTCCAGATTACGCAGGTCCGAGAGCTTCTCAACAAGCTCGAGGAGGAGCGCCTGCGTCTTCAGCAGCTCGAACACGCCCTCGAGCGGGATCAAGGGCGTCCTCAGGGTAGAGGAGCTCGCGAGCGGGCCCGGGAGGTCCACCGACAGATCGTCGAGGAGGGGAACGCCGAACCCCGAGTCTTCAACCGCGCCAGCCAGAATGTCGTAGCAGCCGCGATGCTGCTCCGCGACATGCCAGCGCCATCGACCCCCAGGCACGGCGTATCAGGGACGAAATCCAGGGGCTTCTCCAAACTACGGCCGTGTAGCAGGCAGAGAGCTCGGCCTCGAGGCGTCGAGGGGCTGCCTCTGAGCGACAAGCAGCACCCCCTCGATAAAATCGGGAGGTCTCTGTCCACCAGAACAAGGCGCCCCAGGGCCGGGTCGAGCCACGACTGGTTCAGGAACGCCTCGTCGATGACCTCCCCCCTCGAGTGAACAATCGACGTTGGTACGGCAACGCCGAGGCTTGAGGCTACAACGCTCACCGAGGTGGGCGCTACGACAGCGACGAAGATCGATGCCGGTCTCCGGAGCCGCCGGGGCCCCGAGTCTTCAGAAGAACCATCCGGCGGGCCTCCCTACCCGTACGTTTCCGACCACCCACCAGCCTGGTCAAGTACAACGGCGAAACCAAGCCAGAGCTCTGGCTTGCCGACTTCAGGCTGGCATGCCAGCTGGGTGGAGCCAAAGATGACCTCGTCATCATTTGGCAACTCTCACTGTTCCTCTCCGACACCGCTCGAAGGTGGCTCGAGGAGCTACCCCCGGACTTGATCCAGCACTGGTCCGACCTGGTCCGGATCTTCGAGGGCAACTTCAAGGGCACCTACGAGCGGTCGGGCAACCCCTGGGACCTTCGCAGCTGCATGCAGAAGCCAGGGGAGACCCTCCGCGCCTTCACCCGCCGATTCTCGAAGCAGCGCACCGCACTGACCCACATCTCCGACCACGAGGTCATCACGACGTTCATCGCCGGGACAACCTGCAAAGAGTTGGTGTGGGAGCTGGGGCGAAACACCCCCAAGACCGCCAACGAGCTCATGGACGTCATCGCCAACTACGCAGCTGGCAAAGAAGCTGTTGGCGCCTTCTTCCAGATTCCCCCAGGGAAGGGGAAGGGCAAGGCGGAGGAGCCCAGGGGCTCGGACGATGGGCCCAAGAGAAACAAGGGGCCCAGAAGGAACAACGACGGCAACGGCGGCCGGAAGAAGAAGAAGAACCAACCGGGCCGACGCAACGTCGAGCCCAACGTCGAGCACGACGACGAGCCCGACGACCTTGTCGCTGCGGCAGACAAGAGGAAGCCTCGACGGCCCCCTCCCGACGGGGGCGTCTTCGATAAGATGCTGAAAGAGCCTTGCCCCTATCATATGGGGCCGGCCAACCACCGCCTCGAGGACTGCCGCATGCTCCGGAAGCACTTCGTCCCTCCTGGCCTCAGGAGAGATGACGACAAAGAAGACCCGCCCTGTGACGCCCACGTCAGGGGTGATGTCAAGAAAGGAGGCTTCCCCGAGATCCACGACTGCTACATGATCTACGGGGGACCCTCGACTCGCCTCACCACGCGCCAGCGCAAGAGGGAGCGTCGAGAAGTTTTCTCCGTTCGGGCCCAGGCCCTGCGGTACCTCGACTGGTCCCACACGCTGATCACCTTCGATCAAGACGACCATCCCGAGCACATCCCCAACGCGGGGGCTTACCCGCTCGTCGTCGGCCCGATCATCCTCACACACCCGCCTCACCAAGGTGCTCATGGATGGGGGGAGCAGCCTCAACATCATCTACGCCGAGACCCTCGACCTCCTGGGGATCCCGAGGACCATGCTCCTGCCCAGCGCGGGGGGTTCCACGAGATCGTCCCGGGGAAGAAGGCACTCCCGATCGGCCGCATCAAGCTACCGGTCTGTTTCGGCGTCCCCTCGAACTTCCGAAAGGAAGAGCTGACCTTCGAGGTGGTCGCGTGGCGAGGCACCTACCACGCCATCATCGGTAGACCGGGGTACGCCAAGTTCATGGCGGTCCCGAACTACACCTACCTCAAGCTCAAAATGTCGGGGCCCTCGGGGGTCATCACCATCGACACCTCCTACGAGCACGCATACGACTGCGACGTCGAGTGCGTGGAAAAAGCCGAAGCCCGTGAGGATTCGGCTATCCTCGCGGCCCTCGACGACTTGTCCGGAGAGATCCCCGACCCCAAGCGCCACGCTGGCAACTTCAAGCCAGTGGAAGACACAAAGACCGTCCTGCTCGACCCCGGCCTCGCGGATGGGAAGGTGCTGACGATCAGTGCCACCCTCAAGCCCAAATAGGAAGCAGTGCTCGTCGACTTTCTCCGTGCGAATGCCGACGTGTTCGCATGGAGCCCCTCAGACATGCCGGGCATTCCGAGGGAGGTCGCCGAGCACTCCTTGGACATCCGAGCCGGGTCCAAACCGGTGAAACAACGCCTGCGCCGCTTCCACGAGGAGAAGCGCAGGATCATCGGGGAGGAGGTCGACAAGCTTTTGAAGGCCGGATTCATCAAGGAGGTACATCATCCCGAGTGGTTAGCTAATCCCGTGCTTGTAAAGAAAAAGAATGGGAAGGATAGGATGTATGTAGACTACACCAGTTTGAATAAAGCATGTCCTAAAGTTCCTTTTCCTTTACCACACATCGACCAAATAGTAGATTCCACTTCGGGATGTGAAACCCTTTGCTTCCTTGATGCGTATTCCGGCTACCACCAAATAAAGATGAAGGAGTCCGATCAGCTCGCGACCTCCTTCATCACTCCCTTCGGCATGTTTTGCTACCTCACCATGCCCTTCGGCTTGCGGAACGCCGGGGCCACCTACCAGCGATGCATGCTCCACGTCTTCGGGAAACACATAGGGCCGACCGTCGAAGCTTACGTCGATGACATCGTGGTCAAGTCCAGAACCGTCGGAAACCTGGTCGGAGACCTCGAGATCGCGTTTGGGTGCCTCAGGGCTAATCGCATAAAACTGAACCCTGAGAAGTGTGTCTTCGGGGTCCCTCGAGGCATGCTCTTAGGGTACATAGTTTCCCAGCGCGGCATCGAGGCCAATCCCGAGAAGGTAACCTCCATCACGAGGATGGGCCCGATCAACGACCTCAAGAGCATGCAAAGGGTTACTGGGTGCCTCGCCGCCCTCAGTCGCTTCATCTCGAGGCTCGGAGAGAAGGCCCTACCCCTTTACCGCCTCCTGAAGAAGACGGAACACTTCGCGTGGACCGCCAAAGCCGAGGAATCGCTCTCGATGCTCAAGGCCTTGCTCACCTCGCCCCCGGTCTTGGTACCCCTGAGCCCGGCCGAGCCCCTCTTGCTCTATGTCGCAGCGACTACCCAGGTAGTCAGCGCGGTCATAGTGGTCGAGAGGGAGGAGGAAGGACACGCCCTGCCGGTTCAGAGGCCTGTCTACTTCGTGAGCGAGGTCCTTTCCGAGACCAAGACGAGGTACCCCCACATCCAGAAGCTACTGTACGCGGTCGTCCTCACTCGGCGTAAGCTCAAACACTATTTTCTGGGCCATCCGGTCACTGTGGTTTCATCTTTCCCCCTCGGAGAAATAATCCAGAACCGGGAGGCATCGGGAAGGATCGCCAAGTGGTCCGCTGTGCTCATGGGGGAGACCCTCTCCTACGCCCCTCGGAAGGCTATCAAGTCTCAGGTACTGGCAGATTTCGTTGCAGAATGGACCGACACCCAACTACCCCCAGCGCAGGTTCAGAGCGAGCTCTGGACTATGTACTTCGACGGGTCATTGATGAAGACAGGAGCAGGCGCCGGATTGCTATTCATATCACCCTCAGGGGTCCATATGCGCTATGTCATCCGCCTCCACTTCCCTGCCTCCAACAACGTCGCCGAATACGATCCCCTCGTCAACGGCCTGCGCATCGCCATCGAGCTCGGGGTTCGACGCCTCGACGTGCGAGGGGACTCTCAGTTGGTGATCGACCAAGTGATGAAAGACTCGAGCTGCCACGACCCTAAGATGGAAGCCTACTGCAAGGAGGTCCGAAGGCTCGAGGACAAGTTCTATGGCCTCGAGCTCAACCACGTAGCCCGTCGGTACAACGAAGCCGTCGACGAGCTGGCCAAAATCGCGTCTACTCGAGGCACGGTCCCCCCGAACATCTTCTCGAGGGATCTGCACACACCATCCGTCGACCTGGACTCGGGGGCTCCCGCCCTCGAGCAAGGGGTCGACCCATCCCCCTCGACCGATCCCCCCTCGAGCGGGGGAGAGGTCATGGAGATCGACGGGGCCATCGCAGCACCAACCCCTCCGACGGATTGGCGTGCACCTTACCTCGAGTACCTGACGCGAGGCGAACTCTCGGAAGACCGCACGGAAGCCCGTCGAGTAGCTCGACGCGCCAAAACCTACGTCTTGTACGGGGACGGCCGTGAGCTATATCGACGTAGCCCGTCGGGTGTACTTCAACGCTGCCTCACCCTCGAGGAGGGGAGGGCATTGCTGAAGGACCTACACTCGGGGGCTTGTGGCCACCACGCGACGCCGAGAACGCTGGTAGGAAGTGCCTTTCGATAGGGCTTCTACTGGCCGACGGCCGTGAACGACGCCACCAAACTCGTTCAATCCTGCCAGGGATGCCAATTCTACGCCAGGCAGACCCACCTACCCGCCCAAGCTCTTCAAATGATACCCATAACCTGGCCGTTCGCAGTATGGGGGCTCGACATGGTCGGCCCCCTGAAAAGAACCAAGGGTGGGCACACTCACCTTCTCGTGGCTATCGACAAGTTCTCGAAGTGGATCGAGGCTCGACCCATCGCCAACATCCAGTCTCGACAAGCCGTGCTATTCTTCACCGACATTATCCACCGCTTCGGGGTCCCCAACGTCATCATCACCGACAATGGCATGCAGTTCACCGGCCAAAAGTTCCTGGACTTCTGTGACCAACACCACATCAGGGTGAATTGGTCCGCAGTCGCCCACCCTCGAACTAACGGTCAGGTCGAGCGTGCCAACGGTATGGTTATGCAGGGCCTCAAGCCAAGGATCTTCGATCGGTTGAACATGCATGGAAGGAGATGGGTCGATGAGCTGCCCGCTGTGCTATGGAGTCTCCGAACGACACCAAGTCGAGCCACGGGGTTCTCTCCGTTCTTCTTGGTCTATGGGTCCGAGGCCGTCCTCCCCACCGGCCTCGAGTACGGATCCCGTCGACTGAAAGCCTACAGCGAGCAAGCCAACACGGTAGCGCGAGAGGACTCCCTCGACCAGCTCGAGGAAGCTCGTGACATGGCCCTCTTCAAGTCGGCACGGTACCAGCAGACGCTGCGGCGCTACCACGACAAAAACGTGCGCAAAAGGGACCTCAACGTCGGCGACCTCGTTCTGCGCCGTCGACAGAGCAACAAGGGGCGTCACAAGTTGACACCACCTTGGGAGGGACCCTTCATCGTGGCAGAGGTGCTGAAGCCTGGCACTTACAAACTGAAGAACGAGAAGGGCGAGATCTTCACCAACGCGTGGAACATCGAAGAGCTACGTCGCTTCTATCCCTGAGGCCCCAGGGCCTTGTACATTTTCGCATTTATGTACAAATTCTCGAATGAATAAAATGTTCTCGAAACACATTTCATGTTCATTCGTAGCTCGAAGGTAGCCTCGACTTTGCCCGGACAAAGTCGAGCTCCCCTCGGGGGCTGACAGGAGGGCACCCCCCTAAGTCCCCGAAAAACCCGAACATTTTTTTGAAACTCGACCCTCCCTCTCGTTCTTTCCCTCGAGTACGCTTCATAACTAGGTAAAGACGCCTCGAATTCCCTAAGGGTCGAGGGTGTCGTCGAGCCAGGAACTCACCTACGCCCCAGGGCTACGGTATCCCCGCTCGCCACCCCCCTTCCAAGGATACGAGCGTGCGTCGAATACTTAGTTTACAAGCATCGACTTAGGCAAAGAAAAGCAGAGAGAGCTCGACAAGTAGAAATAACGAGACGAACCCGTCTATAGCACTAAGGTATCCTCGACTTTGCCTCAGCAAAGTCGAGCCTCCCTCGGGGGCTAACAGGGGGGCACCCCCCTCCTAAGTCCCCGAAAAACTCGAACGTTTTTTCGAAACTCGACTCTCCCTCTCGTTCTTTCCCTCGAGTACGCTTCGTAACTAAGCAAAGGCGCCTTGAACTCCCTAAGGGTCGAGGGTGTCGTCGAGCCAGGGACTCACCTACGCCCCAGGGCTAAGGTATCCCCGCTTGCCAGCCCCCTTCCAGGGATACGAGCGTGCGTCGAACACTTAGTTCACAAGCGTCGACTCAGGCAAAGAAAAGCAGAGAGAGCTCGAAAAAACAAAATTAACTATGTGCATCTCGATCAAAATGCATTATACACAAAAAAGCCCTCAGGGGCTTGGCATTGTATCGGTACAAAGGCCTAACTATTACATGGACCTTCTTGTCCAGATATGGCTCGCAGGCCCGGGACCACCCGTCGACACCTCCCGAGGGCTACTCATCCGCCGAGGGGACCACCTCGGGCTCGAAGAGCCTCACCAGCAGGCCTCCAGGCACCTCTGCGTGATCCATCAGCTCCTGGCACTTCGCGTCGTTCTCTTCCTCGGTCAGCTTCGGGTCGGTGGCGAACCCGTCGACAACGAGGTTGAGGTCCACGTCGTAGAGGGAGTTGACGACCGCGAGGGCCCGCTTCACGCCCACGTGCAGGGCGGCTCGGACGTTCTCCGTCACCCCCCCCCCCCGCGTCATGGAGTAGAAGCGGTGCAGCAAGGAGTCCCCTCGAGCATCCCCCTCGACCTCCGGCTCCGGCCTGACCGAGAGGTCGTTGCAGAAGGTGTTGATGGCGGCCGCAAGCGTCGCGTTGAGGTTCGCCTCAGTGCCGAGGAGACCCTGAAGATTGTCCAGATCCTTGTGGGCGCGGGCATTCTCCTTCGCGAGCTCTGCCAAAACAAGCACGCAACAGTCAAAACCCAAAAGAACAGAAAGAGGGTCGAGGCAGGACAGATTCTGCAACACCCGAAGCACTCACCTTGGTCCTGCACGTCCAAGGTGGAGTAGGCCTGCTCGGTCTCCTCGAGCTGGCGGCGGACGTCGTCAAGATCGGAGGACTGGTCCTTGACCTTGGCCTCGAGACCCTCGATGGTTTTGTTTGCGTCATCGAGGGCCCTTCTCTGGTTCATCGCCACCACGCCCAAGGAGGTCGCGCGGGTCCGAGCCTTCTCCTCCGAGGTGGTCAGAGCGTCGCGCTCGCGGGAGACGGCGTCGAGGTCTCCCCGGAGCCCTCGGATGCTCTCACTTGCCCGAGCCAGCTCTTCCCTCAGCCGGGCGGCCTCCTCCTCGGCCTTGCGCTGGGCCTCGAGGGCAGCATCCCGCTCCTGCCCGACGGTGACGGTTGACCGAAGGGCGTCGTCGAGTTTCCCTTGCGCCGACGACAAGGCCGCCCAGGCTTCCTTCTGGATGGCCTCGTAGCCGGCCTTCACGTGAGCGATCTTCGACTCGGCATCCTTCTGGACGGCCGCCGCCTCCGCCTTCGCGCGGGCGACCTCATCCCTCGCCTTATCCAGCGAGGCACGGAGGGTCGAGAGTTGTCCCTGTACCCGGAGAATGTACTGGGACTTCTCGTAAGACCTCACCCGCAGCGACTGACGAGGATAAAGACGAAGACCGTCAACAAATGGCAGCCAGACAATTCAAGTACAATCTAAGGTGGAACAGAACCTACCTCCATTCCCTCGCGTATGTCCGCGGTGGCGACCTCCGCAGCGCGACGTACCGAGTGTTCAAACCAGGCCCGATACTCCTCGACGTGCTCCCACCGTCGGAGCTCGGTCTGGTCGTCGAGCGTGAGGAAAACCCGCTTGGGGTCTCGAGGGTCCGCCACCTCGAGAACCTCCTGGCCCCACGCCACGCTGCGGGCGGCGATCCTCTGCTCGACCATCCCCGTGACGTCATCGCGCAGGTCCCCCCCTCCTCGATAAGCGGAAAGGGGCGAGGCTTCCTCCACCTGTCCTCTCCCGTCCTCTGGGCCGCCTCGCGAGGACGTCGATGGCCCCGCCAAGCCATCGCCACCGGTAGAAGAAGACCCCAACCAGTAAGACGGCCCTGCGCGATGAAGGACTCCAAAAAATTAACACCCAGCAAGGCGAGCCCACTGCATCTCGAGTGAGTCGAAATGTGACTTACCTCGAGACAGCGACCCCCAACCTCGAGGGGAGGCCGAGCCACCTCCGGCTCCGCCCGAGGAGCCGCGATGATGGCCATTTCCGCCGGGTCCACCAGCTCGGCCACCATCTCGTCCACCTGGGCGGGGGTGGACTCCATCAACATCCCGCCCTGCGCCGGCGTGGGCGTTCCCTCGGCGCGATAGACCGGACCCCCCTCTTCGAGCCCCGGCGTCGTCGAGGGGCCCTCGGGCGCGGCGGTAGTCGTACCCTCGCACTCAAGCTGGAGTCGAGCCTCCAGCGCAGCTAGACCCTCGGGCCAACGCCCCGACGTTGGGTGAGCCGGGGCCTCCCCCTCGTTCGCAGGGGCCTGAGGCCCGACCACCTCCACCTTCTCGTCCGCGACCGCCGTCGTCGAAAGCTCCGCGCACCCCGGGGCGCCAGATGCGACTTCTTCCGACGGCCGCGCGGGCGCCACGACCGTCGCTTCGGCGGCCACCACCGCCGGCGGGTTCGCCTCCTCCGTCGTCGGAGCAGATGCCGAGGCCCCCTGCGCCTTCCCCCGCGCCATCGCCTCCTGGGCCGTGGCTGCCCATGTCGCCTCGGGGGTAACCGTCGAAGGGGGCGGGGCGGCCGGACCGACCTCGGCGGCTGCTTGGACCGCAGCTCCCGTCTTTAGCTTTTTGGCGGGGGCGAGGGGCGCGGCTCCCTGCGGGCGCTTCGACCTAAAAAAGAAGCACGGGTCATTATCGACAAAAAGAAAATACAGACAAACGTCTATGAAAGCGACTTACCCCCTCGGAGCCCGGCGCTTCGGCCCGGTGACCGTAGGGCTGGTCGAGCTCTGGAGCACCACTGCCCGGGGAGCGGGGGTCAAGGCGGCTCTCGGCACCTTCTCCCGAGCAGGGGCCGGCGGCGCCACCGTCGTCCCCTTGCCAGCCCCCACCTGCGCCAACGGGCCCGGCGCCTGTGCGCTCGACGCGGCAGGCTTCGGGGGCTCGCTCGATCGACCCCTCGACGGCGGCGCCACCGTCGTCCCCTTGCCAGTCCCCACCTGCGCCGGCGGGCCCGGCACCCGTGCGCTCGACGCGGCGCGCGTCGGGGGCTCGCTCGGTCGACCCCCCGACGAGGACCGCGACGTCTGCGACCACGTCTGCCGCGGCACGACTTCCTGAGAAGCCACGGGGCGCTCCGCCCGTGGCCCGGCTTCGACGGAAGGGGCCGACCTCGAGGTCGACCCCTCCCCTCCACCAGTTGCAACGACCGCCTGCTCGGGTGCCGTCTCCTCCTCCAAATCCCTCCAGTTCGTCACCTCCTCTTCCTCGTCCTCCTCGTCCTCCTCTTCCGAGGGCGACAACTCCTCCTCGAGGCCCTCCCGCCTCTGGCGGGTCCGCCGCTGATTCCTCAGCTCCCTCTCCCGGGCCCTCTTGGACGTGTTCGCCTTGGCTTTGTCCTTGTCGGCCTTCTGCTTCTCCGCGCGGAGGCGATTCGCCTCCTTCGTGGCCCGACCCTCCTTCACCGGCGGAGGCGAGGGTTTGTAGGACACATTCCCCCTCAGAACGCAAGGTAGTTAGAGCATGGGCGGAGAGGACGGAAGCGACGAGAGCGAGGACTCTAACCGGAGGAAAGGACCTTACCAGCTCAAAGAAGCCCTTGTCCAGCTTCATGGGGATCTTCGCGATGTTCTTGGGGTCGAACGACCCCGCGAAAAACGGCGGACGCGGCTGACCACCCTGTCCGGGGCCAGTTCTTGCTCGACGAGGCGACAGCCCGAGAGATCGACCCCCGGACCCATCTTGTCGATGCGGAGGGGTCGAGCCATCAGTGGCACGACCCGCCGACGGTGGAACGCCGACGCGACGATCTCCGTGGTAAGCCCCGCCTCCTTCAGACGCTTGAGCGCGTCTAGTAAGCTGTCGAGGCGGTTTTGCTTGTCCGTCGGGACGCCGTACCCCCATCGGTCGGGCTCGGCGTCGAGTGTCCTCCCGGTGTATGGCGGGAGTAGATCGTCGTCGTTCCTCAGGTAGAACCACCCGGAGTGCCATCCGGAGTGGCTCGAGGACGGCTTCGCCGGAAGCCAACATTTCGTCCGCTTGACGGAGATGCTGCAGCACCCGGCCCTGACCCTCCGGTGGGTACTAGCGGTGATCGAGGCGTGGAAGATGCTAACCTTGAAGATATGGAGCCACAACTCCCAGTGGGGCTCGATCCCCAGGTAGCCTTCGCACACCGCGACGAAGATCGCCGCCTGGCTGACGCCGTTGGGGGTGAGGTGCTGGAGCTCCACGCCGTAATGGTAGAGGAGCGCGCGCAGAAAGCGGCTGGGTGGGGCCCCCAGTCCCGCCCGGTGGAAGATCTCGAACGACACCACGTACCCCTCCGGCGGGTTGGGCTCGGCGTGGTCCCGCGGCGGAAGCATCCACTCCGGCCTCTCCGCCGTGGTAACGGGCCGGAGAAGACCACTCTCCACCAACCCCGTCAGATGCGAGTGACGGATCGAGGAGGCGGGCTAGTCATCGGCGCCGACGAGCGCGAAATTGGCCATAGGGACGGTGGTTTGCTCGGACTTAGAGGCGGACGGTACGTTCCCTATCTTTCTCTTTCTCTCTCTCGCTCGAGTTCCGGCTCGCGGGATGCCTAAGGCAGAGGCGGAGAGAAGAAGGCAAGGAAGACGAAGGCAAGGAGGTGGGGAAGGCAAGTGCGCGGAGAGAGCACCAGACCCCTCACCTTCGCTACTTATACGCGGGAGGCCAACGGACGGATCCGTCAAACAGGCAAGAGAATCTCCGCATTTAATTCGCCTGTACTTCCTTCCTCGTATTCCCTCCAGGATAAGGCGTCCCGTCCCATCATCGGGCTCCGCGCCGCACTCCGCCCAGCAACCGCCACTGTTGTGCCGAACGGACATCGCCTAAGAAGGCGCGCAGCCGGAAACGTCGTCTTCGAGGGTAAGGAATCTTGAGGCAGCGAGAGCTGGCCCTCGAAAGAGGGTTCGACAGCTACCCTCGAGTACCCGAGGCCAGAAATGACCTCGGGTTAGGACCTCGGTCCACCCCCAAAATCTCGAGGGGACAAAGGCCGGCCTACGAACGGGCTCGATAGCCCCCCTCGAGTACCCGAGGCCTGACGGGGCCTCGGGTCCTCAACTGCAGCTCGTTCCATGGCCTCGAAGGGGTAAAGGCTGGCCCGTCCGGGGGTTCGACAACCTCCCTCGAGGGCTCCGGCACAGGTATGTCCCCAAGTTCAATACAACAACCACCTGCTTCTCCCCTTGGCGGTCCACAAGGTCGGACTCCTCCTCCTGAGGATAGCGTCGGATGACGAACCATCCGTCAAATCTTGAGGGAGCGAAGGCTGGCCCTTACATAGGGTTCGACAACCGCCCTCGAGTACCTGAGGTCAGGAAGGACCCATGGTTAACGGACTCCGGTCCACCCCCAAATCTTGAGGGAGCGAAGGCTGGCTCCACAAACGGAGTTCGACAGCCACCCTCGAGTACACGAGTCTGGGATGTCCCGGTAGCTCGAGAACGAACTCTCGAGGCTCCCTGGGACATATCCGAGGCATATCTAGGAACACCTAAGGATCCCTACGCTGGGAGGCATCGAGCCACCAAATCCTATCGAATGGGGTTGGCACCTTGGTGATCCACATGGTCGTGCTTAGTAAGCCGCACGGCTTGCTTAACAATGAGAACGCCTCCGGGCCACTAGTCGACCCCTATCGAACGGGGTACGAGTTCTCACTCGGATTTTTACCTGCACAGGGCACCATTTCTAATGGACTCATGCCCGAGAACAGCTCGCCGAGGGCTTCGGGCTCGTCCTAACGAGGATAGCACGATGCTCTTCACCCCACAATCTGAACGAAAGGATTCGTGGGAAGGACGCTATGAGGTAGTGAAGGCCTAGCCATTCGAGGGCTCGAGGGCCCGACTACGCACGACACCCCTCGACGAAAGAGGGTCGAAAAACTCGTAACCTGGCAGACAGAGATGACCTCTCGGGCGGGGCGCTCTGACTCCAGTGGTGCTCGAGGGAGCGAAGGCTGGCCCTCGGTAGGGTTCGACAGCCGCCCTCGAACACTTCTCTTTTCAGGGAAAGGAATGGAACCGACCCGTCGACAGGGTGCATGTCTCCAAGTATCCTTAAAAGACCCCTCTATACAACGTATTTTAGCCCCAGAGGAGTTCTAAATCACTCCTCTGGGGCCTCGGGGGCTACCCCCGCGGGGTGCGCTCGCACGCACCTCACGGAGAATCGGATTTCTCACTAACCCTGCAGGCCAAGGACAAAACCTCCGGGCAATCCTTACTCCCTCCGAGAAACGCGTATCATAACCCCCAGAGGAGTTCTAAATCACTCCTCTGGGGCCTCAGGGGCTACTGTCGGGTACGAAGGTAAGGGGTACCCTAAACCCCTCGATAAATTAACGCTAAACATAGCAACCATTTTTAAGGCAAGGACCAGCCCACTACTCGGTAAGACGCGGCCCATCAATCGAGGGCCCCCTCTACACCAACTGCGGCAACAAGCCACGGGCCGGCTCCACCTCGACGACGGACGAGGGGGCGAGCGAACGACCCCCGGCTCCACCTCGATGACGGACGAGGGGCGAGCGAACGACCCCCGGCTCCACCTCGACGACGGACGAGGGGTCGAGCGAACGATCCCCCGGCTCCACCTCGATGACGGACCGAGGGGGCGAGCGAACGACCCCCCCGGCTCCACCTCGACAAACGAAGAACGGACGAGGGGTCGAACGATCAACCCCCCAACCTCTACCTCGACCCTTCCGACCCCGTCGACGCCTCGACCTCTACCTCGGCCAGGGGTCGAGCGGACGACCCTCGGACGAGGGCCTTGATTAACCCAACTGCTCCTGACATGGGTTAAAGTGAACCCACCTAACGACGTGGGCGCCCGCGTCCGCTGTCAAATCCGCCAACTCCCCGTCAGGTCCCCGATTCCTGTCAACTGTGCCGCCACTGTCGCCACTACGCGAGTACGGACTCCAACAGTACCCCTCGGAAAGTGAACAGTGCGACCCTCGACGACGACTTCGGGAACGCGACAGAGCCACGCAGGGCTCGACCCCCTCCCTCGACCGGGGGCTCGACCCCCCTCTCTTCAACAACTCCGGTACGGAAGCCGTCCCATCCGCCCCGTCCCGCTTCGGCCGTGGGACTCGTGCCCACCTGCGGACACTGCACTGCGACGACTTCTACTGCCGCCACGACCGGGGACGCCAGAACGACGGGAAGGCCATGCCGCCACAGTACTCAACATCTCTCCGCCAACACTGAGCCGCGGATACGCTACCCATACTGCTACTGTTAGGACCCTGTACCCTCGGGCCTCCCCTTGGTCTATAAAAGGAGACGCCGAGGTAGAGTATGGGGGGACTTCTTAGGACTCTCTATATACACATAAAAGAAAGAAAATGATGCGTTGAGATGTAACTAGAGGCCGGTTGTGTGATTAGCTAGGTATGATAAAACCTAATGAGGCGTGACTAGTTTGAACGCTTGATCGAAATGGATGAGATGGAGCCAGTTGTTTAATCCCAGCCCTATATATGTTATTATGTTTCATGTGATCATGTTTGACCTGCCTTTTGATGTTGTTGGTAGATTAGCTAGCTAGCTAGGTGAAGGTGATCATCATCATGCCATGCATCTTATAACTTTACGCCATGTGAAACATGGTAGTATAGAATTGATGTAGAATCCATGCATGGGGACCCGGGAAACCGAATAGAAAATAAAACGCATTCTCTTCAAAAATTTAATAATTTGGGTTGCTCCAAGAAGCCCTGTCCTGTATAAAATGTCAGTGCCTGTATAACATGTAAAGGCCGGGAAATGTAGCAGGCAGGTACGACCAGAGAGGCCCGCAGCTGGCAGCATGTCGACGACGACGACGGTGACGCCGGAGCCGCCGCACGTCCTGGCCGTTGACGATAGCATCGTCGACCGTGCCGTCATCTCCAGGCTCCTGCGCAGCTCCAAATACCGAGGTGCAGTGCAGGCATGCTCTAGCTCTAGTCTGTACTGTAAATGCATTATATACTGTATCTCAAGGCGGCACTCTTCTTCTTCTTCTTCTTCTTCTTCTTGCTTTGCTCTGCTCTGCAAAATAACAAAATCTTTTGCTGGGTTGCTGACTTGCTGCTGCAGTTACAACGGTGGACAGCGGCAAGCGAGCCTTGGAGGTTCTCAGCCTGGTATGCAAGCTCAAACTCATCCTGCGTGCATGATACATATATATGTTAATAATTAATAACATAAATTTAAAGCAGGATAATGATGGTGACAAGGTGCACATGATCATCACGGATTACTGCATGCCGGAGATGAGCGGGTACGAGCTCCTGAAGCGGGTCAAGGAGTCGGCCGAGCTGCGGCAGATCCCGGTGGTGCTCATGTCGTCGGAGAACTCGCCGACGAGGATCCGGCGGTGCCTGGAGGAAGGAGCTGAGGAATTCCTCATCAAGCCGGTGAGGGCGTCGGATTTGTCGCGCCTCTGCAGCCGGCTCATCACCACCGTACCATGCGCTAGCTAGCTTCCTCTCGAGCAGCCGGCGGTGGATGGAGTGGAAATGTGGAATGGAATTAAGATGGCTCCAAGCTAGCAAGCCTACTACTACTAGTCTACTATTAGTAATCTACCCATGCAATTGCAATGCATACTGATCAATGCAACAAGCCAGCCAACCAACAGATGCATGCAGATCATCACATCAGGATTCATTTCATTCAGATTCAGTGTTAGTTGATCCGACCGAGCCATCTACTTTATATGTCGATCTGGATTAATTAGTTATTAACAAATTATAAGCAGTACGTCACATATATACGAACCATCTTTCGGCCGGTGATGAGATTGATTTGAGATAGACTGTTGAATTTGACACTCCAAATTACTGTAAACTGGATGCGGTAGGAACAATGCAGCAGCAGCCTGTTCGCTTGGCCGTTTTTTGGCTAATAAGCCACGGCTGATGCTATTTTGGATGTTTTTCTGTGAAACAAAAACACTGTTTCGATGACTGATAAGTCAAGCGAACAGGTCGACGTAGATCGAGAGGCAATTGTCATCTCTTTAGTTTTGGTCAATCTTTTTTCGTGTTGATAATAATCTGGGCTCAAGAAGAGAATAAATAAAAGAGAAGCGTTAACAGGAGAAAACCGTACCGTATCCGTATGTGTCGTTCATGATTATGTAAGATCTTGGCTAATGGGCATGCATGCATGTCTCCAATCCCCACGGTTCTATATGATTTTACTTCATGTTTAAGATTAAGATCTTGTGATTGTGATCTTACGTCTCATCTGATTTAGGGCTTGTTTGGATCACCGCTCGATTATTATAATCTAAATTACGCATAGGATTATTATAGTCAGATTATGAATTATAATAAATTAGAGTGTATATAGGTCCATGGACTTTCTATACAATTGGGGTCATGATAACCCTAAACCGTCTTTCATATATAGGATTTTAATCTAACAAGTTGGACTTCCAATACCCATAATCCCTTATAACCTGGTTTCACCTGTATTATGGGATCATGATAATCAAGAGTGATTACAATAATCAATTATGTTAGATTAAAGTTTGATTATATAATCTGATTATTATAATCGAAACTCGAAGGTATCAGACATGACCTTATAATAATATGTGTTTTGATAACCTTGACACCAGTACTAATTGTATGTGCTAGTGTAATTAAGATGCTCCCACGCGTCCTACATACAGCCTCTTCATTAAGTCTTGTTATTTTTACTTGTTTTCTAAACTCTCGTAGAATCAATATATATAGAAATAAACGAGGGAAAGTTCCAAAATCAAAACATATTCCTCGATTTTCACTTTGCTCCATATAAGCTATATTTTGTTGAAAATGGTAATCACTGTGCTGGGTTATATATGTTGAAACAACCAACCCACCGCATATGATCATCAATTAGCTAGGGACCGCCTCATTAATCTTCATCGAAGGTAGATACTCCCATGGCTACACGCTTAACCAATTAAACTTCATGTTTATCAATATCATCAATGCGAGAAGTATATATTTGCATATAACCCTGACCGACTCCTAGAGATTTCACCAACGTTGTTCATAAACCCAAATTTTGCTAATTGAAGCATAAATCATGACGAATAAGTCTAATGTAAACATTTGAAACAACAAGTTCGACTACCCTAGTTTGACTTATTGTGTCTTTAAGTAAAATCAGCAAAAATAAGCAGTAATCGAATGAGTGATTAAAAGTAGTGGATTGGTTTTTGGTGGAGCATTTGCAACAAAACGAAGAAGTAAGTTTTTTTTTCCAAAACTTATTTTCAAATTTGTTTGTTTTTATAAAAATGAAGTCAATGTCGTTTGTTGAGTTTGCACACGGCACATGTGTGGAAGAAACTAGAAGACGCGCCACATGTTCCTGCCAGGACTGTGATTTTTTTTTAAACAAAGTTAAGAGAAGATAATTTCGATGGGTTGAATTGAAAGGTTAAAAGTTGGCATGGCCATTAGTAGAAGAGGTAAATAGTTAGTGAGAGATGATGTGGGTAACTTACATTATTAAGTTAGAAACTAGTAATATGATATGGTTATTAGTAAAAGATGATGTAGTGAAAAATGACGTGGATGTCTTATGTTTTGAGAATTGAGATAGTGCTTGGTTTGAGGATTATTATTATGTACAAAGGAAGGATATTTTGCTTCCCGTGGCGGCCCATCGGTTGGGGTTGGGAAGCCCAAGCAAGATGGCCCACGCTCGGGCGCAGGCGCGGCCACGTCAGCACATCCGAGTCCTCATCGCCGCCGCCATGCTTCTCCTTTCCTCCGTCCTCTTCACCACCGCACGCCTCCCACTCGCCGTCTCCGCCCGCCTCCCATACCCCACCCGCCTCCTCCTCTTCGCCGGCCTCCCTGCCTCCTCCCCACTCCGCGCCTTCTGCCCCAGGGCGCGCCCGTCCCCCGCCACCTGCGCCGCCTTCTCCTCCTACTCCACCACCATGGCCGCCGCCGACAACCCACTCCTCGTCGCCGACTTCGACTTCCCGCCCTTCGACCGCGTCGAGCCCAGCCACGTCCGCCCCGGCATCCGCGAACTCCTCACGCGACTCGTAAGCTATTCCGTCCACTCCATCCCACCACTGCCTCTCCGTCTGGATCCCGAGGCTCTGACGAGGGTTGCTTGATCGCAGGAGGGTGAGCTCGAGGAGCTCGAGAAGGGCGTCGAGCCAACGTGGGGGAAGCTGGTCGAGCCGCTCGAGCGCATCACCGACAGGCTCGAGGTCATCTGGGGCATGGTCGAACACCTCAAGGCCGTCAAGGACTCCGCCGATCTCCGCGCCGCCGTAGAGGAAGTGCAGGTCCACTTGAGCTATCCCTTTTCGCTGTTCGTTTCTTCTCGGTCCTAGCTTCTCACAGCGCGATGCAGCAAAGCAGCTCACATGGATCACCCGCCTGATCGAATTTCTGCTTCGTCTCACAGCCCGACAAAGTCAAGTTCCAACTGAGGCTGGGGCAGAGCAAGCCTATCTATGAAGCTTTCAAGGCCATCAGGAACTCTTCCGATTGGGACAGTCTCAGCGATGCTCGCAAGCGTATAGTTGAAGGTTACCACATCTGCATGTCTCACTGAAATCTCCATCTAGTAGCCATGATAAAATATAACTAATGTCCACTTCCAGTGACCCATGGAAGAGAACTGAGTGCGGTTCTCGGTTCTTCCTTTACTAATAGAGTAAATACTTTTTTCTTCTTTCCATATGCAGCTCAAATAAAGGAAGCTATTCTCAGTGGAGTTGCACTTGAGGATGAACAAAGGGAGAAATTTAACCAAATCGAACAAGTAAGCCCAGATTTTGTCACTGCTGTGCCACTTGAATGATTTTCCAACTAATCACTTCTGGTCCGTTTGGTTCTTCTAATCTTTACCAGGAGCTTGAAAAACTGACACAAAAGTTTAGCGAAAATGTGCTGGACGCCACAAAGAAATTCGAGAAGTTAATTACTGATAAGAAAGAAATTGAGGGTTTACCTGCTACAGCCCTTGGTTTAGCAGCACAGTCTGCTGTGTCAAAGGTATTGCACCGCTACAAAATCTCAGTAGCTGCTTCCTCTATTACTTCTTCTATATGCTGATGACAAACAATATTGTTAGGGCCATGAAAATGCTACAGCTGAAAATGGACCTTGGGTTATCACGTTGGATGCACCAAGCTATATCCCTGTTATGCAACATGCTCAGAACAGAGAGCTCCGGAAGAAGTTTATCGTGCTTATCTTACCCGCGCCTCTAGCGGTGAACTTGATAACACCAATATCATCTCCCAATTCTGAAGCTAAGGCTAGAGAAGGCTAAACTTCTTGGCTACAAGAACTATGCTGAGGTGCTTCTGCTCTTACTTTTTCCTTGACATTAAAACAAGCACACAATAGTTGTGTTCTAACTAATTGATGATACTTGTGAAGGTAAGCATGGCTCAGAAAATGGCAACTGTTGAGCGAGTAGAAGAGCTTCTCGAGAAGCTGCGTGTTGCTTCCTGGGATCATGCTGTCAAAGGTACAACCAACCAAATTACTATTCTTCTTCATATAGGTTTTCTTTTGCACAGTGACAAGGTTGTTTGCTTACTTGCATTTCTTCTTCTGCATCACTTGCCTTATGTAATTTGTATCAAATTGTTCTCCTTGATGCTATTTTCAACAGATTAAATGTATCAAGTTTGTATTGAGGATTCCAGAGATATGCCTATTATTCATATCACAATCTGAATTTTGTATTACTTGTATTGTATTTGCGTTTGAGTCTGTGCACCAAATTTTAGGTTTTCTTTAACCTCTGAGCTGCCCTAACATGAATATTTCTTATCAGCAACCATTTTCTCTTGTGTAGGGAAAGTAGGCTGAACTTCTTGTTTTTCCCCACACATATATTAACTGCTGATTTGTGTATTCAGATATGGAAGATCTAAAAATCTTTGCGAAAGATTCTGGTTCTCCTGAAGCTAATGATTTGACTCACTGGGACCTTACCTTCTGGAGTGAACGACTGAGAGAGTCCAAATATGATATCAATGAGGTTTTTTTTTCTCTTCATTTACGTATCTCAATAGTTTTAGCCGCAAGCTGCTAAGTTTCTTTAACTGTTCTCAGTAGTTGGTCCCTTTTTTCTTTATTGATGTTCCACTGTGTTCCATTTTGTCTTATGTCCTTGGGGCATATGTATTTCAAATACTTTGATACTCATATGCTGAAGTGCCACTAAATGTTGAAAGAAACACATGGTAACGACTAACCAATGATCTTATTTGAACACTGCCATTGCAGGAAGAGCTGCGCCCTTATTTTGCACTACCCAAGGTTATGGATGGCCTCTTCACTCTGGCACATAAGCTTTTTGGAATTACTGTTGAACCTGCAGATGGGCTGGCTCCTGTAAGTACTGGTTCATTTTTCTTCATATGATAAACATTCTGCAGTTTTTGACAAAGTGATTACATTTTCAGGTCTGGCACAGTGATGTGAAATTTTATTGTGTCAAAGACTCTTCCCATAGCCCTGTTGCTTATTTTTACTTTGATCCTTATTCAAGACCATCTGAAAAGCGTGGAGGGGCTTGGATGAATGTGGTCTTTTCTCGAAGTCGCGTGCTAGCTTGCAATGGTTTGGCTGCTAGGCTTCCTGTTGCCCATATGGTGTGCAATCAGACTCCACCAGTTGGTGAGAAGCCCAGTCTTATGACCTTCCGTGAGGTAAGTGATACATCTGTGGCATGTGAATAAGGATATCTGGAGAAAGCAGTAGCTCTCTTCTTATTATGGTACGATAAATAAAGAAGTGTAAATTGTGTTGCATGTTGACCTGTAGGTTGAAACTGTGTTCCATGAATTTGGTCACGCCCTTCAGCATATGCTTACTAAACAAGATGAAGGCTTTGTTGCTGGCATTCGTGGAGTTGAATGGGATGCTGTAGAGTTACCCTCCCAATTCATGGAGAACTGGTGTTACCACAAGTATGATTGGTCCATACCAGTTGGTTTTTAGCTTGAACCTCTCATTTTTTTTATTATAATTTATCTCTTGCGTGTCTGTATCAGGAATACTCTTTTGAGCATTGCAAAGCATTATGAAACCGGTGAAACTCTTCCAGAGGAAATTTATGCGAAGCTTGTTGCTGCAAAGAATTTTCGTGCTGGCACCTTCAGCCTGCGCCAGGTCCGTAAGCTTGTTTCATCATACTCAACTTGTTACTCTAGTAACTTTCACTGGTATGGTTACATTACCAAATAGGCATCATAATATTTGTCTTGTTATTAATTTGGAGTCATTCGTGATTGATTCTTGGTATATTCCCTGCTCTTTGTGGCCTTTGAATATTGCCTTTTCTGCTTACACATTTATATAAGGAGTAATCCATGCCTTTCCAACTTCTTATGGAACTTAGTTATATGGAACTTCTGCAGATACGATTTGCCAGTGTAGATATGGAACTTCATACAACTTATGATCCCAGTGGCTCACTGTCCATATATGATGTTGACCGAAGAGTTGCAGAACGGACACAAGTTCTTGCTCCTCTGCCGGAGGACAGATTCTTGTGCAGCTTTAGCCATATTTTTGCAGGTTTGGACCACCCTGTATATGTATATAAATTCTGTCAAGTTCATGACAGTATATGACCTATCATTTCATTTATGGGCAATTGCAGGTGGCTATGCTGCTGGATACTACAGTTACAAGGTAGGTTATTGCTTTGAATGCCCTTCTGTCCTGACTTTATATTCCTTGAGGGTATGGTAACGCTAATATCATGCCATGTCCTTGATTCAGTGGGCTGAAGTACTGTCAGCTGATGCATTCTCAGCTTTTGAAGACGCTGGTTTGGATAATGAGAAGGTATACTTTTCACCAAAAATAAATTAGGATTGTTTGTATGTTCGATGAAGCAGGGTCAACATTTTCTTTGTCCCATTTGCCAATGGCATCAGTGTAAATTATAACATTTTGAATTTCTGTTTTGTAGGCAATCGAGGAAACTGGCAGACGGTTCAGAGACACTGTTCTTGCGCTTGGAGGTGGAAAGTCTCCCCTTGAGGTAATGTCAATGGCTTGTAATCTCGGGCTGCTTTCATAGCATTGTATCGCATCAAGGCATTCTTAATTTGATTGTTAAAATAGAATTGTGGTCTGTATTTTGATGTGAGTGTAGTCGCCATATGATTTGGAATTGGAATACAATTTTGTTTTGGGTTCTTTGAGTTGCTGGGAGCCAAACTAATGCTCGCCACTGGCTGCAGGTGTTTGTTTCATTCCGTGGACGGGAGCCTTCACCTGAACCACTCCTTAGGCACAACGGATTGCTTCCTGTTGCTGCGTAGTGCTCGGCAGCATTCAAAGAGTTCTCTGGGGCGTCGACCGAAAAGATAGCCGTACCAATTAGTCTGCTGTTATCTATGCTTAAACAGGGACCGTTTGTAGTGGTTACAAGTATAATAATCTTATAATGCATGCATTTTCATGGCAGTTGATCGTATATTGACTAGTAGCACATACACAAACAAGGCCCGGCCAATTGCAGTATTTTGTAGGGAAAAAAAGAATGGTTGTTTTGGCACATTGCTTTGCTTTGATTTGATGAAGAATTTGAAGATAGACATTATTGGAATGACTTATAATTTCGGATGGAGTGGAGGGGGGGGGGGGGGGGGGGGTAGTTATCAAACAAAATAAACATTTAAACTCAACACAGACAAAACTGTTCATATATGTACCCAAGTTTTGCCATTTTACAGAGGTATATAAAGTTTAACACACAAACAGAACTGTTCATATACATGACCTTGGTCTCAACTCTGAAATCGCAAGTGGAGAGGGTGAGTCTGTCGCTGTCGGTCTCACGGCTCATGGGCACCCAATCCAATTCAAGCTTTCACAAACAAAAAGTGCGGCTAGCTAAGCTAAGCCGGAGCTCCATTTCCATGGTGAGTCGTGGTCCAACTGTCGGAGCTGCCCGTGGAGGTCTCTAATGGCTGACAAGATCTCCTGCATCCGCGGATGGGAGCGGTCGCCGGCCACAAACTCGCAGGCCACGCCGTCCACCTCCAGCATACTGCACCCGGGCACCTTGGCCACCTTCCTCTCGCCCATGCTCCGGCGGACCTTGAGCACCTCCTCCCACTTGCTCCACCCGGCGTACATGTTGGACAGCTGCACGTGCACCCCGCTGTGGTCCAGCCCCAGCTCCGCCAGCCACCGCACCACCTGCTCGCCGGCCTCCACGTCGCCGTGCGCGGCGCACGCGTTCAGCAGCGCGCCCAGCACGTACGAGTCGGGCCTCATCGGCATCGACCGCACGGCCTCCATGGCCTCCGCCAGCAGCCCGGCGCGGCCCAGGACGTCCACCAGGCACCCGTAGTGCTCCACGCCGGGCTCCATGCCGTGCGCCGCCGCCATGCTGCGGAACACCTCCTTTGCACGGCCGACGAGGCCCGCGCGGCCGCAGGCCGTGAGCACGCAGATGAAGGTCACCTCGTTGGGGCGCACCCCTTCCGCCTGCATCTGCCCGAACAGCTCCACCGCCTCCCCGCAGCGGCCGTGGTCCGAGAGGCCCGAGATCATGGCCGTGTAGGCGAACACGTCCCGCTGCCCCCGCGGGGCCGCCGCGAACACCTGCCTCGCCGTGTCCAGGCTCCCGCACTTGGCGTACATGTCCACCAGCGCCGTCGCCACCACGCCGTCCATCGCCGTCACACCATCACCATCACCATCACCATGGGCGCCGACCAGCAAGGCGTGCACCCACCTGCCCTGGTCCAGCGCCCCGAGCGCCCCGCAGGCGGCCAGCACCCCGACCACCGCCGCCCTGTTGGGGCGGACGCCCGACCTGAGCATGTCCTCGAACAGCCGCACGGCGTCGGCGAAGCTGCCCGCGGCGACGTAGGCGCTCAGCATGGCGCTCCAGGCGACGTCGTTCCTGCGCGGCATTCCGTCGAACAGGGCGCGCGCCTGGTCCACGTGCCCGGCCTTGGCGCAGGCCGTGAGGAGCGACGTCCAGGAGCACACGTCGGCCGCGCGGGAGGCGACGGCGTCGCCGAAGAGGCGGCGGGCGGAGGGCAGGACGCCGTGGGTGGCGTAGGCGTGGATGAGGCCGTTGGCGACGTAGGCGTGGGCGTCCCAGCCGAGGACGACGGCGAGGGCGTGGAGACAGGGGACGATGGCGTCTGCGCCGAAAGGGGAGTCCGGTGGCGCTGACGAGTCGGCGGCGGCTTTAAGGAGGAAGGAGAAGGTGTAGTTGTTCGGCCTGAAGTCGGGGAGGATGCGGCGGAGGCGCGGGAACAGGCGGAGGGCGCCGAGCGGGTGCGCCGGGAGCAGCGAGCGGAGGAGCTGGTTGGGAAGGAACCGGTCGGCGAGGAGGAGCGAGAAAGAGCTGAGCAGGTGCGCGTCCACCTGCCGTCGCTGAGAGGCGCTCAGCGACGGCCGGCACAGCAGCTGCAGCGCCGCCGTCGGCCATTGCATCGCGGTTGCAGCCCGCCGAAATGGCAGTCTCCAGGCCAACTCAGTCGGGCTTTATGTGGGCTGAGGTTTGTGAGAAGGGCCGCCACAATCTGGCCCAGTCACACCAACCATCCAGGTCCAGCTCAGCCTTCCAAGGCAAGCGAAGACAAAGGAAGGGAAGCAAGCAACAACCGCAAGCCCGCAGCAGGATAGTTTGGTCCCTTGCTGGACGGGAGGACGCTGGTGGTGCGCGTCTCCCCCCGTCAGGAGGAGGAAGAAGCCGCAGCACAGCAGCAGCAGCAGGCGGCGGCGATGGGTCGTGGAGGCGGGATGGGGAACCCAGTCAACGTGGGCATCGCTGTGCAGGCGGACTGGGAGAACCGCGAGTTCATCTCCAACATCTCCCTCAACGTCCGACGCCTCTTCGACTTCCTCCTCAAATTCGGTCAGCTCCTCTTCCATCTTCCTCGGGGCTACCCCTCTCACGATCTGCATCTCCCACTTGGATTAGCTCGGATCTGCTGCCGCCGCCGCCGTCTTACTTCATTCGACGCGGAGCTTAATTGTCCTTGCCGGCCGCAGATTGCACGGCACGCCGGTAAAGGAGGGGATTGCACGGCACAGCCTTACTATTAGCCTAACTTATCAGCCATAGATAGTACATTGTTTCTCTCAGAAACAGCATAGGTCTACAAGCCATCTGCGGAACATGCATGTCTAGCAAAGCACGTAGTTCTCGCGGCATTTGATGTCAGATAATTTCTCAAACAATTCAAGTGATTGGGTGTTTTAGCCTGTCCTTGGGCAACAATCAATCTGCCAGCGACGTTTGGTGTTAGATAATGTATAGTAACATTGCCTGCCTACCGTTGCAGAAAACCTTGTGGATTCATTCTGAGATGGAAATCTAACTATCTTCAGACCTTTCACAAGCCCATCGGTACTTACCAGCCTCGTGCTCGTTGTCAATTGGGTTCAGGTTTTGCATGAAGTCACTGTAACTTGCAGTCACTAAGTACTGCCGGGGCTGGCAAATAGTTTGCCTGTCACTAAATTTTCCAGCGGGTTTCTTTTCCTTTCCATCTGCAATCAGGAAATAGTCGAATCCCACAACCTGACATCTGCCACAGGCATCACCAACATGGGATTCAGATCTCAAAACCACTTGCTGAGACAAGGCTTTACAATGACGCACTTAATTATACTGTGAGTGATTCAATTGTAATGCTAATGTTTCTAGGATAAAAGCTTGCAGTAAACTTGTTAACTACCTGATGGTTAGGGCTGTAAAAAAAAACACCTGAAGTCCCAAGAGCTACTTGAGCTCAGATTGCTATAGTCCTGATTTGAGGCTTCATGGAGCTTCAACATGGTAACATTCAGCAGTGTGGTTAAGGCTTGATTTAGTCATCTCTAATACACCCCACATGTTTTCCTCTCAGATTTTCTGCAGGAGTTTTTGTACAAGTTATTGTATTGAAGGGCAGTTTCTCACTTTCCCAGAGTTGAGCTGGAGCTAAATTGAGCTTTAGTTAAGTTTGATGTCATGATTTTCACCGAGAGTGTAGCACTTGAGTTTTCAAAGCTGAAACCTACTCAAGCTACGAGCTTTGACCAAGCCATTTTTTTAGTTTTTTTATGTATAAACTAGTGAAAATGCACGTGCGCCACGCACGTGTCTATAGAAAAACTCTTTGAAACGAGGAATAACAATAAAAATTCTTAGTTAGTAGTTTTCATTCTCTCTGAGTTTATTACAACTTAGAATGAGTTTTACTTTAATATTTGTGAGTTTGTAGAAACTTAAATTCTTTACTTTTTTTACTGTATTAATATATCTTGGAGATATTTGAATCATCTCTACAGTGTCTGGCTAGATGCTGTAAACAGTTTGCCTTTTCTTCTCCTGGAAGGTTACCATTCTATCGTCAGCATAAAAACAGCTAATTTGATTTCTTTAGTGTGTAAAGAACTCCAAACTAATCCAAGCAGATTACCAATAGGCACAACCCATCACACAGAAGCTCATGATTCTTGTATGCTTCACAACTCATCACACAAAAGCTCATGATTCTTGTATGTTTTGATTGTGTACAACTGTTGCCATGTATAATTTGAAAAACGATAGTGATATACAATTTACAACAAAGGTGACACTGCTAGTGATATACTGTTTACATGAAGGCGACATTGCAGACTGGGCGCCTTTACTATATTCTATCCTGGTTTCGTCCCAACAATGAATTCTTGAAAATAAAGTCCTTTTCTTCTCTCAAATTGATCATGTTGTTCTTAAAGACTTGAAAGGTATCCTTTTATTATTCACCACAATGGGCTACTAACATACCATTCCATCGGTCACCGGCTCCTGCAAGAAACAAATTTATTAGATGAACCATTTACAAGAAATGGGGATGCTTATATTGAAAAATGCATAGGTTTAACATTTACCATCAATAAAAAATACAAAAAAAGCTCACCTGTATTTCGTTTGAAAATGTTGGCAAGAAAACTTGTATTCTACCAAGCATGTCAACAACTTGATTCAGAATTGTTTTTTTTTCCTCAGATGAGGCAATCTAGCATACACAAAAAATTAGGTCAAAATTAGAGGCATTAAGGCATGTTTTAAATTTATTATTATATAATGATTGAACTCAACCAAGACAAAGTTTAGGGAACCACAAAAATTCTCTTCTGATCTTAGATTCATCCTTTCATTCAGCAAGAACCCAAATGCAGTTTAAAACATCAAGTCTTCAACACCAAGGGAACACAATTAATAACACCTACAAAAATCCAAACCTGAAACGTAATAATGTTTCAGACTGCCTTGATCATCACAATATACATAACAAGAAATTATTTCAGTTACCTTTGTAAAGAATTATGTGACTTATAAAGAGTGGACGACATCAATGAGGTCCTGCACTGCTGCGACGGATAGCGACGAGTCATGGTTGCACACTTGCACTCCCAGCTCCTGCAAAGCAGAACCAGCTTGCAGCACCTCATATAGATCTCTTTGTCTGATTTCCACAAGTAGGGCCATGGCTAAAAAATGGACAAAAACGTTTTTACCAGTTATACAGAAAACTGTAAATTAAGAAAGATCTGATATAGAATATTTATGATGCCATGATTTATGTGGTACATATGTGCATGCCACTCCATCTTTAAACAGACGCCATCCAAGGATACTTGCCTGCTGCAATCCACTTGTCAACACTGTATTTAATTTTATGGAATCAAGTAGCTTCTATAACCGTTCTAGATATGATTAAGGATTTGTTTGACCAAGCCAATCACGACAGTGCAAACACTTCTGGATACTTGATCAAGGTAAAAATAGGAATTAAAGAAACAAGCAGCTGCCTACTCATCCTGGGTATTTTGGAGCATCGAATTCAGTTTAGAAAAGTCAGAACTAAATAAGGTTTGGCATCTAGATTCAGAAGGACCATATCCTACTGCATGCATACCTTGACTAATGCAGAAACCAGCCTTGGGAGTTGGGAAGGGGACAGTGGGTCTCGCGGAAGAACACCCAAGCATCCATTGCATTTCATAAAAATCATTTAATTTATATATATCATAAATAAGTATAATAAACAATGCCATAATTGGTACCACACATATTTTAATTATGAGCTTCATGTAGAATCAATTTTTGTATAACACGTAAAATAAAAGGTCACTGCATTATTCTAGAATGTTCATGTCAAGGTGCTCTAAATTAAGTAATTAACTGGAAGATGCAACATGGAAAACAAAATAGGAATAAAGCATACCATGATCCTGCAGTGAGATCCAACAAAGTTGTGAATATTTGGGCCTTGGCACTAAAGGAGGGGATGTCTTTGCGGCTGTTGTACCACAAAGAACACACTTTCGTTTTGCAGATTGCTGCTGCTATCAGAATTCTTGTTCTCTTTGCTTTGTTTCTCTGTTGAACCATGATTAGAATATCCACTACCAAATTATTGCATGCCTTCTTGTTGGAAACTCATTGGCCTTCAGAATAATGCCTTGTGAAGCCTGCTCGACATGTCTCGAAAAGGATGTGGATCTCTCATTTCTTCAGATTCAGAAAATTTAATTTCATATCTATGAGAGACATTCACATTAGCATTCTCATCCCTAATGTTTCTTCTGTATCTGTATCCACCGGTAAAGTATGGATGCTATGGCTATGCGCCTAGCTTATGCCAAAAGCATCATTTCAGTAATCTGCATTCTGAATTTCTGATTGAGCGCAAAGCGTTGGTTGCTCACTTGCTCAGGGTGTGTACCGTTGCCAGAGGGAGAGGCGACGTCGTGGGCAGGCGGAGGGAGCGCGGGCGTGTGCTGCAGGCAGAGAGGGTGCGTGACGTACTGTTGCAGGCGGAGAGGACGACGTCAGAAGTCGCGGGCAGGCGGAGGGAGCGCCGGCGTGCGCTGCAGGCAGAGAGGGTGCGTGACATACAGTTGTAGGCAGAGGGGACGGCGGCGGCCCATTGCAGGCGGACCGGCGGTCGCTGTCGCAGCGTCGTCGCCTTGACGGCCCGGTGGATGAAGCCGGTAGGGCACCGGGTTAACTCGCTGTCTCGCTCGCTCAGTCCAACGCTCATCATCGGCCTCGAGGGCGAGTGTGAGGGTGAGGAGTTTACGCCGCTTCGGTTCGCTTCGTCGGCGGAGGGAGCATGGAAGGCGAACCGCTGAGCGGGTACGCGCGTCGTCTCTGCTGGCGTCCCAGAGTTACGACGTTTCGGTACCGCAGAAGGTGAGTGGGTACGGCAGCGCGGGTAGGATGCAAGACGGTGAGAAAAAATTCTGAACGAAGGCAGCGGCAGAGTATAAATGTAAATAGTTTCCGACCGGAACCGCTTGTCAGATAAGGGTGATAGATTAAGATGCGTTGGATTTGAGATTAAAGTTGATCCAAGGGAGGAAAATGCAGGTGGGTATAAAATATTTTGGTGAGAGGATAATTTCATTTTCTTCGCTCCTTTATAGTATAGATAAGAAAAGGTGTATGATCTTGACGAGTTACTTTTGAATGACTTCAGAAATCATATGGAAGAACCATAGCATTTCATGATTCATTGGTAAATTTACTGCTCTAACCTCTAGCTCTTAGTCCACTTAAGGCTTGGCTCAAGCCTATACCGAGATCTAACGTACACAGGTAGCCTAGTTCAAGCTTCAATTGTTGATGTCTCTCTTGTCGATTGAGCCTCCAATGACAATAAATGCTTTCCGCGACTTGCTGTCGACAAAGTAGGAGCCCCCTAATTCTTTGTACGGAGTCGCATATGGCAATGCAGCAAGACCTTTGAGAAACTCTTTGAACTTTGTCTGTAGAAGATGTGTCCCTGCTGGTAGTAGTATGTTTTATTGTCCACTAACATATTGTCAAGTCATAGGTATGAACAATAGATCCCTGCTCGAAACAAGGTTTCTGGTTTGAACTAGAAAGATGGCTTCATGTTTGAAAGTTTGTCTTACTTGAACTGAATCATTTTTATGGCAACACAATTGAATCTATGTCATATCATTGGTGGTCGAAAATTCCATGTTAAGTATGAAACTCGATGGACCTAGGGTGTGGATGGGTCTTTTTCTTCTTCTTCTTCTTTTGACTACCCACTGCCGTGCATGTTTGTTTGATGTTTAACTCACCATCTACTTTTGATGAGGTGAGGGGAAAAGGAAAATGATCATGGGCCAGCTACTAATATTTCCAAAACATGTGTGCATGCAGAGGCTACGACGAAGAGCAAGCTGGCAACTTTGAACGAGAAGCTTGACATCCTAGAGCGGAAGCTGGAGGTGCTTGAAGTCCAAGTGAGCAGCGCGACGACCAACCCTTCCGTCTTCAACTAGGAAAAGTTCAAGGACCGGTCGTGTGTAGCTTGCATCGCAGTGTATGTATTGTATGTAGGTAGGGATGAATGTTGCGTGAACGTGTGCGACTGTGTATTCATCATCTTCCGGATGTTGGAGTGGCATGTAAAGCACCAGTACCGCTGGTATCGTGTTTAATTTGTACGATTGGAATGTTTGCAAAAGTAGACGGCAAGTTGCACGTTTGAGTTTCCGTGGAGGTACGTAATTGATAAGTGTTTGCTGGATATGCTGTGAAGTGTTTGTGTCCGTGCTAGCTCTTAGCTCTTACCACTTAGAGCCAAACTTTGTGACCCAGCTTGTTGTACCCGGTAGGCAACAAATTCCGGTCTGTGCTACTATCACAATTCTTATATATGGATCATCTAATGAATTTTGGCGGATTGACTTGGTTTAATTTCTTGCGTGTGTAGTGTGCCTATGAGGACTTGTTTTGATGAGGAATGGGGGTAGTGATATCAATCAATCTCCTGGATCGCTTAGCATAGTCCTTAAATCAAAATCAAACAATGTATGTTTTTCAGCGGTGTATTACTGTGTGAGGTGTAAAGCAAACATACTTGTCAAGTAGTAGTAGTAGTGAGTGAGTCCAGAATCGAAAAGAAAGATAAAATGGAGTTGGGGTGGGGAAGAGGAATGGAAGATGTGGCCCTGGTGTTGTATCCCCTTGCCACCACACAACTGAATGACTGTCCCCCTCTGTCCGGTCCCTTGGTTTTCTTTTTCTGAATCTCCTCCTGCTCTAGCTTGGTGTTGTTGGCTGTTGCTGCCCTGCCCTGCCCTGCCTTGGTTCTCCCCGAGGCCACACAGCCGGACGCGGACAGGGCTGCCTTCTCCTCCTCCTCTTCCATGTCCATGAGAGAGGCCAGGATATATATATGATGATCTAGCAAAGCATAGCTGTAAACTGCTCGGATTCGATTCGTCCCTCTCTTCGGTTCGTAAGTTTCTCATCTCCATCTTCTCTATAATAGCTAGCTCTAGTTTGTATATAAATAAATACCCTTGTATGCTTTTCATTCACTGGATTCTACGCTACTCCGAGTCTCCGATCCTATCCTATCTTTCCACTGTCTGAATGATTTTTTGATGTATGGCATGATATGCGTATTTATTTACTTTTGAAAAAAAAATAGAGTATTTGGGGGGCATTCGAAGAGTTGTGTATGCATATGCTAATCGGAAGCATGAAAACAAAACAAAAAATATGAAAAAGGGGGCATTCCGAGAATTGAACTCGGGACCTCTCGCACCCTAAGCGAGAATCATACCACTAGACCAAATGCCCTTTGTTGTTAGCTTCGAAATATCAAAGTTATTTATTTATTGTACCCTTGAATAAAACAACAAAGCCATCCATTTGTACAAACAATATTCACTGCATGCATTCTCCCTATTCATTTCGCAGAGCAGGAGAGAGGAGGTCCAGGCAGGATCAGAGGAGACGCTACCATATATTGATTTGATTGCTTGTGATCGATCGATGATATGATGAACTCCCAGAACCTGCAGCTGCAGCTGCAGCTGCCCGTTCAGGATCTGAGCCTGAGACTGAGAGGGAGATCACTCCTCATCGGCAAGAAGCCCAGCAACACCAACAAGCTGGTGATGCACCACCAGTGCCCTGCAGCTGCAGCTTCAGCTTCGTCGTCTTCACCAGCTGCGGGTAGAGGCCTTCCCCATCCCAGCAGCAGCAGGAGGCGTCGTCCTCGTGCTCTCGTCGCGGTCAGAGCGGCGGCCGGCGGCAGTGACGACGACGGAGGAGGAGGTGAGTCGTCGTCAAGCGGCGGAGGCGGGGATGATCCGCCGGAAGAAGACGAGCGTGACGATGATGATGAGAAGCAAAAGTACGGGGGCATGTCGTCGTCCCGAGAGGATCTGGAGCGGCTGGTGGGGACGGACGAGGACGCCAAGTTCAATGGGTTGGATCTTGCAAACCTCATCAGGAAGAAGTACGGCAGATCCTACGATGTCACTTTGATAAGGAAGGTACTGTACCTCCTGATGCATATGCATGGTTCTAGTATTTCAATTCAATCTGCACTGCACATTCTCACTGGTCTGGCTGCCTGCAGGAGTTCATGGGAAGGAATCTGCTGGCCATGAATGTGATGTGGAAGTACAGGGAGCAAGTGAGTAGTACTAGCTAGTAGCTCTCTCTACTATGTACAATTAATTTGATGCAATAATTCAGTATATTCAGTTCATCATGCATGATGATCTCACATCATATATGCCAAATCTACTATCAGAGATCGTTCCCTTTGAGCGAGGAGGAGTACCTGCTGCGTCTGGACGACGTGGCCAACACGCTCAAGTGCTGGGGAGCCGTGGCGCACGTGCGCAACACGCTGGAGAAGCTCAAGGAGAGGCCGCGCATCGGCAAGGCCGTCAGCATCTTCATCGACATGGACCAGACCGGAGGCCGCTCCAACGAGTGGATCTACAAGTAGCTACCTGCCTGCCTGCCAGCTGCCTGCCTACAGTCGTCAAGTGATCAAATAGATACAGATACATATAGATCTAATGGAGTCGTCGTCTTCAATTTCCCACTCCTCCATTATCGATCATTTGCGTGTAACATTTGAGCTTATGGGGGACAGAGCATCGGCCGGAGATGAGAAAAAAACCAATTCGTCATCAAGTGCAGAATGCAACTGTGAATCAGTAGCCTGAATGAAAGGAAATGGCAACATTTGATTTGAGCTTTGGAATTTGGAAGGGAAGGGGGGGCATTTTCATTGCTTTCTTCTGGACTTGGCAACTTGTGGGCCGTGGGCCGTCCGTCCGTCCGTGAATTAAGTCAGTCCAGTGGGCTCGCGAGTTAAACCCTTCTCCTTCCCCTTCCCCGTCCCCTTCCCCTCCCTCGCGCCTCGCCTCTCCCACCATGGCCTCCGCCGCCGCCCTCTGCCGGAGCCCCTCCCTGCTGAGCCGCCGCCACCTCCTCGTACGCCTCCTCTCCACCCAAACCCAGCTCGTTACCCCACCGACGCCCACCACCCCGGCCGACCTCTCCCGCCTCAAGTCCTCCATCCGCGACGCCGCCACCAGCCCGGACGCGCTCGCCACGCTCTTCCTCTCGGGCCTCCCGCACCCGGCCTTCCTCGCCGACCGCCCGCTCTTCGCGCTCTCCGTCCACCGCCTCGCCTCCGCGGGCCGCCGCGACCTCGTCGCCTCCGTCCTCTCCTCCTCCCTCACCGCCCTCCCCAGCCCGCACCCCTCCGAGGGCTTCCTCCTCCGCCTCATCTCCCTCTACTCCGCCGCCGGCATGCCCGACCACTCCCTCACCGTCTTCCGCCTCGTCACCCCGCCCTCCGACCGCGCCCTCTCCGCGCTCCTCTCCGCCTACCACGACAACCGCCTCTACGACCGCGCCGTCCGGGCCTTCAACACCCTCCCCGCCGAGCTCGGTATCAAGCCGGGGCTCGTCTCCCACAACGTCCTCCTCAAGGCCCTCGTCGCCAGCGGGGACGTCGCCGTCGCCCGCATCGTGTTCGACGAAATGCCTCACACGGCTGGAGTCCAGCCGGACGTAGTCTCCTGCAACGAGATCCTCAAGGGATACCTCGACGCCGGCGACGACGCTGCCTTCGATCAGCTAGTTAAGGAGATCGCTGGACCCGAGAGGAGGCTCAAGCCCAATGTCGGCACCTACAACCTCCGGATGGCCCTGCTGTGCTCCAGAGGGAGGAGTTTTGAAGCTGAAGAGCTGCTGGATGCCATGGGGGCAAACGGCGTCCCGCCCAACCGCGCGGCCTTCAACACGGTCATCAAGGGGCTCTGCAGCGAGGGAGAGGTGGGTGCTGCCATGGCTCTCTTCAAGAGGATGCCAGAGGTGCCCAGGCAGAACGGCAAAGGGGTCTCCCCCAACTTTGAGACCTACATCATGCTGCTCGAGGCCCTTGTCAACAAGAATCAGTTTGATCCGGCCCTCGAGGTCTGCAAGGAGTGCCTGCGCAACAAGTGGGCGCCGCCGTTCCAAGCTGTCAAAGGTTTGACTCAGGGTTTGCTCAAGAGCAGGAAGGCCAAGTACGCAAGGGAGGTTCTCATGGCCATGAGAAAGGCTGTCAAGGGTGACGCCAAACAAGAGTGGATCAAGGTTGAGGCTCAGTTCCCGATGTTGCTCCCTGATAAGAATGCCTAATCACCAGGAACCATGTATGCAATAGCTGAAACTGGCCCGACGACAGATCATAATTTTACAGCCGGCTTCTGTTATTGCTCAAAATGGTTTGTTTTAGATGAGATTAGCATTTGAAATTAATGGGATGGGTGACTGTCCATGGTTTACCATTCAGTTATGTCATGTATGCTGAGTTATGACACAAAATGCTTCTCATCCAGGCATGCAGATTCGTGTATTTTTTTTCAATTCATTTTATATTCTAAGTTCCCTGAACTCAGAATGCATGCCATATATCTTTGGTAGTCACGTGTTATCAAGATGAGGGCAACGAGCAACTATTTCCTTAGACATTTTGCAAAGAGAAAATAAGCTAATTCTTATGGTTAATCTTTCCTGTTGTTATGTGTGACCGGAAGTTGTTGTGGTTACATTTCACGACACGGATCTGCTTGCATTTTGTGTTTTGAAGTGCTATAATGTAATTTTGATGTAGCCCATTTCACATCACTTGGCTGTGATGCTGTATTATGTTACCTTGATTGATGGGCTGAATGAAGTGGCTTCAGCCTATTACTGGTTAGTGGTTGTGTTACTGCGAATTGTCAAACATTTGTGCTGAAAAATATTACTTTCGAGGGACTATTTCGTGAGTTTGTATATTTTCCCTGTAGTTGCAGGCTTAGGAATGCGCCATGTTTTCTGGGTCATGTATTCAGTAAAAATCTTTTGTTGAATCAATCATCATGCAGGATCCTGAAAGTAGGCATTGACAATGCATAATACACAGTTACATAAGGATGATTCACTTCTACAGTCTGCTGCACCAGGTCCCTGATTCGCTTGTTTCCCTTGTGCAGTTGTGCTGGATATTTATTCTGTTTATTTTGATGTTCCTAACTTTGCTTCTTGAAGCTGTGCTATATTTTTTTTATGTTTCTAACTGTTGTTCTTGATGATGATGAAGCTGTGCTAGAGGATCAGAGCTTTGCCTTTTTTAACCCGGAAATGTCAAAGCCTTTGCCAGCATTTGCCCGTCATTGTAACTAGTTCAACTGGCATGCATGATGCTGAACAACTTCTGGAGTACATTTGAAGCTAAGTTGGTTGTTATCTGGTGGACATTGACGTTTGACGACGACCTGATTGTACTGAAATCTTTGCCAGATACATCTTTATTAATTTATTATATACGATTGGTGAAGTATATTTATGTTACACGACCTGTATTGATGTTGATTACTGGATCAGGTTCCATGGCATAGGACCACTTTCGAAACGCAATAATTGTACAAAAGCTTTATAGAAAACAGAGAAACTTCCTACATGCTGCAAAGAGGGGTCATATATTAGTTTTTAAAAAGGAAAAAAAGGTACGTAGAGCCGTAGAGGGCTGACTTCTTTCATCACGATCACGAGCATTTGAAAGCGCGGCTAAGCCATTTTCTTTGAAACATGGCAGAAGTATAAACAGTCGCATATATAGAAACACTCATCACTATATGAATACCCAACTCATCATATGGCTATTTCTAAGAGATTAAACATCATGCCGCCTCGTCGTTGACTAGCATATCCTCTAGTATCACTTAAAAACAATTCACCAAAAACATTTATAATATAATTTATAAATAAATAAAGCACCCGTGTGAAGTCAAAGAGTCAGTGAAATACTTGTAGACTTCTGTACTAGACCTCCAGGGGATACATTCATAGCAGAGCCCGTTTTCGCAGAAGGAAAATGGTGGTTGGGCAGAGATTATCAGCATCGCAGCCCAGCCCAGCCCAGTCCAGCGACAGTGATGTTAGTTTGTGCTGCTGTCCTCCAGGGCGTCGGCGTCGGCTGCGGCGGCGGTGGCGCCGTTCCGGCGAGCCCCCTCCCCTCCGAATCTTACTCCTCCTAGCTAGCGCTGCCTCCCTCCCCCCCTCACTGGCGCCTCACCATGACCCATGTCGACCTTCCCTCCTCCACCCCCTACCGCCGCTAGGACCCCCCTCGCCAGGGTGCGCCTCGACGACTTGGCCCCGTTCGACGGCGCCTCCACCCCGGCCTACGCGCGTGCCGTCGACTCCCTCGACGCTTCCCTCACGCGCCACTGCGCCGCGGCCGTCGAGCTCCCTGCAGCGGACGCCGCTGTCGTCCGCTGCGCCCTCGAGTCCGTGCGCGCCTTCTTCCGCGCACGCCCCGGCCTCTATGTCTACCGCGCCGGAAGGTAACGCAGCCTATCTCAATATACAATTCTTCTGCTCATTCTGTTCTGTCACCTCATTTCACTGGATGGAGGCCTGCTGCAGCAGCAGCTGCTTTCCCGTTTCACCTATTGCTTTGCGATTTTACTGTAAAATTCTAGCAGCAGGGGTAGGATTTGTAGGTGCTGCAATAAGTAGTCTCGCACTGTCCAATGTGGGAATGCTCCTGCGGCACCTTTTAATTTAACTTAGAATTGAGTTAGTATGCTTTTTTTTTTGCGAAGATAGAATTGAGTTAGTATGCTGATAGCACACAGAGATGTGAGATGTCTGTTGGAACGGTATGCTGTACCCTATACATATTACTGCTAGAAGCATCATGCGTGTGAATCATCTGTACAGCATTTAGGCAATGTCACTAATCTGAAATGTGTTCACAACTTGTTGTGTGTGCTTAATATCAAACTAGCTTCCTGTAACCAATATAATTATGCAAGGCATTCTCCAACTATATCTCTCAACAACATCTCAGTTTTACTTTAGCCTTATCCAACTTTCATATGCTCTTGTATGCATAACATAGTATTTTTTTTCCAAACAAAACATGTTCACTCGTTGACTCACCGATCACCATATGCCCATATCAATGCCATTTTCATCATTTCCTGGTTCACATTTATCCTCTTTCTGCAATACCTTTGCTTAATCTACTCTATGATAGGGCTCTGGATGATGGAGAGTTGTCACCAGCTTGCATGGCTGATGCTTTCAGATGTTTGGGTATGGCAGCCCGTGCTGCTCTCTGTGCAATAGCACGGAACCTTCACTTACGTTCAGAGTAATGCAATTGCTCTTTCTTGTTACTGTATTCTCTTTCTGTCTGTAATGGCTTCTTGTTCACATGTCTTTCTCTACCAGCTAATTGTTCTTCTTTGATTCCCAGTGCTTTCAGCCATTTGCTTGATGACAACCCATTGCCTCTTCATGAGGTTTCAGCTTCAGAATTGATGGTGTCATTTTCTCATGGACACCCCCAAAGCAGCCAGGCACCTATGGTGGGCCTCAGGGCATCGATGGCTGAAGTTGATAGAGGTTTTGTTACACTGGTTGCTTCTGACCATCCAGGAATTGAGGTGTGAAGTTGCTCAATCCTGTAACTCTTTCCTAATCTTTATCCAGTATGGCAAAAATAACAAAGTTGTACCTGGTTCTAGTATTACTTTTGGTGAAATGCACTACTGTTTTGTATCCTCCTCCTGTTTAGTCAGTCAGTGTTTTCTTCCCTTGTTTGTATTTGACTGACTTCATCATTATGCCTTGTCACTAGTGCTTTTCCATCTTTTAATTCCTACTGTTTATCTTTTTTTGCAGGTCTGCAACCCAAATGGTCATTGGTACCCAGCAGATGCAGGCTCAAGCCCTGATGTCCTATTGCTTTTGGCTGGAAGAGCCTTGAGTCATGTTACTGCTGGTCTACGGCTAAATTCTCAGTACAGGATCACTAATAACGGAAACAGGTGAGAGTTGTGGGCTGCTAGAAGGATTAAAGTTTTCCGCTGGCATATCATTTTCATTCAGTTTCTTTCTCCGTTATCTTCCAGGGCATCACTCATGTTTAGGCTGATGCCTCGTGCCAATGCTATATTGGACTGTTCTCCAATATCAGCGGCTGGGCATTGCATACCACAGATCCACCGGCCCATATCTGCAAGTCAGTTTATGGATGATTTGCGTGCTGAAGAGAATGTTTACCATCACTTGGAAGCACCAACTGTGAGTATACACCTAAAGTTGCATAAATTTCATCACATGCATACGATTTTATGGTACATTCAGTTACAGTGATGCATGAGATGATGAGAGCCAATACACCTCTTGACTTTCTTTAATAATAGTAGTAAAGTGCTTTATTGAAAACTAGATGGGTGTTGTGTGTATTTCAGAGCTTATTTCATCAGAAGCCTTAAAACTCTGAAGTTGCTTATACCTTGCCAACTTGGGATGCAGGAATCACAGGGAAACTTTGTTAATGAACCATCACTCAGAAGTGTACTCTCAGACTCTTTGTCGTAAGCTCTTCCTTGTTGAATGTAACACTTCGTCCAAGATCAATGTCGTGCATACAGTACCTGTTTTTCTGCATGGATCCTTCTATGTTTGCTGTTCTATGTTTCTTATCTTAACATAAGTAAAGAAGAGAGCCACTTTTATACATGCTGGATCAAAAAGAACTTGCTGAAAGCATACAACTGCAAAATCCAGATCATGACACATCATTTAATCACTTAGCTTACAAATGATGAATATAGACATATAGTGAAGGAATATTTTTTATATATATTTTCAGTGGGGCTTTTCTTGAAGATGCTATGGTTCTCACATGTGGGCACTCGTTTGGTGGCCTCATGCTAAAGAAAGTTCTTGAAATGGTACATTCTGAGACTTTGTATTCAGTTTTTTTATCATTTCTCATCAGTTTGTTTATAAATCAGTGACATCAAGAATAAACTTATATTCTTTACTTTAGGTACGTATTGTTCTTTTATTTAGATACAATCGAAATCAATCGTTACCCTGAACCTTTGATTTGTCTGATTATGGTTTGATATAGCTCAGTCTGCTGTATCTGCAGCTTTGTAGTAAGTAGGTCAATCCCTTGTAAGTAAAATTTCTCTGTTCTGGAATAGAATACAACTGGGACAGTCATTACGATCAGAAGCCACTTTTTTCATAGGAAATTGATAATGATTTAATAATGCATGAAGTATTTTTGGTAGGAGCTAACATGCAACTGAGACAGCATACCATTTTTATTTAATCAGGCAAGGTGCAGCATTTGCAACGGAGAAGTTGATGAGGCCTCCTTATTTCCTAACCTTGGTATGTCTCTCCATGCTTATTTCGTAACATGAACGTGGTGTTAGACATATTCTGTTTGCTCACTTACAGTTGTCAGTATTGAATGTTTTACAGCTCTAAGAGCTGTAGCTACAGTGGTGAAGATGGAAGACGATAGGAGGCTCTTTCATAATGCGTCTCTTCGAAAGCGCAGGAAAGAAGTGACTGAGCATATGGACTCCCAAAGGAGAAACGGAAGTAGCAAGGTGCATAATTCTTGGAGCATGCCTCCCTCGTATATAAGTAGCAAGGGGTATGATTTTGATATATATATTTTTTTCTTCTTCGAGCATCTAACAGGACAGTATTGAGCTGGGGTTAGATGCTGAAAGCCCTAGAGCGTTCAAGGGGGTGCAATACCCATTCGTGGCCGGTGAGAGAGTCGTGATCATGGTACATGGGAATGTGTTATTTGGCGACAGTTGCTATCAGTAAATGGGGGCAATGGAGAACAATTTTCTCTCTTTTATTTTTGTGTGTGTGTGTGCAGGGAAACAAAAGGACGCCTGATAAATTCGTTGGGAAGGAGGCAGTGGTGACATCACAGTGCCTGAATGGCTGGTAAGCACGTGCGCTGCTGGTTCACTCGTTCAGTTTTGAGAGCTTGGGTTGGAAGTTTTGCTTAATAGTGACAGAAGCCGTCCGGGGACTGGACTGCATGCAGGTACCTTGTGAAGGCAGTTGATAGCGGAGAAAGCATACGGCTGCAGTACAGGTCGCTGAGGAAAGTGGGGGAGCTACAGGTGCAAGCACTCCTGCTGCAGAGTAGACAATGAAGCGGGCCGTTGATTGTTGATTTTTGCAGCAGCGTTGCTTGTGCATACATGGGGGGTGTTTTCTTGGCTTTTTTTGCCCCCTTGTTCTCATATCATCTTGTGTAGCAAGCATAGGGAAGTACTATTCTCTTGTGTCCTGTGCCCGTGCGATGGAAATGAAAATGGATGCAGAGCGAGCGATCTTGTACAAATTTGCCAACAAGCCAGTCACAAACTTTGACCCGACGACAGTACATTGTGGTTGTAGGAAGCTGATGTTGTGTGGTGTTTTGTTTTATGGCCATGTATCTGTGCTTGTTCCACAAGTCTTGGAGAGGGCGGGGGGCCCTGATTATTAAACACAGCACACCGTGCAGTTTTGACCGCAGCAAGGTACAGTAACTCGGAACTCGGACTTGTTCACACTCACACATGGCACCACAGATGAGCCTTGGCGCTGCTGTGTACTCCTCCTACATCGCCACGACGCCGCGTCCCCGAAGAGGACGACGTATCCTACCGTTCCGCGCCACCGCCGCCTCTGGTGAAGGTGCAGTGTTTGACCGCCGGCGTCGGCCGCAGAACGTGGCCGGCGACTTCTTCGTCGGTGAGCAGAGCTCTCTACAGTACGTACGACAGGCTAGCTTTGCCTGACACCAGAGTAGCTGACTGATTTGCCTTTTCGCAGACCATCGCTGCATCGACTGCCAGACCTGCCGATGGATGGCGCCGGTACGTACGCAGTCCAGTCGCAGGCACCTTCCTCTATCCAAATCCGATCCTTGTACTATCTCATTCTCTATTAGTATATATCTGCAGGAGGTGTTCAAGAGGGTGGATGGCAAGGCCGCCGTAGCAGCGCAGCCCAGCTCCGAGGAGGAGAGGACCAAACCCCTGCAGGTGTGCGTCTGTGTCTCTGCTCTCCCCATCCAACTCTCAAGTCTCAAAGCTTGGTGATGATAACACAACACAACACAACACACTCTATGTTATAGATACTGCAGCTGCAACACCACTATTTTTCACAATTGTGTGTGTTACTTCCAGGCGCTGCTCTCCTGCCCAACATCCTCAATTCACACAGAGGAACCTCCAAAAGACATCCTCCAAGTGCAAAGCATGTTCCCTCTACCAATCGACGACAATCTACTCCCAGTATGCATGTTTTTCACACTTCTCTTTTTCTTATTGCACCAATATTTATGAAATCTTCAGCCTGGTATACTATGCAATCACATCACCAGCATCTAATAATCTTCAGGGCGTTTATCTCTGTGGATACAATTCTCAAGACTCATATGGGGCAACGTCGTACCTGGTAATTCATCCACAAGGAAACATACTGATTGACAGGTACTACATGGGTCTCCAGCCAACAACGGTTAGGAATCCAAACTAAATAGTTTCTCAATCGTAACACTGATGCTGCTATATCCATCAATCAATGAAATTATTTTCATAATATATATCTCTTTTTATTTGAAGTCATACATTTTTTGTACAAAATTGGTAATTAAAGGTGGTCGCCTTGTAGACTAGACCATGCATGCCATTTCCTAAATGGCCTATGTTTGAGTAAACTTATTAAAAAAAACAAAAAAGTTGCACGACTCTTTTATTAGACTCACAAGGGCTATGTTCCTGGCAGTTCACCTTGAGCACAAAGTTTCATGGTTTCAATTTCCCTTTAATGATTATGCAATTCGAGAACAGAATTCTGTGATACAGATGCTTTAATATATATGTATCTTTTCTTTTCTTTTAGCCCAAGGTATACTCCAAAACTGGCAAACAATATTGAAAAGCTTGGTGGAGTGCGCTACATGTTTTTGACCCACATGTATGTTTGGACTTCACAATTTGTGTTACTTATTCATGTATGTACTTGTCACCTTGTATTAGAAATTAAAGAGATCTCACTAAGTACCACCATACAGTGATGATGTGGCGGATCACAGGAAGTGGGCTGAGCGGCTAAAATGTGAAAGAATAATTCATTCTGAAGATGTAAGAATTGCGTCTCTCACTTATATCCTTCTGTTTGACATGATAGAATGGAAAATTCCAGATAAATCTTAATTGAACATTATTTATATCCTTTTTGAAACTCTACAACCAGATATTGGTTAACAAGGCCTCATCCTGAAGAGTTACAAAAGCACACGCTGCCTACATAATATGCTTCTACTTTAACATTGCAGTTTGGGTAGTACATGATAAGCTTGCTGTTTGGGCACTACTAAAGCATTTGATATTTATATATCTTAACATTGCAGTTTGGGTACTACTAAAGCATTTGATATATCTTATTGAGGAACTGATTAGTGATTTCGATTATCCATAATGCTTCAAATGGAGGAAATTTCCAAAATAAATAAATAAACTTACAACATTGGAATAGTTAGCAAGTATTCATCTCATGATATTGTAGGTTTCATTTATTCCTGCCTCCCAGTGAACTCTGCTCTTTCGTACATGTGCCGATAGTCTTTGTGGCGTAACCATTCTGATGCAGGTGGCAGAGGCTGCTTCAGATGTTGAGTGGAAACTTGATGGAAATGGGCCATGGAAAATCGGAACAAATTTTGAACTTATCCATACGCCAGGCCATACCCCAGTAAGAAATTCAGCTTAATAGACTAATCCAGACACAAACAGTAACAATCGATTTTTAGCAGCATGGATTTAGCACCTTGTGCATTATCTTCAATGCGTGTAGTTTGGTAATCAAGTCAAACATTTTTCTAGGGCTCGGTCTGCTTGTATTACAAACCGCTAAAGGTGATGTTCACTGGAGACCATGTTGCAAAGTCAGAAGAATCAGATGACCTGGTTCTCTTTCTGATGTACAACAGGCAACCAGGTAGAAGCGTTGATCCCTCTTGCTAGTCTTCATATCTAACCAATTATACTGATGAATTATACCGCTCACTTGGAAATCTGATTATTATGCCTGCCTACAACAAACTTGCAGTGAGCCTTCAGTTGGACAACATCAGGAAACTATTGGAAGTAGAATTCGAGTGGCTTTTACCTGCTATGCACTCCTTCAAATATATCCATGACATGGAAATCAATTTGATTTCTAACCCATTTCTACTTCATACGTATTAGTTTTCTCTATATTATTATGTTTATCCATTTTTTGTATTAACTTGTGTGCTGGAATTGAGTCGTTCACAGGACATGGCTACCGAATCAAGTACAAAAATGTACAGGCCAAGAATGCAGCCATGGAGGCCCTCATAGCTAACTACACAAGCTAGGAGCCTAGGAGCATCTTACTTCAGTCAGTGCTCACAAATAAGGATTCCTGGAGGCTGAATGTTGATGCTACTATCTCCAAAGAATAGTGTCTTGAATGAGCATTTCAGATTGTACCTAGTGCTGCACACCAAGCATATGTAACTTGGCCCGCTGAATGATTCTCAGCTTATTCCAGAAATTTTGCATGATCCTAAGATTTGTTATAAGAAATTTTGCACACCAAGCATATGTTACAAGATGACGTGTTTTACAAACTCTAAACAAATGAATGCCCCTACTTCACATAACCTCATCAGTAGAGCTAGAAAAAAAAGAGAACATATTGCATGCAATGGCCACAGAATTCCTCTCTTGGAGTATCAGGTGGTGGTGTACGCTGGCCTTGAGAAACATGTCCTCAATGCCAACTGTGGTGGGTTTCTGGGTAGTTGTATGTGTTTGCTGCAACTGAAACATCAACAGGGTCAGGTGAAGGCTCTTGAGGTTCCAGTTCTATCAATCATCACTGAAGCACGGTGACTGGATTCTTTCCTGTTCTCATTATCTACGTGGACGACGCCCATACCAAAACCTGGAGGCATTGCATAAAGCCAGGGCAGGCAATTCATCATCCCCATCAGAACCTGAAACTGGCAGATCTAACTAACCCCCACGGCCCACGCATCGTTAAATGGCTCTGAGTCAAATCTAAAAGTGCCCGACCGGTATTCGTATCTTGAGAGCAGATGAATGTAGGATGAGTGTTTTTTTGGACTAGCTAAGTCTTTGTGCTTGTGCACCAAGTCTTGTACTCGAATCAATTCATGTTCATGTGTGTTGGAGTGGATTCAAGTCAAAAATACTTGATTTTTTCCACTCTAATCCACACTGCTACACGTGGATTAAGATAATAATAATAATAATAAAACAAATGAGATACGCACGCACACTGTGCAATTTTGACCACAGTCCACAGCAAAGACAACTCCAACTTCTTCACTTCAATTCAGACACCGTCACGTCACACACACACACACACTGACACACACATGGCGCTGCTGATGAGCCTTGGCTCCGCCGTGCACTCCTACTTCTCCACGCCCACCGCGCCGCCGCGTCCCCGAAGATGTATCCTGCCGTTTCGCGCCGCCGTATCCCCTGCGGCGCTGGACCGCCGGCGACGGCCGCAGAACGTGGCCGGCGACTTCTTCGTGGGTAAGCAGAGCTGCAAGATATAGCCTCCATCTTTTCCTCCAACAACCAGAGCTTTGCCTGACTGACGCGCCGTGTTTGCCTTTTCACCCATCGGCCGCGCATGGATGCAGACCATCGTTGCATCGACTGCCAGACCTGCCGATGGATGGCGCCGGTACGTACGCAGGCAGCTTCCTCCCATCCTTCACCTTCAATCGCTCGCTTGGGTAACCATGCATCATTCATGGCGTGAGGCGTGTATATATGCAGGAGGTGTTCAAGAGGGTGGATGGCAAGGCCGCCGTAGCGGCGCAGCCTAGCTCCGAGGAGGAGAGGACCAAGGCCCTGCAGGTGTGTGTGTGTGTGTGTGTGTGTGTGTGTGTGTGTGTGTCAGTGTGTGCGCGTCTCTCGATCTGCTCCCCACACTGCGGGCCTGTGTGTAGCACTAGCTTGTGAACTGCTGCGGCTGGGCAAACTCTGAATGGTTTCTTGTTGTTTTTAAATAAACTCTGAATGCTTTTGTTAGCATATGCTATATTGCAGCTGCAACACTATATCTTTCACAAAGTTACAAATTTTTTTGTGTGATTGATTTCCAGGCGCTGCTCTCCTGTCCAACATCCTCAATTCACACAGAGAAACCTCCAAAAGACATCCTTCAAGTCCAAGACATGTTTCCTCTACCAATCGACGACAAACTACTCCCAGTATATATATGCATGCTTTTCACAGTTTCCTTTTTCTTATGGCTTCCTCAGTCCGTGTATATAGTATTATAGCTATGGTTGAAATCTTCTTCCTTTTGTCAACATGTATTAAGAGTCTAAGATTTAGTCACAGTATAGCTATCTGCCAATATTATATTTATGAAAATCTTCAGTCTGGTATACTATGCAATCACATCACCAACATGTAATTAATGTTCAGGGCGTTTATCTCTGTGGGTACAATTCTGAAGACTCATATGGAGCAACATCGTACCTGGTAACTCATCCACAAGGAAACATACTGATCGACAGGTACTAGATGGGTCTCCAGCCAGTAGATAGGAATCCAAACCAAACAGTTTCCCAATGTAAGGTTGATGCTGCTATATCCATCAGTAAAATTAATTTAATAATATATAACTTTCTATTTGAAATAATACCATTTTGTACATTTGTATACCATGTCATTGCCTAAATGACCGATGTTTGATGATCTGAGTAGACTATAAAGAAAAGAAGAAAGTCACACAAGTCTTTTCTTAGACTAAAAAAGGGCTATGTTCCTGCCAGAGTTCACCTTGAGCACAAAGTTTTATGCTTTTCATTTCCCTTTGATGATTATGTACTTCAGAAGCAGAATTCTGTGATACAATCATACATATGCTTTAATGTATATCTTTTATTTTCTTTTAGCCCAAGGTATACTCCAAAGCTAGCCAACAATATTAAAAAGCTTGGTGGAGCGCGCTACATGTTTTTGACCCACATGTATGTTTGGACCTCAACCATGCACAATTTTGTTCTTTCTTCCCGTAGATGTCATCTTCTATTGGAAACTCAAGGGATCTCACTAACTACCACTGTACAGTGATGATGTGGCGGATCACAAGAAGTGGGCTGAGCAGCTAAAATGTGAAAGAATAATTCATTCAGGAGATGTAAGAACTACATCTTTCTATATCCTTCTATTAGACATGATAGAATAGCAAAATTCCTGATAAATCTTAATTGCAAACCCCATGTATGTTATCTGTATCCTTTTTGGAACTCTGCTCTCATATATTGATTAGCAGGCCTCATCGTGAAGAGTGACAAAAGCAAACGCTGCCTACGTATTATATTATGCTTCTACTTCAATACATGTGCTTCTACTTTAATTAATACTTCCTCTGTCCCAAATTATAGGATATTTTGGTATTTCTTGATTCATAGTTTTTACTATGTATCTAGACATAACATATATCTAGATACGTATCAAAAGCTATGAGTCTAGAAAAGCCAAAACGTCTTAGAATTTGGAAGTACATGGCAAGCCTTGCAATTTAGGCACTATTAAAGAATTTGATCTTCATATATCTTATTGAAGAACTGCTTAGTGGTGTAAATTATCCATAGTGTTTCAAATGTAGGAAATTTCCTTACAACATTGGAATGGTTAGCAAGCATATAATGTAGGTTCCATTTATTCCTGCCTCCTTGTGAACTCTGCTCTTTCCAACATCCTGATGGTTTTTACGACAGTAACCATTCTGTTGCAGGTGGAGGAGGCTACTGCAGATGTTGAGTGGAAACTTGAAGGAAATGGGCCATGGGGCATAGGAATAGATTTTGAACTTATCCATACGCCAGGCCATACCCCAGTAAGAATCCAACTTGATAGACTTGAAAATCCAAACCCAGTCAGTAACAATCAATTTTTAGCAACACAGATTTAGCACCTTGCTCATTACCTCCATTGCATCTAGTTTGATAATCAAGTCAAACATTTTTCTAGGGCTCGGTCTGCTTGTATTATAAACCGCTAAAGGTGCTGTTCACTGGAGACCATGTTGCAAAGTCAGAAGAATCAGACGATCTGGATCTCTTTCTGATGTACAGCAAGCAGTCAGGTAGAAGTGTTGATCTCTTCCTGCTAGTTTTCATATCGAATGAGCGATACCGATGAACTTATACCATTAGCTTAGAAATCTGATAGTTATGCCTGTCTGTTGTACAACAAACTTGCAGTGAGCCTTCAGCTGGAAAGCATCAGGAAACTATTGGATGTAGAGTTCGAGTGGCTTTTACCTGGTATGCACTCCTTCAAATATATCCCTGAGATGAATATAAGTTAGCAAATTTCAATTGGATTTGTAATCCATTTCTACTTCATATTACTTTTATCTATTCTATGTCGTTTATCAATTTGTTTTTGTATGAAATTGTGTACTGGAATTGACTATTCACAGGGCATGGCTATCGAATCAAGTACAAAGATGTGCAGGCCAAGAATGCAGCCATGGAGTCCCTCCTAGCTAACTACACAAGCTAGGAGCCTAGCTAGGAGCATCTTACAGTTACTTCAATCAGTGCTCAAATAAGGATTCCAGAGAATAGTGTGCATGATGCTCAGCTCTTGAATGTGCATTTGTTACCAGAGAATGCAGTGCTTTAGTATGCTTATAAATTACTCCCTCAGTTCCAAATTATAAGTCATTTAGATTTTTTAGTTACATACATTTTGCTATGTATCTAGATATAATATATCTAGATAAATAGTAAAATTGATATACAAAAAAGTCAAACTACCTATAATTCGGAATGGAGCTATAATACAGCTGCAGAACTGTACCTTCTGCGGCACATTACGCAAATGAATCAAGCATACGTAGCTTGGGCCGCTGAATGCTTTTCTCAGCATTTTCCAGAAATTTGTTATAAGATGATATATTCGACATATACAGCACAATTGAAAGCCCCCTACCTCACATCACCTTAGCAGTACAGCTAGGGAAAAAAAGGAACAAATTGCAGTCAAAACATACAATGGGGACTTAATTTCTGCGTATATAAATATGTATTCTTGTACCAGTGACCAAAACTGCTCTCTCCCGGAAGTTACAGGCTTACAGCTCCCAACTCAGAATAAAAAAAAAATGCCGCTCCAACCTCAATGGTAAAGAGAAAAAAGGCCTAAAAAAGCATAAGCCCCAAACTCTCAATGTTCACTATGTAGTGTTACATAAGGTACAAAACTGAACAACATTGGTACAAAACTGCACAGCATTGGCCACATAAATCCTCTAAGAAATCAACGCTTCCAAGTATTCGTCAACATATGCAAGGCATGGCCAATGATCGGTCCTTATCCTGACCAATGTTGAGGCATGGCCTACCTCCATCAGAAACAGGAGGTGATACCTGGGTGGTAGGAATATCATGACCCGCATTGTTCCCATATCTCTCTTGCTTTCATGGCCATACCTCTCAGCACCAACCCCAATCTCATCGTCATCTATGAGCTGAAGCTGGAGATTGTTCTCCGGTGAGTACGGAACCAGTGCATCAGCACCTACACTGGCATCTGGGATACTTTCTTCCCACATGACGTTCTGAATGACTCCGTTTCCTCTCAGAATGGTTACAAGTGAATTTCCAGAAACACTGACAACAAAGGAAGCCAGATATCTTTCAACAGCTCCAATCAAAACCTTTGGAGTTACCTCCAAAAGTTTAACAGACCGAGTTCCGTTAATGGCAGCTGACCCTTTCCCTCCACTCAAAGGGAAAGTTTCTCGACCTGTGTTAGTAGAGCTATCACAGGCATCCCATAAAGCATGAAACAGATCCTGGTAGTACATAGCCACACCCTCTCTTGGAGTATCAGGTGACACGCTGGCCTTTAGAAACATGTCCTCAATGCCAACTGTAATGGGTTTAAGAGACCCTGATAAAACTTGGCAGTTCTCAGTGTTTGCTTCAACTGAAACATCAATAAGGCCAGGTGAAGGCTCTTGAGGTTCCAGTTCTATCACCACTGAAGCGCAGTAACTGGATTCTTCTCTGTTCTGATTATCTATGGGGACGATGTCCATACCAGAACCTGGAGGTTCCCCTAGGATGAAAGGAATATGGCATGATGGAATTTTCCCAAAATGTGCACTTGACGAAAATGTAACTGTCACTGCATAAAGGGCAGGCAGCCCATCAGTCCCATCAGAACCTGAAACTGGCAAATCTAACCCCCACGCGTCGTTAAATGGCTCTGAGTCAAATCTAAAAGTGCACTGTATTCGTATCTTGAAACCAGATGAGTGTAGGTAGTCTGTAATGCACGCGAAATACGTTCTTAGAATCTGCAATGTTGCAGCGCCTTTAGAGTCCATCACACGTAGCATTTCTTGTCTATAGCCAATTCTCTCAATTGTAGGTCCTGTTGGATTTTCTTGCTCTGAGGGAACAGAACTGAGGTCCTGTATACTTAGAATGGAACCAGATGGTCTGATATGGACACTGAAATTAGGCAATGTGAGGGCCCATGATTGCTTCACAATTAGAGGCACAACCCTTTCAAGATGAATGTAAGACGCCAGGTCAGGCATGCTCTTAAGATCTTGAGCGGCACGTGGTGATGGGATGTCAAACAAGGAACCAGGATGAGAAGGTATGACGCCTGAAGGCTGTTCTCCAACTCCTATGATATGCCTCAGTTTCTTCCCAGGAACACAAGATAACATCCGCAAGCAAATCCTGGATGAATCATTTAAAGTGATGAGAAGACAATCCAATAAAAGGTAACACAAATAAGGTGATAACTTAAACTCTACCTGGCATGGTCCCGGACCTCCAGATCTGGGAAGGACTTGATAGTGAGCACAAGAAGGGGTGGAAAGGGGGATGAAGATATGAGAGCTGTGATGATGCTTCAACATGACACGACAAATGCCCACAACTTTGCTTCCCTGAGACCATGACTTGAGCTCTGTGTCTGGTCCATGCTTCTTGGTGAGAGAAACCATCTGTTTGGTGAGCAATTCTATTAGGCGGTGCTGAGGCACCGTCTCATTCTGTGCAATCTTCTCAAAAATAGGGTAGTACGACGCAAGCTGGTAGCCTGGCTCAAGCCTTGGAAGCAGACGCTCGTCAAGTGTCCGGAGCAATCGCTCCCCAGCCCACCGATGTGAGTTGCATGCTAGCAGACGGTTGGTGAAATCAGCAATCACTGGGACTAAACCCTGATGCCCTGACGCCAAATCAACCAAGACAGCCTGCATAACAGAAAGACTTGCTAAATTGGTTTGAACCATAATTGGACTAGTTGTCTTGCATGTCTGATGGACGTGCCTATTGTTATCTATGTCAACAAATTTCTACCTGTAAATGGTGGAAGATAGTAGAATTCAGGAGCTCACCAGCCCCGGAGCAGCGTGTGCCGTCAGCGCTGTGAGGAGCAGCACCGACCAAGACACTGTGCAGCGCTCGGAACGCCACACCCGTTTCAGTACTCCATGCTGGGAGCCACCTGAAGGCGGAGACGCAAACCAAGCCATCCTCAAGTAGCCCAGTCGCTTGGTCACTCGCCCTGTCTGCTGCTGCAACCTTCTCCCCATCAACACCAGCAGCAACATAAGCTAGACAATCCAGTTTCTTGGCCTTGAGCGCGAGGGGATCGAACACGTCAGAGTAAAACCATCGGGTGAGACCAGGCACCAGATTTCTGAACCTGCCTGAGCCGAGTAGCCAATGCAAAGCCAGCAGTCGCACTGCGAGTGGGAGGTGCACCTCACGGGCAGCCAAAGCCAGGCGGTGCGCCATTGCGCGCTCATCCTCAGCCCCAAAGGCATCCGGGAAGTGGACGAAGAGCGCGAGCAGGGAGTGCAGCAGCATGGGGCTGGACGAATGCACCATCCCCCCGAACTGCACCTTGATGTGCGCTGCAATCGCTGGCGCCCACTGGAGCACAGCCGACGCGACCTCGGCGAGGATGCCCGTCATCTCCATGGCAGCTGCGGGCGTGAGCACCTGCGGCCGGTCCATGAGCAGAGCGAGCACCTTGCGTATGTCCCTGACGTTCACCTCTGAAGGCGGCGCAGCGGACGCTCCAGGGGCGGCGGGAGGCGAGAGCAGGTGAGCGGGGACGGCGAAGGGGGTGGGCGGACCTGCTACCGCCAGGATGGAGGCGCTGGAAGCGAGCCTCCCGAGGCGCACGGCGTGGCGCGCGGCAGAGGCGAGCAGGAGGAGGTAGGACTGCGCGGCCGGAGACCGCTCGGCGGCGGCGAGCGCGTAGAGGTGGCCGAGGGCCTCGGCGAGGAGGCCCGGCAGCGCGGCGTCGAGGGCGCGCAGGGCGTCGCAGGCGAGCGCGCGCGCGGCGCGGTCGGGCGCGTGGTTGGGGCGGTTGGCGGCGGCGAGGAGCGCGTCGATGAGGGCGGCGAGGTGCGGTGCCTCGTGGTCCCTGGAGACGGGCGCGGCGAGGGCGGAGGCGAAGGCGGAGACGACGGTGACGAGGAGGTGGTCGCGGAGCGGGTGGTCCGGCGGGAAGGACAGGAGGGAGGCGAGGAGGGCGGGGAGGGTGCTCGGGGAGGAGGGCGGGAGCAGGTGGTCGTCGACTAGGGAGAGGAGGAGGGTCTTGAGGTGGGAGGGGAGGTCACGGCGGAGCAGCGAGGAGACAGCGAGGTCCAGGAGCGGGAGGTGGAGCCATCGGTTGCAGCGAGAGGGGTTCGAGGAGGGAGAGAAATCGTCGAGGAGCTGCTCCCACTCCTGAGGTGAGAGCAAGGCAGTGGGCGGTTGCCGGTCCATCGCCGGCGACGGACACGTGAGATTGTGATGCGGCGGGATGTGAGGGGGGATGGAATGGCCGAGGCCGAATGGGGAGGAGAGGAACCCACCCCGCTACCGCTGGCGCTGGCGCTGGCGCTGGGTTGTTGTTAATTGGGCCTCTCTTTTTCATGGGCTCAACTTCTATCTATGGAAATTATACCTCTCTTTTTCATGGGCTAAACTTGTATGGAAATTAGGCCCAGAAAGAAAGAAAAATGCCCAAACAGAACGAGGCCACGCTGGCACTCAAATATAGCTTTCCTCCCTCCTATTTGGGTGGGATGGGAGGAAAAGAAGCCAAATGGACGGACGTGGCGCTCAGCGTAATGCGGAGGAGACAGAGAAAATTGTCGGCGGCCAGCCGGCCGATCGCGATCGACGACGAGCGTATACTACGTCCCCATGGGCAAAAACTCCGGGGAGGAGGATCATCCGGGAGCAAGAGCAAGAACAAGAGGAGGTGAACGAGGACGAGCACCCGATCGAGGAGGTCCGGAACACGGTGCCGATCACTGACGACCCGTCGGAGCCGTGCCTGACGTTCCGGACATGGGTGCTGGGGATGTCCTCCTGCGTGCTGCTGGCCTTCGTCAACGAGTTCTTCAACTACCGGTCGTCCCAGCTGAGCATCGGCACGGTGCTGGTGCAGATCGCGGCGCTGCCCATCGGCCGCCTCATGGCGTCGACGCTGAACCCGGGCGTGGTCCTTCTCCCTGAACCCGGGTCCCTTCAGCCTGAAGGAGCACTGCCTCATCACCATCTTCGCGGGGGCGGGGTGCTCCGGCGTGTACGCGCTCAACATCGTGGCCATCGTCAAGGTGTTCTACCGGCGGCAGATCAACCCGTACGCCGCCATGCTGCTTGCGCAGACCACGCAGCTGCTGGGCTACGGATGGGCTGGGCTCTTCAGGAAGTTCCTCGTTGATTCCGCATACATGTGGTGGCCCATCAACCTGGTGCAGGTCACGCTCTTCAGGTCGGGATGGGCTGGGCTACGGATGGACGCCGGCGTTCACCATCGTCAACGTCATGGCCGGGTTCGCGCTCTGCACCTACGTCGCGCTGCCGCTGCTCTACTGGACCGACACCTACCACGCCCGGCGGTTCCCGCTCGTCTCGCCGCACGTCTACGACGACGCCGGCAGGCCCTACGACACCTCCCGCGTCATCGACAGGGACACCTTCACGCTCGACCTAGCCGGCTGCGACGCCTACAGCCGCATCAACGTCAGCGTGCTCTTCGCCGTCAACTACGGCATCGGCTTCGCCAGCCTCATGTCCACGCTCACCCACGTCGCGCTGTACCACGGCAGGGACATCGTTGACCTGTGGCGGAAACAGCAGACGTCATCGGCGGCGGACCACGCCTCCTGCGACGTGCACACGCGGATCATGCGGCGCTCTCTCTCTTCACCTGCAAGGGCTTCGGGCGGCAGCTTCAGCTCCCCTACTGGGGCCTCCTCCTCGCCTGCGCCATCGCCTTCGCCTTCACGCTCCCCGTGGGCGTCATCTCCGCCACCACCAACATGCAGCCGGGGCCCAACATCGTCACGGAGCTCATCATCGGCTACCTGTACCCGGGGAAGCCGCTGGCCAACGTGGTGTTCAAGACCTACGGCTTCATCAGCATGGGCCAGGCGCTGGCGTTCCTCTCCGACTTCAAGCTGGGCCACTACATGAAGATCCCGCCGCGGTCCATGTTCCTGGCCCAGCTCGCCGGCACGCTCACGGCGTCCACGGTGCACTTCGCCACCGCCTGGTGGCTGCTCACCACCGTCAGGGACATCTGCGACGTCGAGAGGCTCCCCGCCGGCAGCCCATGGACGTGCCCCGGCGACGACGTCTTCTACAACGCCTCCGTCATCTGGGGCGTCGTCGGCCCACTGCGGATGTTCGGCAGCCTGGGGAACTACTGGCGGATGAACTACTTCTTCCTCGCCGGCCTGCTGGCGCCGCTGCCCGTGTGGCTGCTCCAGCGCGTACCCGGCCAACCGCCTGCTCGCCGCCGTCAACCTGCCGCTCGTCTTCGCCGGCGCCAGCGGGCTGCTCCCCGCGCGCAGCGTCAACTTCCTCATGTGGGGGCTCGTCGGATTCCTCTTCAACCACGTCGTGTACCGCCGCTACAAGGCCTGGTGGATGCGACACAACTACGTGCTCGCCGCGGGGCTCGACGCCGGCGTCGCCTTCATGGGCGTCCTCACCTTCGTCGCGCTGGGATACTTCGATGTCTACGGCCCGCAGTGGTGGGGAGGCATCGCCGACGACCGATGCGACCTGGCCGGATGCCCCACGGCGCCAGGAGTCGTCGCCAAGGGATGTCCAGTGGTCGTCACGCCATAACCAACCATCTTCAATGTTAGTAAAGTAGGACTCAGAATTGTTTCTGCTAGTGTCTTACTGCCTCTAGTCTTTGTATCCCTTTATATAGAACAGGAGCTCAACAGAGCTATCGTTGGATACAGGTTGGCTCCAAGAGCATCTTCCTAGTGCAGTACAAGTAAAGCTAGTCTAAAGCAAAAGCAAACTGCTTACAGCTACAAATGTCCAAAAACTGGAGAAGACTGAAAAGACTAACAAGTAAAGTGTAACAAACTAAAGTACACTAGAAGCCAAGACTTATCTATCAATTCTCCCCCTAAGCCTTGCTTCAGCCACTCTTGGTGATCTTTTTGAGCCCGATCTTGCCTCTCATGGTTTCGAACTTGGTTCTTCCAAGTGACTTGGTGAGGATATCGGCAAGTTGCTCATTTGTGCCGATGTGATCGGCCTTGATGCTTCCTTCTTCCACGCAGTCTCTGATGAAGTGGAACTTGGTCCTTATGTGCTTGCTCCTGTCATGGAACACTGGGTTCTTGACAAGTGCAAGTACCGATTTGTTGTCCACCTTCAACTCCACAGTTTCCACCTTCCTTTCTAGCAGATCGGCAAGCAGCCTTGATAGCCATAGCGCCTGAGTTGCTGCTGTAGTCATGGCCACGTACTCAGCCTCACAGCTAGAGAGTGCCACTACCTTCTGCTTGACCGATTGTCAGCTGACCGAGCTGCTGCCTAGGAAGAAAAGACAACCAGTTGTGCTTTTGCTGGAATCAATGTCTCCAGCCAGGTCTGAGTCACAATAGCCCAAGAATCTTGCCGATGGGAACCTTGCCGATGAGGGACTTGCCGATGAGGGTGCCTTGGTGAAGTGGAGGCCATAGTCAAGGGTACCAGCCAAGTACCTGAGAATCCTCTTGACTGCCATTTGATGTTCAGTAGTCGGTCTCTCCAAGAACTTGCTCACAAATCCCACTGAAAAAGCCAGGTCTGGTCTAGTGTGGACCAAGTATCTCAAGCTTCCAACCAATCTCCTGTATTGTGTTAGATCCACTTCTTCTGCTGTGCTCTCCTTGCTCAGCCTCAACCTTTCCTCCATCGGTGTGGCAGCAGGGTTGCAATCGGCCATACTCCCCAACTCCACAATCCTCTTGGCATAGTGGCTCTGCCTCAGAGTGATCCCACTACTCCCTTGCTGCACTTCTACTCCAAGATAGAAACTGAGTAACCCAAGTTCACTCATTTCGAAGATGGACTGCATCTCCATCTTGAAAGCCTTCACTTCCTCTTCCTTGACTCCAGTGATGATCAAGTCATCCACATAGACTCCGACCAGTAGAACAGAGTCATCTGAGCCTCTTCTGTAGATGGCAACTTCATGCTTGCTCGGAACGAACCCCATCTTCGTCAAGGTTGAATTCAGCTTTGCATTCCACGCCCTGGGTGCCTGCCTTAGCCCATACAGTGCCTTGTGGAGCCGATAGACCTTGTCTTCTTCTCCTTGGATAGCAAACCCAGGTGGCTGCCGCACATAGACCTCCTCCTTGAGGTCTCCATTGAGGAATGCCGATTTGACATCCATGTGATGGACCCTCCATCCTTCTTGAGCAGTCAAGGCCAGCAGCAGCCTGACTGACTCCATCCTTGCCACAGGGGCAAAAGCATCCTCATAGTCGATCCCTTCCTGCTGCACAAACCCCCGAGCCACAAGCCTTGCTTTGTGCTTGATTACATCCCCATCGGCACTCTTCTTCAGCTTGAACACCCACTTCAGGGTGATCGGCCAATGACTGGCTCGAGGTGGTACCAGCTCCCAGGTGCCGTTGCACTCAATAGCGCCTAGCTCTTCCTTCATCGCAGCTTGCCAAGCTGGATCATCGGCAGCTTCATCGTAGGTAGTCGGCTCGCCCGAGCAGGAGAGGTTCAGCTCGGCAAACAGCCTCTGAGCCAGTGGCGGAGTGGCCTCATCCTCGATGAGGTTAGTGATGCGTCGGTACCGCGGTGGCTCACTGCCATGGTAGGCGTCCACCCTTTCTTCATCGTCCTCCGGGGGAGTCACGTACTCGACCCGAGGACTGGATCCGCTTGTTGCCGATGGCGCGGTTTCCGATGGAGCCGTTGCCGATGGTGCGGCTGCTGATGGAGCCGCTGCCGATGGAGCCGTTGCCGATGGCGCGACTGCTGATGGAGCCGCTGCCGATGGAGTCGTTGCCGATGGTGCCGCTGCTGATGGAGAGGCTGCCGATGGCGCGGTACCTTGTGATGGCTCCGGTGTAGTGAAGTGCGGTGCCGATGGCGATGGTGATGCCGATCCAGGCACCACCTCTTCCCAGGGGTACTCGACGATGAAATCGCTGCTCCCTTCTGCCGATGTGCTTGCCGATGCCGATGTCCAGTCCCAGCCGCGGCCTTCGTCGAACACGACGTCGCGGCTGATGCGCACGCGCTGGGACACTGGATCGTAGACCTTGTATGCCTTTGTGCCCTCCGCGTAGCCGATGAACACGCCGGCCTCGCCGCGGTCATCCAACTTGCGAAGCTGAGTCAGGCGCCTGGTGTAGGCGACGCAGCCAAACACCTTGAGATGGCCCAGCATCAGCGATCGGCCATGCCATGCCTCGTAGGGGGTGATGGCCTCCAGTGCACGTGTCGGGGCACGGTTCAGGAGATGCACCGCCGTCATCACTACCTCCCCCCAAAATCTTGCCGGTAGACCGCGCTGCTTGAGCAGAGCTCGCGCCATGGCCACTACCGTCTGGTTCCTGCGCTCAACAACTCCGTTTTGCTGAGGGGAGTGAGGGGCACTGAAGTGCCTTTTGATACCTTCATCGGCACAGTAGCGGTTGAACTCGGCGACGGTGAACTCGCCGCCGTTATCGGTACGTAGAACCTTGAGCTGACAGCCACTCTCCACCTCTGCTGCAGCCTTGATGCGCTTGATTGCCTCCCCAGCAGCATCCTTGGTCGGCAGTAGCGCTGCCCACATGAATCGGGTGGCGTCGTCCACCAGTAGGAGGATGTATCGGTTGCCTGCCGATGTCGGTGGTGTCACAGGCCCACAGAGGTCGCCGTGCACCAACTCCAGGTGCTCCTGGGCACGGTATGCCGATGCCGATGGGAAAGATCACCGCTTCTGCTTGGTGGTGACGCAGACGTCGCAGACCTGTTCTGCGTGGTCGATCTTGGGGATCCCACGGGCCATTTCTCCTCTGCTCAGGCGTCGTAGTGCATCAAAGTGCAAATGGCCGAGCCTCTCGTGCCACTGCCACACCTTGTCATCCTTGCGCATGGCGAGACAGCAAGGCTGCACAGCTTCCAAGTGAAGGATGTAGAGGCGGTTAGGTTGCCGATGTACCTTGGCAAGCAGCCGACGACTGCGATCCCAGATGCGCAGCACGCCATCGGTAATCTCCACCTTGGAACCGCCTTTGTCCAACTGCTCGAGGCTCATGATCGAGTTCTTGAGGGCAGGGATGAAGTACACGCCTTGCAACATCCGTTGCTCGCCGGTCTTGGCTTGGAACACGATGGTGCCGATGCCGCGGATGTCCACCTTGGACGCATCCTCGAAACGCACAGTGCCGCGGACATCGGTATTTAGATCGGCAAAGAGCTCACGGCGCCCCGTCATGTGGTGCGTTGCTCCGTTGTCGAGGTACCAGCCTCCCATCTTCTCTTCTTCTTCATCGGTATCGGTACCGAGGAAGGCTCGAGCCCTTGACTCCTCCAGAGCGACTTCTTGCGCAGCCAGAGAGGCTGCTGATGGAGCGGTTGCCGATGGAGCGGTTGCCGATGCCGATGCACCCTTGTCCAACTCAACAAACGCGTGCGCCATGAATAGCCCGCCGTCTTCTTCGCATTCGGCGTACTGGGTACGCCCAGCGTACCGCCTCCGCGGTCTCCACCTCGGTCACCTCCTCGGCCGCCACGATCACCTCCACCGCCGCGGCCTCCGCCGCGCTCTCGTCGTGGCAATCGGCAATTGCGCGCCCAGTGACCCTCCAAGCCACAGTTGAGGCAGGTGTTCGGCCCATAGTTGTCACCCGGACCGCGAACACCGCCGCCGTCTCCGCGGCCAGCGCCGCGCCCTCGGCCACGCGCGCCGCCACGGCCCCGATGATTCCTTCCTCCACGGCCTCGCTGCTGCCTGGGAGCCGATCCATCGGTATCGGCAGAGCCATCGGCATCGGCAGCGCCCTTCTTTTCCTTCCTCCAGCGCTCTCTCCACTGCTCCTCAGTGTACATCAGCTTCCCTCCGACGGCCATCGGCCCGATCGGTGCTTGCGCCTCGAGGTCATCCACCGCCTTGAGCCTCCCTGTCACCTCCTCGAGCGTGAGCGCCTCAAAGTTGAGGAATTGCTCGATGGCGATGACGATCTGCGCGTACTTTGCCGGTACCAATCGAAGGTACTTCTCCACCACGCGCTGCTCGGTGATGTCCCGATCCCCGTGTATGACGAGTTGCTGATGCAGAGTCAACAGCTGGATGGCAAAGTCATCGACTTGCTCATCGGGCTGGATGCCGATGTTCTCCCAGTCTCAGCGAAGTCGCTGCAGCGTCGCCCGTCGGACCCTGTCCACACCGATCCTTGCTGCAGCGATAGCATCCCACACCTCCTTTGTCGATGCCTTGTCCATGAGCGGGATGCCCATCTCCTTGGGCACAGCAGCCACGATCACCTCGACCGCCCGCCGATCATCGTGGTACTGGACCGGACCTCCCTCGACGGCCTCCCACATGTCGCGCGCCTGCATCCGCAACTTCATGAGCTGCGACCACTCATGGTAGTTGGTCTTGTCCAGCATCGGCCACGCCGTGTTGCTGCCGGAGTCGCGGTAGACCACCCTGTCCCGCGACTCATGGCGCCCGCCGCCGCGGCCTCGCCTGCGGTCGTGCGGGGACAGAGAGCGGTGTCGATCCCTCCGATCGCACGGACTCTCAGAGCGCCTGGCGTCCTTCTTCACCTGCTCCTCCTCCTCCTCCTCCGTAGCGATCTCCGCTCACAGCGTCTGCGCGGTCCTCGCCGCCTGCTCTGCTGCTGCTGCCGCCTGCCTCGCCGCTTGTACCGCCGTCGCCGCTGCTGCCTCTACAGCCAGCAAACGCGCGGCTCGGGTGTTGGAACCGCCTTGCGCCCCCTCACTGGTGACAGACGTACCATCCCCGATGGCCACGGCCTTGGCCTTGCCGGCGGCCGCTGCAACGCGCTCTGCTGAGGAAGACATGACTGGGGAAGTGAAGAGGTAGTGTTCTTGGCTCTCTAGCAACCAGAGCTCCGATACCAATTGTTAGTAAAGTAGGACTCAAGATTGTTTCTGCTAGGGTCTTACTGCCTCTAGTCTTTGTATCCCTTTATATAGAACAGGAACTCAACAGAGCTATCGTTGGATACAGGTTGGCTCCAAGAGCATCTTCCTAGTGCAGTACAAGTAAAGCTAGTTTAAAGCAAAAGCAAACTGCTTACAGCTACAAATGTCCAAAAACTGAAAAAGACTGAAAAGACTAACAATTAAAATGTAACAAACTAAAGTACACTAGAAGCCAAGGGTTATCTATCATTCAATTCGTCCATCTGTATGTCGTTGTACACGTGTCCCATCAGAATCAGAATCAGAATCATCAGAACCATCTGTCCTGTCTGTGCAAGCATTTCCAAATTAACTTACCAGACGATGAGTCTGCGTGTAAATTAATTTAATTAGCTCTTGTTTTATTTATTTCTTTAGTAATTATTAAAACATTATTTGTACAAGATCGAGTAGAGTACTCCTCATTATAGTGTACTCCATGTGTATATTTTTTTTACTTATCTTGTGGTATATATATCAAGATCCCAAAACTTTCAAAATGCATTTTTCAAGTATTTAAACATGCATGTCATGTATAGTGTCATGCATGTCTCAAAAAAACCTGTTCAAGTACCTGAACTGAACTTGTCTTGGGAGACCCAAAACTCTGAAAATTTAAGTTTTGGGTACTCAAAACTTGTCGTGCTATGTCATCAAGGTTCGAACGAGCTCTACTCTAATTATTAACGCACTTCTTTTATGGTGTTTCAAGTGCATGAATTCTAAGATGATTTCAAGTAGTAACACCTGTGTGCCACCAAATTAACGCACTTTTTTATGTGATTTGTCTTTTGTGTCATAACACATTAAAAATGTGTTCTTGTACGTCTGACTACATATATATAGAGATAATTAGAGATTATTAATTGTCTTTGGACTAACACAAATAAGATATATAAATTTGTCTAACGGTATTTTTTTCAAAATAAAATCTCGAAATAAAAAATTATAAAATGTGCCTGCAGAAATTACAATAAGCTAAAGCTACAATTTAATATAAAATAAATAAATACAATAATTGTCACATAAAGAAAACTAAAAATGAAGACACACGCCTAAATTTGAACAAGCCACTAGTATAGCTAGCTAGTTAAAGCAGTAAATTAACGGAGGAGACAATGTGTCGAACCCTAATAAAGTAGTAAATGCACTGCTAGCTGCTAGATCCCGTATACTCTAGTACTCTGGACACGTGTGCGAACATGGCCGTGTGTGCACGTGATGAGCCCCGCAAGATTTGACATGAGGCTGCATGCATGCGTCCCCGCATGCCGCATATATAGATCGAGCTTAGATTATGCGGGCCCACTTAAATAAACCATATGAAAGCCGGCTCTAAGCCTCTAATTAATTTGCAAACTAGTGTAAGTACTCCATCCTCCGGTCCTCCGTCCATAAGTCTTCATCATCTAATCTAAGAAAAAACAAATTTTCACCAAGAGTCTCCATCGTATTAGATCGGGACCACAAGTCTCAATGATGGGTTTCATTTATTTTACTGTTTTCAAGACTGCCAGATCAACTTTGTATATTTGAATTAAAAAATGAAGCTAGCTCTCTTAATTGCAAGGACCTGATTAGCCTAGAGGGGGGTGAATAGGCATGTTTAAAAACACTTAACAACTTTCTGTTAGCACAGGTCCGGCACTACCGGCCTCTGGGTCCGGCACTGCCGGGGTGCCCGGCATTGTTGCTCTCTGGGACGGCAGTGCTGGTCACCTGGACAGAACCTTGCATAGTTCAAAATATAAACTGAGAAAGGAAATTGTGCTTGAATAGAAACCTTCCTAGAGGTGTAAGGAACCTCTAGCACCACCTGCAAGTGGTAGCAACACACTCACGGAGTAGATCGGGTCTAAACCCTAGAAATCACCTTGCAAGCAATATATATCAAAGTAAAGTAACAAGCACACGGTGACACGAGATTTGACCCGTGGTTCAGCTTGCCACCAAGGCTTGCCTACGTCCACGTTGTTGAGGTGCGCCACACAAGGCTCAAGCTCGCCACAAAGGCTAGCTCTTTTCTCGGTCTCAAGTCAAGAGAGTGAACTCTTGAGATGAGGGGTAATGTATTAGCAAATGGATGTTACAACCCTCCCTAGGCTGCCACACGAAAGAGGCAAGCTCAAGGGCGACACCTAGCCGGCTAGGAGCAAAGCTCCAAGAGTAACAAACTCAAACCGCCGGCCACCACGCGAACCAAATACTTGTAGGAGTTGAAGATCCGAGGAAGAAACTTCTTCTCAAGCTTGGAGGCTCAATCTCTCAAAAATTGGTTGCAAATCAATGGAGGAGAGTGGATGAGCACCAAGAGAGAAGGGAGAGCAAAAAGAGAGCTTCTCTATTCTGTTTCACAAAGTGAGAATGAAGGACTGGCAGAACTAGCTGTTGGGGGTGAGTGGGGGTAAGAAATACCCCTCCACTGTCCAACGGGCAGAACAAGTCACGACAGTGCCAGCCTTGGGCCCGGCACTGCCGGTCTGCCCGTGTAGGGTCGAGATGGCGGACTAGAGGGGGGGTGAATAGTCCTTTCTAAAATTAATCGTACCGGCTAGCCGAATCAAATGCGGAATTAAAGCTAACGGTCTAGCCAAGACTACACCCCTATATCTACAACTTTAGCACCTAGCAAAGTATACTAATTGAGCTCACTAAGGTATCAAGCTAGAAAGGTCACCTAAACAAGTCTAGGTTGCAAGGTCACACAAACCTAAGCAACTAGTACTTTAAGCACACCGGGAGCTTCTGCACATACTAGTAAGCAAAGCACAAAACACCTAAGCTCACTAGCAATGCTCTCTAGCAAGACCACACAAGTCAACTAGAGAGCTCAACTTACTTAGCTACACAAACTAAGCAATGTGACTAACAAGGCTACACAAGCCAATTAGCCACTCAAGAGCTACTTCTATGCTACACAAGCTAGAAGGTAACTAGGCAAGCTACACAAGCTAAACTAGTTACAAGAGCAACAACTAATAACTAGCACAAGTATGAATAAGTAAATACAAGCTAGTGATTTGGAGAATGCAAACCACCGAGAAGATGTACAAGGTTGACACGGTGATTTTTCTCCCAAAGTTCACTTGGTCGCCACCAAGCTAGTCCCCGTTGTGTCGACCACTCACTTGGTGATTCGGCGGCTAATAGACGTTCACAATCCTAGTCTACTCGCTCGGGCGCCGCAAGAATCTACCCACAAGTGAGGTTAGCTCAATGACATGCTCAACTAGAGTTGCTCTTCGCGATCTCCCGCGGGGCGAGCACAACACCCCTCACAAAGCACTTCTCTAGAGTGTCGCACAATCTTCTTGCGGGCTTCGACGGAGCCACAACCACCAAGCCGTCTAGGAGGTGGCAACCTCCAAGAGTAACAAGCACCACCGGCTTGCAACACGATCACCTAGTGCCACACGAAGCTATCTCTCAAAGCAACACATTAGTAATCGCTCTCTCACACAATCGGATGAACTCTATCAAGAATATGTGAGTTAGATGGCTCCCAAGCACTCCTACACAAGATACTAAGGTCCAAGGGTTCTCAGCAACAAGCCAAGGGCAGCCACCACTCCTATTTATAGAGAGGAGAAGAAACTAGCTATTTTCCCACTCTCTGGGCGCCTCCGGACGCGCCTCCGGACACTGTTTTATTGAGGGTCTGGACCAACGCGCATGTGTCCGGACCCTTGCCCGTTTGAATCGAGCCGTTGGCGCGCTTCAGCACACAGAAAAACACCTCCAGACGCTATGAACAGTAGAGGTTCGGACCATTAAACCGAGCATCTGGACTCTACACAGAGAGCTCCCAAGAGCAGTTTTTGCTCTGGACGCTGTCCGGACAGCACCTCCGGACGCTAGTTAGTGTCCGGACCTCACTGAACATTCATAACAACATTTTCGGAGCTCCAGACGTAGGTCCGGACGCAATAGTCCGGACTAATGGCCATGCGTCCGGACCTTTAGAGACGCTGCGTCCGGACTGCACAGTGCGTCCGGACCAGCACAGTCCGCACGGAAACGTCCGTATTTCTTAGCTCCGAACTCTGATTTCGATGATCTTGGACTTTTTGGAAAACTAACTCAGAGGCCTACACATCCCTCAAGTCTATTTGATCCATATCACAATGAATAAAAGCAGTATTTCATTCCAAGAGCTGTCCAAGTGTTAGGAGCATACCGAAAAACATTTTTCTCTTCTCCGAGTTGATTCAATTCAAATCCAACACCTTCTCCTTTGCAAATGTGCTAACACCACCAAGTATACATCATCATGTGCATGTGTGTTAGCATTTTAACAATCATTTTCAAAGGGTTTTCACTTGCTCTCACCACGCCACTCGATCCTAATGCATCGCAATGTTAGATCGTTCAAGTGGCACTAGATGACCGATATGCAAACAAGTTTGCCACTCTTGATAGTACGGCCATCTATCCTAAACCCGGTCATAATCTTCTCTACACACCTATGACCAGTGAAATGAAATGCCCTATGGTTATTTCTTTGCCTTGCGCATTCCATTCCATCTCCTTCTCCAATGTTGATGCAACACATGCACCAACCTATCATCTAAATGATATGATCCACTTCATATCATCACGTGACAGTATTGGTTCATCGATCTTGACCTCACTTGCTCTTCACCGTTGCATCGGTCCGTCGGCGCCAAGCATCACCCGCTTGCCTTTCACACTTGCAACCGGTCCAGACTCTATGTCATGTCTCATGTGCAATAAGCTCCTTCATCACACAATCACCTGTGAACTAATCTCCTATGTATATATCACTTAAACGCATATTAGTCCACCTAAGTTGTCACTAAATTACCAAAATCATACAAGGACCTTTCAGCCCGGCACTGTCGGCCTGAAGCCCGACACTGCCGGCCTGGCAGAAACAACAAAGAATTGGATCTTTGAATAGCTGGCTGATTTGTCTTCTATGTATGTGGAGGTGTGATATGTTTGGATAGATATAGCATTTGGTTCACTTGTTGGCATGTGTGTTGAGTCCATCTTAATAGTACGGCATACCTAACTCAATTTCAAAGTATAAAATGAATTTAAACTCCTTTGATCTTGTTGCCATGCACTTTTGTAATTAGAGGGGTCCGTCAACCTGTTCATCAACCTCCTTAAGTTCAACCTGCTTGTCATACTTGTAAAGTCTCATTAGTCTTCTAAATATGTTGTCATGTCACCAAAACCCACTAAAGGCTTGATTGCACTTTCAATCTTCCCCTTTTTGGTGATTGAGGACAACACACTTAGAACTTACAAAAGTGAATAATAATCTGAAACAATGCAAGTCATGGGTATAGGAGCTCCCCCTAAATATGTGAATAGGATTTTGAGTTTCCAATTTAGCATGAAAGGCCAAAATTCACACATCGGAGTGAAATAGGGCTCCCCCTACATCCATGGCTGCTGTGGGGTGCTGAAAAAAGTGTCACAAGAATTTACGTGATGCATATGAACCTATCCCAACACAAATCAGAGTGCTTGCTGCTGAGCAGCCCGACACTGCCGGCCTGATTGCAGACAGCAAGACTGCAGAAGTACGAGCACGACCACACAACACAATATAAAAGAAAACTAAATGCACACTAAGACAAGCATGATATGTATGAGAGAGTACATGTCCACAAATAACATAAATCAAGTACTTAAGTGGCAATATTACAATAAAATAGTTTTCCATGTTGCTCTCTCATCTCACAAACTAACACTAAGATAACTCGCAAGCTACAGCTCCTCCATGACCGTCGAAGATTTGTTGTACCCCCTTCACTTAGTAATTCTCCCCCTTTGACAACAAGTCACCAAAAAGAGAAGAAAAACATAGCAAAAAAAGTACAAACTAGTCGCTATCCTCGTCCATATGGTCATCATCATCATCTTCATCTTCATCTTCCTCATCATCAGGTGTTGTGAAGTGAACACTAGGAGCTGAGGCACGTTTGCTGCATCTCCAAGTCTGCTGCTCCTGAATCTCCTCCTCCTCCTCCTCCTCATCATCCTCATCATCTGAGTGATAAGTAGACTCCTCACTGAGCTCTGGAGGAGGTGTAGGTGGAGAAAGCTGCCTGAGACCCTGCTCCTGTCTGAGCTGTCTGATCTCAAGCCTGGTCTGGTAAGCATGATCATTTGCATAGCAAATACCAGTAAAGATTTTCTTTAGAATCCTACCAAGCTTTCCCTTCTTCTTGCCTCTGCTAGCTACTGCAGTGGAAGACTCAGGGCGATCTGCCCTGGTGCTATCCCTGAGAGGAGTCACTATCTCCTGAACTGTGGAGTGAATAGCCTTCTCACCTCTATAAGGCTCATGAGCAATGTCCTTGATGTAGATCTGGCTAGTCACCCTTTCAATGATAAACATGAGGTAGGGGCATAAGGGAGTCCCTTCCTAACATCCTCAGCTGCAATGCATATCTCATCCCAAATAAAGTGTGCCACTAAAAATGGTGGTGCTCCACCTCTCATCATCCTTAGCACATTCTTGGATGTTCCATAGAGGTTTGAAGCAGATCCCACCTTGGGATATAGAGTGATCCTGAAGAGGTTGTTCAAGATGTAATACTTACTCCTTAACCCCTTTACAAGACCATCTGCATGCTCGGGCTCAATGTAAAGTTGAGAGATTTCTTCATTGGTCAAGCCTCTCTCATCATGGATGTTCATGCAGTTTCTGTCATCTTCTCCAAATCCAAGAAGACGGGCAAAAGTCACATAGTCAAGCTTGTAGTGCATGCCCTCTGTCATCCAATGCATCACCATGTTCTCCCTGTCAAGATATTAAGTGGCATAGAACTGGTGAATTATCTCAGTGTTTTTGCCATTCTGGAATCCCATCCAGTGATACATGTCAACCTCCTTGCACTGATCAATGACTCTATCAAACACTGGATCTTTCTTGTTTTCCAGATACTTCCAATCAACATACTTCATCTTGATGATCTTGGGTTTGACAGAATGGAAGAGGACAGTGGAATAGTAGTCAGAATGAAACACATTCTAAAACCTATAATTCACTCCCATGTTCTTTGGCACATCATAAGGATAGATGTCTCTTTGCTCTTGGACAGACCTCCACTGATTTTGATAGCTGACTCTTTCTCTAGCACGACTGTCCTGAGGCTCTCTGACAAATATCTCTTCAGCATACTCAATGAGATACGAGCCATCAAACAGTCCCAAATCAGGAGGTGTCCTTGGACATGCACCTTCCCTGATTGTCCTTCCTGCCATCTGTAGCTCACTCTCCTGCCTGATCCTCTGCCTTGGGCTCAGGCCATCATTAGAACCATCTCTGCCTCCTCTGCGAACACGGGCCTTTGTCCTTGGCCCCTTACCCTTCACACCACTCGGTCCACCGGTATCCATCTATGCATATAAAAAGAGAGAGGGTTAAGTTTCTCCACTAGGAATAGTGAATAGAAACTCTAGTGGAAAGATTCAATAAAAAACGAGAGTCGATGGTTGATTAGAGAAGCAACTGCATTGGTGCTGCTACCCAGAGTCTGGCACTGCCGGCCACTAGTCCGGCACTGCCGGCCTAGTGCAGACAGCACTCATACAAGGTTTTTCAAATCCACCATTGTGACAGAACCGTCCAAATTATAAGAGACCAAGTACTAAAGTAGCCGAATTAACTGCCACTTAATAGCACTTGAGCCCATATAGTCCCGGTAGTCCGTGAAATCTCGAAGGATTTCAAACATTTCCACAATACAGCCAAGATCGAGATAGTTCAGTAGCACCATTCACACGATATAAAGTTCAACATAATAAAATAGTATCAGAGTGCGAAGACTCAACATTTATTACAACCCATGGTGCAAATTGAAATAGAAGCGGAAGTCTTTAAACACGATAATCTCCAAAGTAGTTCTTAATAAAGTGCCAGACTAGGGACATATCCCGCAACAGCAAAAGAAGAGTCTGGAAGTGACCAAGCCCATGGTATAGAAGTCATCCCCAATGGGGTAGAGACAGTTAACACAATAACCATACAGGAGCTGACCATCTGCAAAACAACATGGGATAAAACCCTGAGTACAAAAGGGTACTCAGCGAGACTTAACCGTCATAAACGAAAATAAAGACTCCAAGGAGGATGAAGGCTTATGGTGGGTTAGCTGACTCTTTTGTGGAAAAGCATGCGACTAACCCTTCAAGTTTTAGTAAAGATATAGCAACAAGCTTTTAGTAATATCACCTGCCATCTACATTAGCCACTAGTCTATGCCAAACATGTTGGAATTAAGCATACAAGAGAACCATCATCATTCTAGGCTTTCCATAAACTGGATCACCATCATTAGTTTCATAGTCGTGTAAATGTTGTCATTGCCCTAGTCAAGTGCTCTCTAACCAGGAGCGATGGCGATTCGAATCGGATTCCTACTCAGCTGAGGGGGTATTCCCTACACAAACCCCACTCACAAGCCACGTGAGTTACAGGTCACCGAAGACACTATTCGAGTAAAGTCGTGGGATGAACAGGGACCACCGACACCTAGGGGCCGCCCGAAAGCCAGCAGATGTGAAGGTCTTAGATCGCGCCCCTGTGTCCGAACCCCGCCTCGCACCAGCACGATGCGTCACCATCCAAACCCGACCCGAATAAAGTACCAGCTTTACGGTCGGAACGAGTTATCCTTCCAGTTAAGTGTAGGGCATGCGTTCAACGTGACCAGAGGGACGACAACACGAACAATCCTTAGTTGACATGGTCGAGTCACCCCCATCCAAAGTATAGGGAGTTTCCCACCGATCTTAGTTCCATTAACCATTCCGGCTATCATTCCGAGATAACCCATAATCCTGTGATGAGGATATAACCTATATCTCGCGGGTAATGAAATCACCCGACTTCTACCGAACTAAGCCAACTAAGAAATACTGCCACGATCGAACTTTAGGTAACAAGGTAAAGATATAGATAGGATAACAAGGTAATATGCATCAACAGTTGCACTCAACTCCTATACTTAATGCATCAATAAAGTGCGAATAATAAATGTTAGACTTTTTGCAAAGCGGGAGAATGCTCCGGGGCTTGTCTTGCTCAAAGATGTTGGCGACGTGGTTCGGGCACTCCTGCAGCTGGTCCTCCTCACCGGGATCCTCGAATTGCACCTCCTGAGTGGCTTGCTCCTGATTCACGTTCTCCGGGTTCTCGTCCTACGATCCTATATGATGCGATGCGAGCACATATAAGCGCATATGATGCAATGAGAACATGATGAGATGATATGTATGCGAAGTGCTGCAGGTAACACTTAATAATTACTCAACCACTTAACAACTTAAACATGCAAAGTTAAATTAATAGCCCTTCCTAATAAGGTAGAATAAAATTTGCAATTAAGTTGTACTTTGAAAAACATCAACAGTTCAGCACACATTTTTATTTAATACTACTAAATACCAGGATACCTCAGAAAAAGTATCAATTATTTATATTGCATAAAACAGTTATTAAAATTCATTAACATAGGTATTTATCACATTTTAAACCCTACACAGATTTTCTTAACAGAACATAGGATATTTCATATTTTTCATAGATAGGTCTCTACTACAGAAACCTAACAAAACAAGTTTCACATTTTTCAGAGCTATAAATTATTAATTATGCATTTCTCAAGTTTCAGCCTTAAACAAGATTAAATAAATCTATACAGAAAAGTTGCACAATAAATCAGGTAAAATACACCAAACTGTAGATCTGGACAAAAGAAACCTAACAAAACTAGTTTGGCATTTTTAGCATTTTTCTGTGATTTGATACGCATTTTACAAGATTCAACCAAAATAAAAGGAAATCATTTTTCTTTTCGGATTAACCCTAAAACGCTATGTGCACCCGGGAACACACACAGACACACGTAGCAGTGGCCGACAAGTGGGACCTCGGGCCCATGTGTCAGCCACACACGCGCACACACACACACAGACGCACACGGCGGCGGCGTTGCTCGTCGCCGGCGAGGTCTCCGGCGACGGGGTTGTGGCAGAACCGTCCAAATTATAAGAGATCAAGTACCAAAGTAGCTGATTTAACTGCCACTTAAAGCACTTGAGCCCATATAATCCCGATAGTCCGGAAATCTCGAAGGATTTCTAACAATCGTATATCCAACCAGGATCGCGCAAACTCAGGTATGCACATTCGAACGAGCCACAAATAAACCGAAAATACTTGAAGTACGAATAAAGTTATTACAACACTTTGTTTCAAATAAAAGTAGTACTTACGCCACAACACCTATGGCCGAATAAAACATTGTTTGAAACTGAACGCAAAGTTTTACTCTACACTAAAATCATTAAAAGATAGGGGTGCCCACGAGGTCATGTCTGACAACAGCAAAAGATGAGCTCGTAGAAGACCTTGCCCAAGGCCTACTCCTCTTCTCCTTCGAAAGGATAGAGACAGTGCTTACAATAGCCAAAGTATACTTGACCATATGCAACAAACGGGATAAACCCTGAGTACGGGAATGTACTCAGCTAGACTTACCCGTCTAACTGAAAATAAAGACTCCAAGGGTATGCAAGGCTATTTATGTGGATCTGGGTAAACTTGCTTTTGCGGAAAAGCGAACAAGATGAAACTAAAGATTAGAGAACAACCATTTTCCATCCTATTATTATTATCTCTAGGTTTGCACCTGTACTAGAGCACTCACTTGAACTACTCAAACAATATAATAACATAGATCTAATTCCTTCATCAATATTTTAGTAGAACCATTACGATGTCACATGGAGTTGTACCGTGGTGAAGCTCAGCATAATCCCCCATATCCAGTGGGGGGCGGCAATTCGAATCGATATACAACCAGCTGGCAAGATTACCTTTAACACACGCCCACACTTTCCCCATTGGATCCATGCATTGGGTTACCGCTCAACAAAGTCCAGGTAGTACCGCCGCGATCTCAGAGTAGTCCACCCAATTGGAGAAATTAGTTGGCCACCACGGGGCAGGTCGTATATCCAAACTAGAGGGTGCTCACAGTAGGCTGAGAGTCGGCCCGGACAGTGTTTACTCGGCTTCAGGGTTGACACCCCCGACGGCCCCTATGTGAAAGGGCGCATTCAAAGATGTAAGAGGGCCACCATCGTATACAAACCTATACGATCCAACGGACGGACTGCCCCCAAGTCTAACCCACTTGGTGCCTCTTCCTTCCAGTTGACCGCATTTCATTACTACCATTGGTTCTTTCCACGATAGCAAAAACATAGCCAACCATGATAGTGTTACCCCCATGGGATAACACGAAACATAAATATAAAAGTAACCATTTATTCTAAGAAGGCTAAGCGGTTGCTTTTACTTTTATTAATAGGGTAACAAGGTAGGTAAAACAATAATCAAGGAAGGTAATGCATCAATTTGGGATTCAAACAACTCCTGTCACCTAATGCATCACAATATAAAATACTCAAGTAGATTAATTGTAAATATTGGGAGGCTCAAGGATGCTCCGGGGCTTGCCTTGAGTTAAGGTGGAGGGCTGGTGGTCAGGGCACTCGGGGAGGTTAGTGTCGAACTCGTGGTACTTCTCGTTTAGCTCCTGCACCTCCTGGACTTCTGTCTCTGGGGTTGGCTCCTGGTGTTCCTCCACTGATCCTAAATGATTGCAATGCATAAATAAGTACTTAATGGTACAGGGATGATGCTTGAACAAGATTTAGCACACTACAAGAGATTCTAAGCATTTAACAAATGAATTGCCACAAAGCCACTTTACATAGCAACCCTATTATGAACTACTCAGAAAAATCTACCAAAATTACAGAGGGTAAAACATGTCTACTGGATGCTACTGCAGAAAACTTACCCATAGCAAAGCCACCAGCTAGCAGAATCTATGCTTAAAAACATATTTATCAAGAAAGTTCCATGATTTATACATGCACATTTTTACCACAGGAATTAATCTAAGAAAACAGTAGAAACACATTTTAATAGGTGATAAATAAAACTTACACAGGAACAAGGTATGTTATATTTTTCCTAGCTTCTACACAGGATAACAGAGCTAACATAAAAACCTTACATTTTTATTTAGCCATTTTAAGCAGGAACACAATTAACTTTGATATATGCAGAAAACAACTAATTAAACATTAGTACCGAAGACATTCTCCAAAAATCATTTTTATATTTTTAACAGAAAGATCACCATTTATAGAGTCTAACAAAATTGATTTCACCATTTTAGGATTTACCAAACTCTAGATATAAATCAAACAAGCATTAACACATTACTGAAAATAGGAAAAGGAATTTCATTTCAGAAACCGGCCCGTGGGGGAACAGTACTGGGCCTGGCCCAATACACGCGGGCGGGAGAGAGCTGACAAGCGGGACCCGTAGTCAACTTTAGCCCACCTGCCAGTGAGCAGGGAGCAGAGGATGACACTGACCGACGTGTTCTCGCCGACGGTGAGGTCTCCGGCGATGGGGTTGGGTGTGCTAGGCTCGGGATGATGACGCGCATCCACTGGTGGTGTTGGTTGAACCGGCGCGACCGTGAAACTGGTCGGCGACGTGCGGTGGCGGCGCAGCACGGTGGTGCGACGCAGCGAGGGGATCACCGGCGATGCGAGGCTCAGTGCAGGGTTGCGTGAGCATCGCGGTGATGTGGTGAGTGCGGTTCGAGGGTTGGTTGAGCCGGAGGGACTCTATGGAACCCTGGCCACATGCGAGCTCCGCGGCGGCGGCAATGGCGCACGACCAACGGCGTTGTGCTGAGTTAGGGCGAACTAGAGCTAGGGAAAAGGTGTTCTCACCTCTACTAGCTCCGGTGAAGCTCTCACGAAGATGGAGGCGTCAGGGGCGAGACGGTGAGGGTGAACACTGTTTGGTTGGTGCGGTGGCGACTCGGGGCCAAGGAACGGCGGAGGCGTTCTGGCGACTGGAGTGCTCGACTGGTGAAAGCGAGGCGAGCAGCGTGTGTGCGGGGCGAAGGCGAAAGCTAGTGCGAGATGGATCGAGCAGAGGAGCTCGGGTGGTGGTGGATTTGAGAAGGGGGCGCTTGCGATGCTCGGAGCTCTCGGCGCGGCGATGGCAGAGAAATGCGAGCGAGTGGAGCGAGTGAAGATGAGTGCCGACGAGTGTGGGAGGTAGAGGAGGTGTAGGCGCTCCCTTTTGCACGGTCATGGCCGACCGGCGCGGCCAGTGGGGACCGTGACGCGATGGCGCGGCGGTGGCAGCGGCGCTGGCGTGTTCGCGGCGTGCGGGAGCAGAGCAGGACTTGGTCGACGCGCCGTTAGCGCGGATTCGCGCTCGAGTGTGAGAGGCACGAGGCGTGGAGCTGATCGGATGTGGCACTGCGGCGGCGTTACTGCGAAACGACGGCGCGGCGCGCGGCAGTGCGGCTGGCAGGTCTGCGGCGGCGAAGCAGGGACGTCAGCGGCGGGACAGCGGTGCAGGCTCGGTCCTAGCGCCGTTAGCGCGGGCGCGGATGCGGACACGACTGAGACAGAGCGAGGGGCTTGTCAACGACAACGATGTCGGTGCAGAGCGACAGCGGCGGTGATGGCGTGTTCGACATCCGCGGTCAGGCATCGACGGCCACGTGGCAGACGACGCCGACGTACGGTTCAGCCGCGGTCGGGCGAGTGCGCGCGGGCATGCGCGGCACGTGCGTGGCACGTGTGCTATGCGACGCGCGGGTGAGCGCACGGGAGGGGGGTCGATCGACTGATCGAGCCTCCTGCTCGGGGGTCGTTCGTTCGACCCTATGTCCGTCATTTCGAGGAGTCGAAGTCGAGGGGGGGTCGATTGGATGATCGAGCCTTCGGCCCGGGGTCGTTCGTTCGACCCTCGGTCCGTCACCTTAACAAGCGGTGGTCGAGGCCGAGTGGGCCGAAAGCGGGGCGCCGGCCCATTCCAGTTTGATTTCCTTTTTCCATTTTCTTTTATTAGATTCAAACTGAATTTGCTTCAAAACAGTTTCAAAAACTCCAAACTAAGTTTTGACGCTTAAACCAAAGTTGTTCAGAATATTATTCTCTACCTTTTTCATGTAGATCATAAATTCTGAAAACCATTAGTTCAAGAGCTGAGGATTAAAAACTTATTTAAGCTAATTAGGAAAATAATTACTTTAATTCTTTAACAGATAAAATTAAGCAGGGTAAATAAACATAAAGCAAACCATACTTTACTCTAAGCATAACAAGGTTTAGCTAAACAGATTGATCACCAGATTGAGCACAAAACACCTATTTAAATTCTAGTTTCAAAACATTATAACACACACATGAAATGATAGCATGTGCCAACATGAATGCAATGAAATGCTTGTGCGCAGTGGTTAATGATGATGCTAATGCAAGCTTGACACAGGGTGTCACAGGGGTCACCCTTGTCGGCTTCGCCTTCGCAAGGCGGAACCGATGGCGACCTCGGATAGGCGAGCGCATGCTTGGGTCGGGCTCCTCGCCGGCCATGGCGGCGGTGGTTCGCGGCGGCAGCGCGGCTGCGGCTGCGGCTGCGGCACGGCGCGCGGAGCAGCGGTCGGCATCCGCGGCGTGACGGCGGAGCACGCCGAGCAGCGAGCGAGGTCAGGGGAGGGAGAGGCGGCGCGGAACGACGCGGCGGCGCTCGGAGCTGAGCATGACGACCGCGGCGTGGCGGCGCTCGATTGACGCCGGTCGAGGCCTTACCAAGGCGGCTGAGCGGCATCGCAGAGGCGGGATGGCGTGGCGGAGCTGACGCAAGTACGGAGGTCGACGGCGTGGAGCGGAGCCGCGGGAACGGCACGACGAGCGGCGGGGCTCGCCAGCTCTGCTGCGGCTAGTACTGTTGCTGCTGCGCTAGGGTTTGGGCGAGAGAGCGAGAGCGAGGGAGACAGAATGCGAGGGGGAGAGGCGAGTGCGGGGGACAGGAAGGTGGTCAAGGCTCGGTCGGCACGGCAGCGCCCTGGCCGGTCCGTACGCCGGCGGCCGCGTGGCAGCCGATACCTGACGCGCTTGGTCGGTCGGCGCGGCGCGGCGCAGTTTCACGCTCGGCGCGTGGGAGCGTGCGCGCGGGTGGGCGCAGGCTGGGCCGGCTTCGGCCAGTCGGCCGAAAGGGAGCCGCCGGCCCACTTAAGCCAGGTAAGCCTTTTTCATTTTTTTTGTTTTTCATTTTTATTTTTCCAAATTTGTTCCAAAACTCATTTTGATCAATTTGAAATGTTTTTCGGGTTTTGGTGCAAAAACATAAGTTGCTCAGAAAATGAACTGCACAAGATTGCTTTAAATAATATATCCAAATTCGGTTTTTGTAAATTAGAAAATCAAACTCAAATTAAAGCCTAAAGAATTATTATTTTAATTATAGCTAACTCAATTCAAATTTCAGGAATTAAACTTATTTTCATATCTCAAATCAAGCATTTAACTCTATGTTGCAATTAACATGATGGTTCAAGATTAAACATATTAATCAAACAAGAATCAAGCAAGAGTAAATATCACATGAAATGATGATGCTATGCATGAATGCTTCATGTGATGAATGCTTTAGGTTTAATTAAGAATAGTTTAATTATGCTTAACACTTGAGGTGTTAGAACCATGGAATCTAGGTTTTGACCAAATCTAACTACTGGAGATACATCACCATACATCGTGCAACCACTAGCAACCTAAATCCCATCTTGAAGTCCATACATTGCATAGATCGATCCAACCTAGGGTTTCAAGTTATTACCTTTGAAAGAGAGGGAAGAGGATGAGGAAGGTCGGGCTTGAATGAAGCTTGACGCAGGGAGAAAGATCCTCCACACCTCCTCCAATGGCAGCACCTTCGAAGGGCGGCACCGCCGGGGAGAAAGAGAGGGACCTCCGGGCTCCTTGGGTCACCTTGAGGGAAAGAGAGAGAAGAGGGAGTTGTGTTCTGTTGAGGGAGAAGTGTTTAGGATGGACTTCTCTCGAGCTAGGGTAGAGAGTAAAAGAGAAACCCGAGAGGTGAGACTTGGGCCCGACAGCTCGGGACCCTTAAGTCGCGGCACTACCGGGCACCCCAGCACTGCCGTGCCAAGGGGCCGGCACTGCTGGCCTAGCCAGGCAGTGAGGGTCTATGCCACTTTCATACTATATATTTATGCACATGTAGACATATACCCTTGCCATATGTTGGTCAGTAAGCAGATCATCAATACATACTATGACCATCATACTCAAGTTTCTTTCAAAATTGGTTTTGAAGCACATAATTGAAATTTTCAAAAGTTTTGCCTAAGTCGCTAGGTGGACAAACAAATGTGTGCTATAGTTCAAACCACATTACGAGAATCAAGTATATTCAGCTCACTACGCAAAGCACAAAACCTTGTCTCATCGAGAGGCTTGGTGAAGATATTGGCTAGTTGCTTTTCAGTGCTCACATAGCGAATTGCGATATCTCCTTTTAATTCGTGGTCTCTCAAGAAGTGATGACGGATGTCTATGTGTTTTGTTCTAGAGTGACTAACCGGGTTATTTGCGAGTTTGATGGCACTCTCGTTATCACACAAGAGAGGTATCTTGGTGAATTGACATCCGAAATCTTTTAAGGTTTGCCTCATCCAAAGTAGTTGAGCACAACATGCGTCGGCTGCAACATACTCAGCCTCAGCGGTGGAAAGGGCTATACAATTTTACTTTTTAAAACTCCAAGACACTAGGGACCGTCCAAGGAATTGACACGTCCCCGAAGTGCTTTTTCGGTCTACCTTGCAACCGGCGTAATCGGAATCCGAATACCCAAGTAGATCGAACTTAGAGCCCTTAGGATACCATAAGCCAAGGTTAGGAGTAAAAACTAAATATCTCAAGATTCTCTTAACCGCCACTAAGTGGCACTCTTTTGGGTTAGCTTGAAATCTAGCACAAATGCATAAACTAAGCATTATGTCCGGCCTAGATGCACATAAGTAAAGGAGAGAGCCGATCATGGAGCGATATACCTTTATGTCCACGGATTTCCCTCCATCAAGATCAAGATGTCCATTGGTTGGTATGGGAGTCTTGATTGTCTTTGCATTCACCATGTCAAACTTTCTTAACATGTCATGGGTGTACTTGGTTTGGCATAAGAAAGTCCCTTCCTTGAGTTGCTTGATTTGAAAACCGAGGAAGAACTTTAGCTCACCCATCATAGACATCTCAAATCTCTTAGTCATGATCCTACTAAACTCATCACAAAAGGATTGGTTAGTACTACCAAATATTATGTCATCGACATATATTTGACACACAAAGATATCATTATTGACTTTATGAGTGAAAAGAGTAGGATCTGCTTTGCCTATTTCAAAGCCTTGTTTGAGTAGAAATTCCTTAAGACATTCATACCATGCTCTTGGTGCTTGCTTAAGCCCATAGAGCGCCTTATGGAGCTTGAAGACATGATGTGGGAACTTGGGATCTTTAAAACCCGGTGGCTGCTCAACATAAACCAACTCTTGGATAGGGTCATTGAGGAATACACTCTTCACATCCATTTGATATAGCTTGAAGTCATGATGGGCAGCATAGGCTAGAAGCATTCGAATTGCTTCAAGTCTAGCCACCGGTGCATAAGTCTCTTCAAAGTCCAAACCCTCCACTTGAGTGAAGCATTGAGCCACCAATCTTGCCTTGTTCCTTGTCACCACACCTTGCTCATCTTGCTTGTTGTGGAAGACCCATTTGGTTCCAATCACATTGGTATTTGGTCTTTCCACCAAGGACCAAACTTGATTTCGCTCAAAGTTGTTGAGCTCTTCTTGCATAGCCATCACCCAATCCGGATCATCTAGAGCTTGCTCAACCTTGAGAGGTTCCAAAGAGGAGACAAAGGAGTAAAATTGACAAAAAATTGCCAAATGTGAACGAGTAGTTACCCCCTTTCGGAAACTTCCAAGTATGTTGTCGACGGGATGATCTCTTTGAATTGTTTGCCTCAATCATGGGTATTCTGTGGCTTCTTGTTGGTCAGCTTGGTCATCATACTCATACTCTTCAAATATAAGTTTTAGGTTCATTGGGCTAGCTGGTGAGCTTGCTGCTGCCTGTCTGCTGGGTCCGGCAGTGCCGAGTACAGGCATAGAAGCCTGACCAGGCAGCACTGCTGGCCCATCTTCTTCAATTCTTGGGCAGTTCCTTCATCACCTTGAGGTTCCACCTCTATTGCTTGACCTTCTTGTGGTCTAATGTCACCAATGGCCATGTTCTTGATTGCTTCACATGGTGGTTCCTCATTACCTACAATCATTTGATCAATTTGCTCTACTTGAGAGCCATTAGATTCATCAAATGTCACATCTATTGTGATTTTAATTTTCCCTAAGGTCTTGTTGAATACACGATAGGCATGCTCATTTGATCCATAACTAAGAAGAAAACCTTCATCCACTTTAGATGCAAACTTAGAGGTTTTGGATTTCTTATTAAGTATGAAACACTTACACCCAAAAACTCTAAAGTAAGACACCTTTGGTTTGTTACCGGTTAATAGCTCATATGAAGTCTTCTTCAAGATCTTGTGTAGATAGAGCCGGTTGATGGCATGGCAAGCGGTGTTGACGACTTCGGCCCAAAAGATATCCGAGTCTTGTACTCATCTAGCATTGTCCTTGCCATGTCAATGAGTGTTCGGTTCTTCCTCTCTACTACACCATTTTGTTGAGGGGTGTATGGAACTGAAAACTCATGCTTGATGCTCTCATCATCAAGGAATTCCTCCACTTGAGTGTTCTTGAATTCGGTTCTATTGTCACTATGAACTTTCTTGATTTGGAAACCAAATTCTCTTTGTGCTCTTCTAATGAAGGTTTTCACCTTATCTTGCACTTGTGCCTTATCATACATTAAAAACACTCAAGTGAAGCGAGTAAAGTCATCAACAATAACTAAGCCATGTTTGTTACCGCCAATGCTTATGTAGGCCACCGGTCCAAAGAGATCCATGTATATTAGCTCCAATGGTTGCTTGGTGGAAACAATGCTCTTTGATGGGTGTTGATGAGGACATCACCGGTTTAGATATGACCATGCCAACCACTTCTATACCAAAGGTGAAATCATTCTATATGAGGTTTATCATTGTTACATTTGATGGATGGGTGTTGCACTATGAAGTGTGTATGTTTTCATTTTCAGAATTGCTTACACGGATCAAGGAAGGGTTAGATTGCATATGGAAAGCATGGATGGTCAATGAAGTTGATTGGGGACCAAATCCAAGTGTTCCTAACGTTCTCCACCAGGCCACCACGTCACATTGGATCCAAGGAAACAAAGAGTCCAAGTCCAACACGTTTTGGAAAGTTCAATTCGGACTGCAGAAGAGTCCAAACTTGCGACGGTTTCCACGACTTCATACGGACTCTGATTGGGACGTTCTAGCACTTTTTGGAAAGCTTATCAAGTCTACTTTCCAATGGGTCCGGACTCATACCTATATCCTATTAGATGCATGCGCAGTAGACAATTTAATACCGAGATCTTTTCTGCCAACGGTGCTGCGTCACCCTATTTTGGGCCGATGGCCCGTGTATCAAGTTGAGTCCATTAGGGACTCATCCTAGGGTTGTAGGACGACACCAGGACCCTTGTGGTCGTCCTCCCTCCTCCTTATATCCCCCTAGAGCCGCCAGAAACAGATTGGGTTTTGTTTAGATGAAAGTTTAGCTGCTGCTACTTCCTTGTAGACGTGTGTGTCGACTAGACCATCCGTTCTACTTGATTCAGAACCCCACCTTCATGTGTATCACATCTGATCCTTCATCTCTTATTTGCAATTGAGTGCTTGTTCTACTTGTTCTTGCTTGTTCTTCGATTGCTTGCAGGAATAACCCTAGTGGTTTGGTTGGTTGTGATCTGCAAGATCGTGAGCAACCGCTGGATTTGGTGTATCGATCGCTAAGGCGCAGCGTCCTTGAATGGTTGTAGTCGGATCGTGAACGTCTATCCAATCAAATCGTAGTTATCTATCTCCACCGAAAGATCAGGACACCCAAACACTCATCAAGTGGTATTCAGAGCAAGGTTTCATCGGTGAGAGATTTCAGTTTGCTTTTAATTTCCTAAAGTCCAGAAAAATCCAACAAAAATAGTAGATTCGTTTCCCATAATCCCATAGACCTTTTGAGCCTTTTACTAGTATTGATTAGTTCGGGCTTGTTGAGTTTGGTTTACATCGGTTGAGTCGTGTTGCTGGTCTTAGGGTTAGGCTTTTAGAGTTTCGAGTTCTTGTCACGTTTTGGTCACTATATCCGCTGTGTTTACCATCACCATATACATCTCCACTACATCATATATATTTCTTTTGCAATCGTTGCTACCATATACATCTTCGCTGCACCATATCCATCCACATTTTTTTTCACATCCAGATCTGATTTAGGCACACAAAAAAATATCAGCATTGCTAGTTCTTTAAAAAAGAAAACACATTCTTACGTTGCTTATTGGAATCTGATTTGTCAAGATCCAATTTTGTTATAGTTGTGCAAAGTAAAAGAAAAGAAGAAGAAAAAAATCAGAAAGAAAATAGAAAAAAAGAAGAAAAGAAGAGAAAGAGAAAGAGAAAAGAAACAAAAGAAGAAAAAAAAGAAGAGAGGAGGAAAAGAAAGGGAGTGTTTTGCTTGCTGTTTTTGTGCCTTTTCCTGCTGTACTGTGACTTCGTTTGTGTCTAGGCTCGCGTCTCTAGCACAGTCTAGCCTAGGACCAGCACGGTACCTCCGTTGAACAATTTCTCAACTTGCTTTTATGACTAATGTGGTGCTAGTACTTCCTTGCACATTATTGTTTAGCCCTCCTATAGCTCCACATATCCAGATACAATTTTACAGGTATTGTTGTTACGGTGTCGATACACTATTCTAGGGTTTCCGACTTGTTGGTTACTGCCACCTCTTGTTTTGCTTGGTAAGAACTTGTAAGAATTTGTTTGAACAGGTTGAGAGTGAGTGAATTACAACAACCACATCCTAATAGTTGATAGGAACATAAATATTATTGTGTATGTTTCTTGTTTTGTTCTAATCATGATAGGAATCTACATGGAAATTGGAGATGATCAGATTGCCTATTCCAATCACTTTGCTAGAGGTGTGACAAATGATAACCATGCTACTCATGAGGTATGTGATGCTTGGTTTGATGAAATAAAATCTGCAGTACCTTACTTTGAAGAAAACTATGATCCTCATGCATATATTGAATGGGAGCTACATGTAGATAAGGAATTTAAAAAATATGATCTATTTGAAAAACAAAAGGTTAGCATTGCTTCAAGTGTTCTTATAAATTATGCTTTAACTGAGTGGAAACACCTTTGTAGATTTGATAAAGCTCCTCAATCATGGAAAGATATGAAAAGACATTTTAGGGATGTTTTTGTTCCTACCTATTATTCTGAAATTTTGAATGGAAACTTGAAATCTATAAAACAAGGAAATAAAACTGTAGCAAAATATTTAGAGAAACTAAAATTGGGTTTGCTACGTTGTGGCTTAGAAGGAACCGATGAGTTTCTGGAACATAGATTTTTGCATGGTCTTAATGTGGAAATTCAGAATATACTTGTTGATAAACATTATAAGAATTTTGATGAGTTGTTTGATCTTGCTTGTGATGCTGAAGTAAATATACAAAGGGAACATACAAATACTATAGAAGCATTTGTCTCTCCTATTACTGACAATTTGCAGGCAGTAGATGATAATATACAAGTCGACAACAATCAATTTGAGATAGGAGGTGAAACATTTAAAGAGAGCGTGAATCTGGCTACACTTACACCAATTGAGATGAGCATCCAAGGTATGTCAAATTCTTGTAAACTAAATCAAGGTGAGAATACTTTAGTTGACTTATATTTGTCAACTAATCAGGATATTATAGATCAATCAATTGTTGAACTGGTCGCTGATTTTCCTTTATCACACTTTGATATGCTTGATTTTACTTGTGACAAAGAAGAGTTGTGTGATAGTGCATCACTTATATCCATACCACAACTAGTGAATAAAGCTACAAATTTTGTATTAATGAGTGCTGAATTCAAGCATGTTGTTCATATTGTAAATGAAAATGAAGAAGCTCAATTGTTGTCATCTTTACATACAACCGGATATATTGAATTCGATGATCTTTGTGAGCTTAACTATTTGCAGAATAATCTGACTGATAGATTTGAATTGTCGTGTTCTTCTAATATCAGTTTTCATGCTATTGGCAAATATAATTATGAAGATGAGTATATGGTAAACCGAATTTACATTTGCTCAAATATACAAACTCCTTTTATAGTGAACAGAACTAATCAATTAGAAGTGTCGGGTACGAAGGTAAGGGTACCCTAAACCCTTCGATAAATTAACGCTAAACATAGCAACTATTTTTAAGGCAGGGACCAGCCCACTACTCAGTAAGGCACGGCCCATCGCTCGAGGGCCCCCTCTACACCAGCTGTGGCGACAAGCCACGGCCCGGCTCCTACCTCGACGATAAATGACGGACCGAGGGGCGAGCGAACGACCCCCCGGCTCCTACCTCGACGATAAATGACGGACCGAGGGGGCGAGCGAACGACCCCCCGGCTCGTACCTCGACGATAAATGACGGACCGAGGGGGCGAGCGAACGACCCCCCGGCTCCTACCTCGACGATAAATGACGGACCGAGGGGGCGAGCGAACGACCCCCCGGCTCCTACCTCGACGATAAATGACGGACCGAGGGGGCGAGCGAACGACCCCCCGGCTCCTACATCGACGATAAATGACGGACCGAGGGGGCGAGCGAACGACCCCCGGCTCCTACATCGACGAACGAAGGACGGACGAGGGGTCGAACGAATGACCCCCCGACCTCTACCTCGACCTCTCCGACCCCGTCTCTGCTTCGACCCTACCTCGACGATGAGCGACGGACCAGGGGTCGAACGGACGACCCCCGGACGAGAGGCTCGATTAACCCAACTGCTCCCGGCATGGGTTAAAGTGAAACCACCTAACGACATGGGCGCCCGCATCCGCTGTCAAATCCGCCAACTCCCCGTCAAGTTCCCGATTCCTGTCAACTGTGCCGCCACTGTCGCCACTACGCGAGTACGGACTCCAGCAGTACCCCTCGGAAAGTGAACAGTGCGGCCCTCGACGATGACTTCGGGAATGTGACAGAGCCACGCAGGGCTTGACCCCTCCCTCGACCGGGGGGCTCGACCCCTCTCACTCCAACAACTCCAGTATGGGGGTCGTCCCATCCGCCCCGTCCCGCTTCAGCCGTGGGATTCGTGCCCGCCTGCGGACGCTGTGCTGCGGCGACTTCTACTGCCGCCACGACCGGGGACGCCAGAAGGACGGGAAGGCCATGCCGCCACAGTGCTCAACGTCTCTCCGCCAACACTGTGCCTCGGACGCGCTACCCATACGGCCACAGTTAGGACCCTGTACCCTCGGACCTCCCTTGGTCTATAAAAGGGGATGCCGAGGTAGAATAAAGAAGGAGGGCTGACAGCTGGCTGGATCCTGAAATCTCTGGGACTTCGGTTCAGACTCTCACACTCCACGCATACACACCCCGCCGCTCGATCGACCCCTCGGGTGGCAAACCCGCTAGCCTTAGACCGCAGCTCACTCTGAGCAACCCCGTGTAACACAGCTTGTACCCCCCCTGTACGAGCACGTTTTGGTGCGAGATAATACAAGTCACCCCCCCCCCCCCCGCTGGATGTAGGGCCTTCTTTGCCCGAACCAGGATAAACCTTGTGTCCATCTTGCATCACGTCTGAGAGAAGGAGCACGCGATATACAAATTTACTCGTTGGTGGTCTTGACCCCCGGGTCATAACACCGACAGTTGGCGCGCCAGGTAGGGGGAATTGCGTGTCGATCAACTCCGAACTACTCTCTCAGATGGATCCCACCATCCCACCGTTTCCATTCACCGTCGTCGTCTGGTTCGGTAGTCTAGGGTTCGTATCCACGGACCAGGGCGACTTCATAGTCTTTCCCTCTGCCCGTGGCCTGGACGCCATCAGCACCGGTACGCCGGGGCCAGCAACGGTCAGGCGACAGCCACTCCGCTTGCGCCTCTGGCCTGCGATCAGGAGGAGGCGTGAGCGGCTTTGACGCGCTCGTCGTCGTGCAGATTCCGAGGTGCCGGATGCCATTTCCCCGGCCCCAATTGGCGATACAGTCCCTTCTCCCAGGGGTCCGTTTGACCCATGCTTGTGGGCCGAGGTCGGGCGCCCCTCTGAGTGGGACTTTGGCTCCGCCGCATCGTCGTCCCCGGGGGTCCCCGCGGTCTCTCCGACACCCTCGACCCCGTCACCACCGCGTGACCCATTCCCGCGCGGGCACCACGACAATGCAGGGCTCTCTTCCGCCCTCGCAGGGTTGCAGGTACAGACACGTGGCGGGTCTCCAGGGACTCCGCCGCGTGCGACGGCCGTTGCCGTCACCACCTCTTCACCGGGCCAGCCAGGACTACCCCGTACATGGGGCACGTTGCGGCGGCACCTAGCGGAGGAGCGCGGGGGATCCTTCCCCCACTTCTACCATGCCGACCCCGACTTGGACTCTCCCGACGAGAGTTACGATTCCACCCGGGAGTGCTTCCACCTCGACGAACAAGCCGACCCGCAGGATGACGTCGACGACACCGCGGCCACCGAAGAAGGAGGAGGGGCCAACGCTACACCAGCTCGAGATGCCAACCCCCCAAGTCCTAATAGAGCCGATCCACCCCCAGACGTCCAGATTGCGCAGGTCCAAGAGCTTCTCAGCAAGCTCGAGGAGGAGCGCCTGCGTCTTCAGTAGCTCGAGCACGCCCTCGAGCGGGATCGAGGGCGTCCTCAGGGTGGAGGAGCTCGCGAGCGGGCCCGGGAAGTCCACCGGCAGATCGTCGAGGAGGGGGACGTCGAACCCCGAGTCTTCAACCGCGCCAGCCAGAATGTCGTAGCAGCCGCGATGCTGCTCCTTGACATGCCGACGCCATCGACCCCCCAAGCACGGCGTATCAGGGACGAAATCCAGGGGCTTCTCCAAACTGCGGTCGTGCAGCAGGCGGAGAGCTCAGCCTTGAGGCGTCGAGGGGCTGCCTCTGAGCGACAAGCAGTGCCCCCCCGACAAAATCGAGAGGTGTCCGTCCACCAGAACAAGGCACCCCAGGGCCAAGTCGAGCGACGACCGGTTCAGGAACGCCTCGTCGACGATCGACCCCTTCGGGTGAACAATCGACGTCGGTACGGCGACGCCGAGGCTCGAGGCTACAACGCTCACAGGGGTGGGCGCTACGATAGCGACGAAGACCGATGTCGATCTCCGGAGCCGTCGGGGCCCCGAGTCTTCGGTAGAACCATCCGGCGAGCCTCCCTGCCCGTTCGTTTCCGTCCACCCACCAGCCTGGTCAAGTACAACGGCGAAACCAAACCAGAGCTCTGGCTTGCCGACTTCAGGCTGGCATGCCAGCTGGGTGGAGCCGACAATGACCACGTCATCATTCGGCAACGCCCACTGTTCCTCTCCGACACCGCTCGAAGGTGGCTCGAGGAGCTACCCCCGGACTTGATCCAGGACTGGCCCGACCTGGTCCGGATCTTCGAGGGCAACTTCAAGGGCACCTACGAGGGGCCGGGCAACCTCTAGGACCTTCGCAGCTGCAAGCAGAAGCCAGGGGAGACCCTCCGCGCCTTCACCCGTCGATTCTCGAAGCAGCGTACCGCACTGACCCACATCTCCGACCACGAGGTCATCACGGCGTTTATCGCCGGGACAACCTGCAAGGAGTTGGTGCGGGAGCTGGGGCGAAACACCCCCAAGACCGCCAACGAGCTCATGGACGTCATCGCCAACTACGCAGCTGGCGAAGAGGCTGTTGGCGCATTCTTCCAGATACCCCCAGGGAAGGGGAAAGGCAAGGCGGATGAGCCCGGGGGCTCGGACGACGGGCCCAGGAAGAACAATGGGCCCAGAAGGAACAACGACGGCAACGGCGGCCGAAAGAAGAAGAAGAAGAACCAACCGGGCCGACACAACGTCGAGCCCAACGTCGAGCACGATGACGAGCCCGACGACCTTGTCGTTGCGGCAGACAAGAAGAAGCCTCGAGGGCCCCCTCCCGACGGGGGCGTCTTCGATAAGATGCTGAAGGAGCCTTGCCCCTATCATATGGGGCCGGCCAACCACCGACTCGAGGACTGCCGCATGCTCCGAAAGCACTTCGTCCCTCCTGGCTTCAGGAGAGATGACAGCAAAGAAGACCCACCCTGTGACGCCCACGTCAGGGGCGATGTCAAGAAAGGAGGCTTCCCCGAAATCCACGACTGCTACATGATCTACGGGGGACCCTCGACTCGCCTCACCACGCGCCAGCGCAAGAGGGAGCGTTGAGAAGTTTTTTCCGTTTGAGCCCAGGCTCCGCGGTACCTCGACTGGTCCCATACGCCGATCACCTTCGATTAGGACGACCACCCCGAGCACATCCCCAACGCAGCGGCTTACCCGCTCGTCGTCGCCCCGATCATCCTCAACACCCGCCTCACCAAGGTACTCATGGATGGGGGGAGCAGCCTCAACATCATCTACGCCGAGACCCTTGACCTCCTGGGGATCCCGAGGACCATGCTCCTGCCCAGCGCGGGGGGGGGGGGGTTCCACGGGATCGTCCCGGGGAAGAAGGCACTCCCGATCGGCCGCATCAAGCTACCGGTCTGTTTCGGCGTCCCCTCGAACTTCCGAAAGGAAGAGCTAACCTTCGAGGTGGTCGCATGGCGAGGCACCTACCACGCCATCATCGGTAGACCGAGATACGCCAAGTTCATGGCGGTCCCGAACTACACCTACCTCAAGCTCAAGATGTCGGGGCCCTCGGGGTCATCCACCGTCGACACCTCCTACGAGCACGCATACGACTGCGACGTCGAGTGCGTGGAGAAAGTCGAGGCCCGCGAATATTCGGCAATCCTCGCAGCCCTCGACGACTTGTCCGGAGAAATCCCCGACCCCAAGTGACATGCTGGCAACTTCAAGCCGGCGGAAGACACGAAGACCGTCCCGCTCGACCCCGGCCTCGCGGATGGGAAGGCGCTGACGATCAGCGCCACCCTCGAGCCCAAATAGGAAGCAGTGCTCATCGACTTTCTCCGTGCGAATGCCGACGTGTTCGCATGGAGTCCCTCGGATATGCCGGGCATTCCGAGGGAGGTCGCCGAGCACTCCTTGGACATCCGAGTCGGGTCCAAACCGGTGAAGCAACGTCTGCGCCGCTTCGACGAGAAGAAGCGCAGGATCATCGGGGAGGAGGTCGACAAGCTTTTGAAGGCCGGATTCATCAAGGAGGTGCATCATCCCGAGTGGTTAGCTAATCCCATGCTTGTAAAGAAAAAGAATGGGAAGGATAGGATGTGTGTAGACTACACTAGTCTAAATAAAGCGTGTCCCAAAGTTCCTTTTCCTTTACCACGTATCGATCAAATAGTAGATTCCACTTCGGGATGCGAAACCCTCTGCTTCCTTGATGCGTATTCTGGCTACCACCAAATAAAGATGAAGGAGTCCGATCAGCTGGCGACCTCCTTCATCACTCTCTTCGGCATGTTTTGCTACCTCACCATGCCCTTCGGCTTGTGAAACGCCGGGGCCACCTACCAGCGATGCATGCTCCACGTCTTCGGGAAACACATAGGGCCGACCGTCGAGGCCTACGTCGATGACATCATGGTCAAGTCCAAAACAGTCGAAAACCTGGTCGGAGACCTCGAGATCGCGTTTGGGTGCCTCAGGGCTAATCGCATAAAACTAAATCCTGAGAAGTGTGTCTTCGGGGTCCCTCGAGGCATGCTCTTAGGGTACATAGTTTCCCAGTGCGGCATCGAGGCCAATCCCGAGAAGGTAACCGCCATCACAAGGATGGGCCCGATCAACGACCTTAAGAGCGTGCAAAGGGTTACTGGGTGCCTCGCCGCCCTCAGTCGCTTCATCTCGAGGCTCGGAGAGAAGGCCCTACCCCTTTACCGCCTCCTGAAGAAGACGGAACACTTCACGTGGACCGCCGAAGCCGAGGAGTCGCTCTCGAGGCTCAAGGCCTTGCTCACCTCGCCCCCGGTCTTGGTACCCCCGAGTCCGGCCGAGCCCCTCCTGCTCTATGTCGCAGCAACTACCCAGGTAGTCAGCGCGGTCATAGTGGTCGAGAGGGAAGAGGAAGGATACGCCCTGCCGGTTCATAGGCCTATCTACTTCGTGAGCGAGATCCTTTCCGAGACCAAGACGAGGTACCCCCACATCCAGAAGCTGCTGTACGCGGTCGTCCTCACTCGGCGTAAGCTCAAACACTATTTCCTGGGCCACCCGGTCACTGTGGTTTCATCTTTCCCCCTTGGAGAGATAATCCAGAACCGGGAGGCATCGGGAAGGATCGCCAAGTGGTCCGCTGAGCTCATGGGGGAGACCCTCTCCTACGCCCCTCGAAAGGCCATCAAGTCTCAGGTACTGGCAGATTTCGTTGCAGAATGGATCGACACCCAACTACCCCCAGCGCAAGTTCAGAGCGAGCTCTGGACCATGTACTTCGACGGATCGTTGATGAAGACGGGAGCAGGCGCCGGATTGCTGTTCATATCACCCTCAGGGGTCCATATGCGCTATGTCATCCGCCTCCACTTCCCCGCCTCCAACGACGTCGCCGAGTAAGAGGCCCTCGTCAGCGGCCTGCGCATCGCCATCGAGCTCGGGGTTCGACGCCTCGACGTGCGAGGGGACTCTCAGTTGGTGATCGACCAAGTGATGAAATACTCGAGCTGCCACGGCCCTAAGATGGAAGCCTACTACAAGGAGGTCTGAAGGCTCGAGGACAAGTTCTACGGCCTCGAGCTCAACCACGTAGCCCGTCGGTACAACGAAGCTGCCGACGAGCTGGCCAAAATCGCGTCTACTCGAGGCACGGTCCCTCCCGACATCTTCTCGAGGGATCTGCACACGCCGTCCGTCGACCTAGACTCGGGGGCTCCCGCCCTCGAGCAACGGGTCGACCCACCCCCTCGACCGATCCCCCCTCGAGCGGGGGTGAGGTCATGGAGATCGACGGGGCCGTCGCAGCGCCAACCCCTCCGACGGATTGGCGCGTGCCTTACCTCAAGTACCTGACGCGAGGCGAACTCCCGGAAGACCGCACGGAAGCCCGTCGTGTAGCTCGACGTGCCAAAACCTACGTCCTGTACGGGGATGGCCGCGAACTATATCGACGAAGCCCGTCGGGTGTGCTTCAACGCTGCCTCACCCTCGAGGAGGGGAGGGCATTGCTCAAGGATCTACACTCGGGGGCTTGTGGCCACCACGCGGCGCCGAGAATGCTTGTAGGAAGTGCCTTTCGACAGGGCTTCTACTGGCCGACCGCTGTCAACGACGCCACCAAACTCGTTCGATCTTGCAAGGGATGCCAGTTCTACGCCAGGCAGACCCACCTACCCGCCCAAGCTCTTCAGATGATACCCATAACTTGGCCGTTCGCAGTATGGGGGCTCGACATGGTCGGCCCCCTGAAAAGAACCAAGGTTGCCCACACTCACCTCCTCGTGGCTATTGACAAATTCTCGAAGTGGATCGAAGCTCGACCCATTGCCAACATCCAGTCTCGACAAGCCGTCCTGTTCTTCACAGACATCATCCATCGCTTCGGGGTCCCCAATGTCATCATCACCGACAACGGCACGCAGTTCACCGGCCAAAAGTTCTTGGACGTCTGTGACCAAACACCACATCATGGTGAATTGATCCACAGTCGCCCACCCTCGAACTAACGGTCAAGTCGAGCGAGCCAACGGTATGGTGTTGCAGGGCCTCAAGCCGAGGATCTTCGACCGGCTGAACAAACATGGAAGGAGATGGGTCGACGAGCTGCCTGTTGTGCTATGGAGTCTCCGAACGACACCGAGTCGAGCCACGGGGTTCTCCCCGTTCTTCTTGGTCTATGGGTCCGAGGCCGTCCTCCCCACTGACCTCGAGTACGGGTCCCCTCGACTAAAAGCCTACAGCGAGCAAGCCAACATGGTAGCCCGAGAGGACTCCCTCGACCAGCTCGAGGAAGCCCGTGATGCGGCCCTCTTCAAGTCGGCACGGTACCAGCAGACGCTGCGGCGCTACCACGACAAAAACGTGCGCAAAAGGGACCTCAACGTCGGCGACCTCGTTCTGCACCGTCGACAAAGCAACAAGGGGCGTCACAAGTTGACACCACCTTGGGAGGGACCCTTCATCGTGGCAGAGGTGCTGAAGCCCGGCACTTACAAACTGAAGAACGAGAAGGGCGAGATCTTCACCAACGCGTGGAACATCGAACAGCTACGTCGCTTCTATCCCTGAGGCCCCAGGGCCTTGTACATTTTCGCATTTATGTACAAATTCTCGAATGAATAAAATGTTCTCGAAACACATTTCACATTCGTTCGCAGCTCGAAGGTAGCCTCGACTTTGCCCGGACAAAGTCGAGCTCCCCTCGGGGGCTGACAGGAGGGCACCCCCCTCCTAAGTCCCCGAAAAACCCGAACATTTTTTCGAAACTCGACTCTCTCTCTCTCGTTCTTTCCCTCGAGTACACTTCATAACTAAGTAAAGGCGCCTCGAACTCCCTAAGGGTCGAGGGTGTCGTCGAGCCAGGGACCCACCTACGCCCCAGGGCTACGGTATCCCCGCTCGCCACCCCCCCCCCCTTCCAGGGATACGAGCGTGCGTCGAACACTTAGTTCACAAGCGTCGACTCAGGCGAAGAAAAGCAGAGAGAGCTCGAGAAGTAGAAATAACGAGACGCACCCGTGTACAACACTAAGGTAGCCTGCAAAGTCGAGCCTCCCTCGGGGGCTAACAGGGGGGCACCCCCCTCCTAAGTCCCCGAAAAACTCGACCGTTTTTTCGAAACTCGACTCTCCCTCTCGTTCTTTCCCTTGAGTACGCTTCATAACTAAGCAAAGGAGCCTCGAACTCCCTAAGGGTCGCGGGTGTCGTCAAGCCAGGGACTCACCTACGCCCCAGGGCTACGGTATCCCCGCTCGCCACCCCCCTTCCAGGGATACGAGCGTGCGTCCAACACTTAGTTCACAGGCATCGACTCAGGCAAAGAAAGGCAGAAAGAGCTCGAAAAAACAAAAATAACTGTGTATCTCGATCAAAATGCTTTATACACAAAAAGCCCTCGGGGGCTTGGCATTGTATCAGTACAAGGGCCCAACTATTACATGGACCTTCTTGTCCAGATGTGGCTCGCAGGCCCAGGACTACTCTTCGAGGGGGTCGCCGTCCTCAAGAAGCAACGCAGGAAGTTGGGCATCACCCATTGGCTCATCAACACCTTTCGAGGGCTACTCGGCGCCCTCTTCGTCCGCCGAGGGGATCACCTCGGGTTCGAAGAGTTTCGCCAGCTGGCCTCCAGGCACCTCTGCGTGATCCATCAACTCCTGGCACTTCGTGTCGTTCTCCTCCTTGGTCAGCCTCGGGTCGGTGGCGAACCCGTCGACAACAAGGTTGAGGTCTACGTCGTAGAGCGAGTTGACGACCGCGAGGGCCCGCTTCACGCCCACATGCAGGGCGGCACGGACGTTCTCCGTCACCCCCCGCGTCATGGAGTAGAAGCGGCGCAGCAGGGAGTCCCCCCGAGCATCGCCCTCGACCTCCGGCTCCGGCTTGACCGAGAGGTCGTTGCAGAAAGTGTTGATGGCGTCCGCGAGCTTCGCGTTGAGGTTCGCCTCAGTCCCGAGGAGGCCCTGGAGGCTGTTCAGGTCCTCGTGGGCGTGGGCTTTATCCACTGCGAGCTCTGCCAAAACAACCACGCAACACGATCAAACTCAAAAGAACAGAAAGAGGGTCAAGGTAGGACAGACTCTGCAACACTCTCGAAACACTTACCTTGGGCATGCGCGTCCAGGGTGGCATAGGCCTGCTCGACCTCCCTGACCTTGGCCTCGAGGCCCTCGATGGTCTTGCCTGCATCATCGAGGGCCCTCTTCTGATTCATGGCCACCACGCCTAGGGAGGTCGCGCGCGTCTGAGCCTTCTCCTCCGAGGTGGCCAGCGTGTCGCGCTCACGGGAGATGGCGTCAAGGTCTCCCCGGAGCCCTCGGACGCTCTCAGTCGCCCAGGCGGCCTCCTCCTCGGTCTGGCGCTTGGCCTCGAGGGCGGCATCCCGTTCCTGCCCAACGGTGACAGAGGACTGAAGGGCGAGGTCGAGCTTCGTCTGGGCCGACTGCAGGGCCGCCCAGGCTTCCTTCTGAACGGCCTCATAGTCGGCCCTCGCGTGGGCGACCTTCGCCTCGGCGTCCTCCCGGACGGCTGCCGTCTCAGCCCTCGCGCGGGCGGCCTCATCTTCCGCCCTGTCCAATGAGGTGTGAAGGGTCGAGAGTTGTCCATGTACCCGGAGGATGTACTGGGACTTCTCGTAAGACCTCACCCGCAGCGCCTGACGACGATAAAAGGGAAAACCGTCAGCAAACAACGATAAGATATTCCAAGTAAAATCTAAGGGAGAGTGAAACCCACCTCCATCCCCTAGCTTATGTCCGCGGAGGCAACCCCCGCAGCGAGGCTCACCGAGCGCTCGAACCAGGCCCGATACTCCTCGACGTGCTCCCACCATCGGAGCTCGGCCTAGGGCCGCTCGGGGTCTTGAGGGTCTGCCAGCTCGAGAACTTCCTGGCCCCAGGCCCCGCTGCGAGCGGCGATCCTTTCCTCGACGTCTAGCGTGACGCCCCGGCGCATGGCGGCAGGATCCATGTCGCCTGGGTCACCCCGCGAGGACATCGACGGCCCCGCCGAGCCGTCGCCACCACGAGAAGAAGACCCCGGCCAGTAGAACGGCCCTGCGCGATGAAAGAATCAAAGAAATTAGTACTCAGCAATGCAAACCCATTGCGTCTCGAGTAAGTCGAAGCACGGCTTACCTCGAGATGATGACCCCCCAGCCTCAAGGGGAAGCCGAGCCGTCCCTGGTTCCGCCCGAGGGACCACGACGGAGGTCGTCCCCGCCGAGCCCACCAGCTCGGCTACCATCTCGTCCACCTCGGCGGGGGTGGGCTCCATCAACATCCCGCCCTGCGCAGGCGCGGGTGTTGCGTCGGGCCGCTCGACCCGACCTTCCTCCTCGAGCCCTGGCATCGACGAAGGGCCCTCGAGCGTGACGGCAGTCGCGCCCTCGCGCTCGAGCCGAAGTCGAGCTTCCAGCGCAGCAAGGCCCTCGGGCCAACGCCCCGGCGTCGGGTGAGCCGGAGCCTCCCCCTCGATCACGGGGGCCTGGGGCCCGGCCACCTCCACCTCCTCGGCCGCGACCACCGTCGGCGGAAGCCCCGCGCCCCCCGGGGCGCCAGGTACGACTTCTTCCGACGGCCGCGCGGGCGCCACGACCGTCGCTTTGGCGGCCGCCGCCGGCGGGCTCGCCTCCTCCGCCGTCTGAGCAGACGCCGAGCCCCCCTGCGCCTTCCCCCGCTCCATGGCCTCCCGGGCCGTGGCTGCCCATGCCGCCTCGGGGGTGAGCGTCGAAGGGGGCGGAGCGGCAGGACCGACCTCGGCGGCTGCTTGGACCGCAGCCCCCGCCTTCAGCTTCTTGGTAGGGGCGAAGGGCACGGCTCCCTGCGGACGCTTCGACCTGAAAAGGAAACCCGTGTGCAACGATAAGCACGGGTCATTATCGACAAAAAGACAAATACAGACAACGTCCATGAAAACGACTTACCCCCTCGGAGCCCGGCGCTTCGGCCCGGCGACCATCGGGCTGATCGAGCTCTTGGACGCCACCGCCCGGCGGGCGGGGGTCGGGGCGGTCCTCGACACCAGCTCCTCGGCAAGGGCCGATGATGCCACCGTCACCCGCTTGCTGACCCCCACCTGCGCTGACGGGCCCGACGCCCGTGCGCTCGACGCGGCAGACGCCGAGGGCTCGCTCGATCGACCACCCGACGGGGATCGCGACGCCCGCGCACGCGTCTGCCGCGGCACTTCATCCCGAGAAGCCACGGGGCGCTCCCCCCGTGGCTCAGCTTTGACGGTAGGGGCCGACCTAGAGGTCGACCCCTCCCCTCCGCCGGCTTCAACGGCCGCCTGTTCAAGCGCCGTCTCCTCCTCCACATCGCTCCAGTTCACCTCCTCCTCGTCCTCCTCCTCCGGTGGAACGCCGACGCGGCAATCTCCGCCGTGAGCCCTCCTCCTTCAGACGCCTGAGCGCGTCCCGCAAGCCGTTGAGGCGGTCCTGCTTGTTCATCAGGACGCCATATCCCCAGCAGTCGGGCTAGGCGTCGAGTGTCCTCCCGATGTACGCCGGGAGCAGGTCGTCGTCGTTGCTCAGGTAGAACCACCCGGAGTGCCATCCGGAGTGGCTCGAGGACAACTTCCCCGGGATCCAGCACCCCGGCCGCTTGACGGAGATGGAGCAGCACCCGGCCCTGACCATCCGGCGGGTACCCTTGTCGACCGAGGCGTGGAAGATGCTGGCCTTGAAGAGGTGGAGCCACAACTCCCAGTGCGGCTCGATCCCCAGGTAGCCTTCGCACACCGCGGCGAAGACCGCCGCCTGGCAGACGCCATTGGGGGTGAGGTGCTGGAGCTCCACGCCGTAGTAGTGGAGGAGCGCGCGCAGGAAGTGGCTGGGCGGGGCGCCTAGTCCCGCCCGATGGAAAATCTCGAACGACACCACGTACCCCTCTGGCGGGTTGGGCTCGGCGTGGTCCGGCGCCGGAAGCAGCCACTCCGGCCTCTCCGCCGTGGTAGCAGGACGGAGAAGGCCACTCTCCACCAACCCCGTCAGGTGCGAGGCGGTCACCGAGGAGGCGGGCCAGTCATCGGGGCCGATGAGGTCGAACTTGGCCATGGGGACGGTGGTTTGCTCAGACTTAGGGGCGGACGGTACGTTCCCTATCCCTCTCTTTCTCTCTCTCGCTTGCGTAGAGTTCCGGCTTGCAGGATGCTTGAGGCAGTAGCGGGGAGAAAGAGGCAAGGAAGACGAAGGCAAGGATGCGGAGAGGGCAAGTGTGCGGAAAGAACATCCGTCTCCTCACCTTCGCTACTTATATGCGGGAGGCCAACGGACGGATCCGGCAGACAGGCAAGAGAATCTCCGCATTTAATTCGCCTGTACTCCCTTCCTCGTATTCCTCCAGGATAAGGCGTTCCGTCCCATCGTCGGGCTCCGCGCCGCACTCCGCCCGGCAACCGCCACTGTTGCGCCGAACGGACATCGCCTAAAAAGGCGCGCGGCCGGAAGCGTTCTCTTCGAGGGTAAGGAATCTTGAGGCAGCGAGAGCTGGCCCTCGAAAGAGGGTTCGACAGCTACCCTCGAGTACCCGAGGCCAGAAATGACCTCGGGTTAGGACTTCGGTCCACCCCAAAATCTCGAGGGGACAAAGGCCGGCCCACGAACGGGCTCGATAGCCCCCCTCGAGTACCCGAGGCCTCACGAGGCCTCGGGTCGTCGACTCCAGTTCATTCCACGGCCTCGAAGGGGTAAAGGCTGGCCCGTCTGTGGGTTCGACAGCCTCCCTCGAGAGCTCCAACACAGGTATGTCCCCAAGTTCAATACAACAACCACCTGCTTTTCCCCTCGGCGGTCCACAAGGCAGGACTCCTCCTCCTGAGGATAGCGTCGGATGACGAACCATCCGTCAAATCTTGAGGGAGCGAAGGCTGGCCCTTAGACAGGGTTCGACAGCCGCCCTCGAGTACCTGAGGTCAGGAAGGACCCATGGTTAACGGACTCTGGTCCACCCCGAAATCTCGAGGGGGCGAAGGCTGGCTCCACGAACGGAGTTCGACAGCCGCCCTCGAGTACGCGAGTCAGGGATGTCCCGGGGAGGCCAGGCGCGTGCCCCTAGCTCGAGAACGAACTCTCGAGGCTCCCTAGGACATATCCGAGGCATAACCTAGGAATACCTAAGGATCCCTCCGCTGGGAGGCATCGAGCCACCAACTCCTATCGAATGGGGTTGGCACCTTGGTAATCCACATGGTTGTGCTTAGTAAGCTGTATGGCTTACTTAAAAATGAGAACGCCTCCGGGCCACTAGTCGACCCCTATCGAATGGGGCACGTGTTCTCACTCGGATTTTTACCCGTACTGGGCACCATTTCTAATGGACCCATGCCCAAGAACAGCTCACCGAGGACTTCGAGCTCGTCCTAACGAGGATAGCACGATGCTCTTCACCCCACAATCCGAACGCAAGGATCCATGGGAAGGACGCTATGAGGTGGTGAAGGCCTAGCCATTCGAGGGCTCGAGGGCCCGACCACGCACGGCACCCCTCGACGAAAGAGGGTCGAAAAATCGTGACCTGGCAGACAAAGTCGACCTCTCGGGCGGGGCGCTCTGACTCCAGTGGTGCTCGAGGGAGCGAAGGCTGGCCCTCGGTAGGGTTCGACAGCCGCCCTCGAACACTTCTCTTTTCAAGGAAAGGAACGGGATCGACCCCTCGATAGGGCGCCACGTCTCCAGGTATCCTTAAAAAAACCCCTCGATACAACATATTATAGCCTCCAGAGGAGTTCTTAATCACTCCTCTGGGGCCTCGGGGGCTACCCCCGCGGGGTGCGCTCGCGCGCACCCCACGGAGAATCAGACTTCTCACTAACCCTGCAGGACAAGGGCAAAAACTCTGGGCAACCCTTACTCCCTCTGAAAAAACGTATATAATAGCCCCCAGAGGAGTTCTCAATCACTCCTCTGGGACCTCGAGGGCTACTGTCGGGTACGAAGGTAAGGGGTACCCTAAACCCTTCGATAAATTAACGCTAAACATAGCAACTATTTTTAAGGCAGGGACCAGCCCACTACTCAGTAAGGCATGGCCCATCGCTCGAGGGCCCCCTCTACACCAGCTGTGGCGACAAGCCACGGCCCGGCTCCTACCTCGACGATAAATGACGGACCGAGGGGCGAGCGAACGACCCCCCGACTCCTACCTCGACGATAAATGACGGACCGAGGGGGCGAGCGAACGACCCCCCGGCTCCTACCTCGACGATAAATGACGGACCGAGGGGGCGAGCGAACGACCCCCCGGCTCCTACATCGACGATAAATGACGGACCGAGGGGGCGAGCGAACGACCCCCGGCTCCTACATCGACGAACGAAGGACGGACGAGGGGTCGAACGAACGACCCCCCGACCTCTACCTCGACCTCTCCACCCCGTCTCTGCTTCGACCCTACCTCGACGATGAGCGACGGACCAGGGTCGAACGGACGACCCCCGGACGAGAGGCTCGATTAACCCAACTGCTCCCGGCATGGGTTAAAGTGAAACCACCTAACGACGTGGGCGCCCCGCGTCCGCTGTCAAATCCGCCAACTCCCCGTCAAGTTCCCGATTCCTGTCAACTATGCCGCCACTGTCGCCACTACGCGAGTACGGACTCTAGCAGTACCCCTCGGAAAGTGAACAGTGCGGCCCTCGACGACGACTTCGGGAATGTGACAGAGCCATGCAGGGCTCGACCCCTCCCTCGACCGGGGGGCTCGACCCCTCTCTCTCCAACAACTCTAGTATGGGGGCCGTCCCATCCGCCCCGTCTCGCTTCAGCCGTGGGATTCGTGCCCGCCTGCGGACGCTGTGCTGCGGCGACTTCTACTGCTACCACGACCGAAGACGCCAGAAGGACGGGAAGGCCATGCCGCCACAGTGCTCAACGTCTCTCCGCCAACACTGTGCCTCGGACGCGCTACCCATACTGCCATAGTTAGGACCCTGTACCCTCGGACCTCCCCTTGGTCTATAAAACGGGATGCCGAGGTAGAATAAAGAAGGAGGGCTGACGGCTGGCTGGATCCTGAAATCTCCGAGACTTCGGTTCAGACTCTCACACTCCACACATACACACCCCGCCGCTCGATCGACCCCTCGGGTGGCAAACCCGCTAGCCTTAGACCGCAGCTCACTCTGAGCAACCCCGTGTAACACAGCTTGTACCCCCTGTACGAGCATGTTTTGTGTGCGAGATAATACAAGTCATCCCCCCCCACTGGACGTAGGGCCTTCTTTGCCCGAACCAGGATAAACCTTGTGTCCATCTTGCATCACGTCTGAGAGAGGGAGCACGCGATATACAAATTTACTCGTTGGTGGTCTTGACCCCCGGGTCATAACACCGACAAGAAGTATGCAATAACAATAACTATACCATGTCAAGCTTCCCTAGTTTTATTTTAAAGAAACAGGATAACTATCAAGAATGGGAGTATGGTTTGCTTGTATCTACAACACATCCTCCAACAGTGGTCAAACCGATGACGGTTTGCTGTCAAGAAAGGGGAGAATGATGAGGACATCACCGGCTTAGATATGACCATGCCAACCACTTCTATGCCAAAGGTGAAACCATTCTATATGAGGTTTATCATTGTTACATTTGATGAATGGGTGCTGCACTATGAAGTGTGTATGTTTTCATTTTCAGAATTGCTTACATGGATCAAGGAAGAGTTAGATTGCATATGGAAAGCATGGATGGTCAATGAAGTTGATTGGGGACCAAATCCAAGTGTTCCTAACGTTCTCCACCAGGCCACCACGTCACATTGGATCCAAGGAAAAAAAGAGTCCAAGTCCAACACGTTTTGGAAAGTTCAATTCGGACTGCAGAAGAGTCCAAACTTGCGACGGTTTCCACGACTTCATACGGACTCCGATTGGGACGTTCTAGCACTTTTTGGAAAGCTTATCAAGTCTACTTTCCAATGGGTCCGGACTCATACTTATATCCTATCAGATGCGTGCGCAGTAGACAATTTAATACCGAGATCTTTTCTGCCAACGGTGCTGCGTCACCCTATTTTGGGCCGATGGCCCGTGTATCAAGTTGAGTCCATTAGGGACTCATCCTAGGGTTGTAGGACGACACCAGGACCCTTGTGGTCGTCCTCCCTCCTCCTTATATCCCCCTAGAGCCGCCACAAACAGATTGAGTTTTGTTTAGATGAAAGTTTAGCTGCTGCTACTTCCTTGTAGACGCGTTGTGTCGACTAGACCATCCGTTCTACTTGATTCGGAACCCCACCTTCATGTGTATCACATCTGATCCTTCATCTCTTATTTGCAATTGAGTGTTCGTTCTACTTGTTCTTGCTTGTTCTTCGATTGCTTGCAGGAATAACCTAGTGGTTTGGTTGGTTGTGATCCGCAAGATCATGAGCAACCGCTAGATTTGGTGTATCGATCGCTAAGGCGCAGCGTCCTTGGATGGTTGTAGTCGGATCGTGAACGTCTATCCAATCAAATCGTAGTTATCTATCTCCACCGAAAGATCGGACACCCAAACACTCATCAGGTGTGGTGCACCTACTTGCTTTCCGGCTTGGCAAGCACTACAAATTCTATCCTTCTCAAAATGAACATTTGTTAGTCCAAGAATGTGTTCATCTTTTAGGAGTTTGGCCAAGTTCCTCATCCCAACATGAGCTAGTCGGCGATGCCATAACCAACTCATGCTAGATTTTGCCATTAAAACAAGTCTCAAGCTTAGCCTTACTTTTGTTGAAATCAACTAGGTAAAGCTTGCCCTTCAAACGACCCGTAAAGACAATAGAGGAATCCTCCCTCTTAAAAACTTCCACACCCTTATCCGTAAAGAGACAATTGTAGCCCATCTCACACAATTGTGATAAGGACAACAAGTTGTAACTCAACGAATTCACATGTAATACATTTGAGATGGAATGTTCAAGAGTAATAGCAACTTTACCAGACCAATCACTTCCCCTTTGGAGTTGTCACCGAAGATGATATTCTCACTTGCATTTCAAGTTGGGGAATTGATGAGAACATACTCTTCTCTCCGGTCATATGATTTGTACATCCACTATCAAGCACCCAACATGATCCACCGGAGGAGTATGCCTACAAAATAAATTTAGTTCCTAGATTTAGGTTTCCAATCCATCTTGGGGCCTTGCATGTTAGTCACAACAATTTTTGGTACCCAAATGTTCATGCTTCTCTTATCATGTTTCTCATCACCCACAAATTCTGCAATGACTTTACCATGGTCATTGCATTTCAACATATAGCATGATGATAGACTTCCTTGGGGTGACCTTGCCTTTGGTTGATATGCATACTTGTTTTTGGCCACCCAGATTGAGTCCTTGGGTTTCTGAAAAACCTACTTTTGCTTGGGCATCCTCTTGGCATGAACTTGGGCTTGAGCTTGATCAGGTGAAGCACTGGTAGCCTTCCCTTTAGTGGGGCGCGGCACTACTGTCCTGAGGTCCGGCACTGCCGGCCTCTGGTCCAGCAGAGCAGCTATCTGTGCAGGCTTATCTGCACCAATGTTTCCCTTCTTCTCAAATCTAACACACTCAATGTCTTTTACTGTTTTTCTTCCATTGGTTTTACCTCCTTGAGTTTGTCCAAGCCCATCCTTGATTGATGGATGCCTTCCATCCTTGTATTGAATTTTCTTTGCCTCAGCCTTGTCTTTGTTATTCTTGCTAGAAACTGAGATGACATTGTTGAGCCTTTATATCTCTTTCTTCATGGCCTCCATGTTGGCAAGGTTAGTGGAATAATCATTCAAATCAAGATTATAGCATTTTCCACAACCTTGGCTAGTGGATGGAGAAGAGGCATCATTTGCCTTAGGAAGATGTGAGTTGCTCTCCCAAAGAAGATTGTATTGTGCCTCAAGCTCTTGATGCTTTTTAACTAAGCCACAATGCTTTTGCTTGAGGTCACCACACTCCTTCTTAATGAGAGCATGAGCTTCTTTTTCCTTAGCCAAGGCCTTGATCAAAGAGCTCACCTCACTCCTTTCTAATTCAAGAGCTTCCTTACTAGCAATATAAAAGATCCTCTTGTTTGATAAGAGTCTTTTCTCTAGATGCTAGCTCAGCCTTGGTTTCCTCTAATTCATCCATTAGATTAGCAATGAAGATTTTGGTCTTAACATCCATGTTTTTAGTTAGTTCATTAATTTCTTCATCACTAGATTCATCATCACTAGAGTAATCACTAGAATCACTACTAGAGATGTCTTTGGGGGAGGAGTTATGGGTTTCGGTTTTGGTTTTACCTTCTCACCCTTTGCCATGAGACAAATATGAGGGAGCATTCATCATCATCGGACATGTTGTTGAAGAGCCTTGGTGAAGTGGATGGCTTGTGAATAGCAATGGTGGCCATCTCTTCATCTTCACTTGTGCTCTCGGTTGTAGAGTCCCACTCATGCCCAATGTGAGCTTCACCCACATATCTCTTGCCTTTCTTGTGGTCACCCTTGTCTTCTCTTTTGCTCTTGCCAAACTTGTCTTTCTTCTCATTTGGGCAATCGGCAATGAAATGCTCGGTGCTACCACAATTGAAGCAAGTTCTTGATTTCTTGTTTGGAAACTTTCTTCTCATGAGCTTCTACCCATTCTTTTTTATGCCCTTGCTGAATCTTCTCATGAATAGGGCCATGTCATATATGTTCTCGGCTTGCTCATCTTCACTTTCACCATCACTTGATGTTGGATCTTCGGGTTGATGCTTGATAGCCTTGAATGCTTGAGCTTTACTTGAAGATGCTTGCTTGCTATTTTTGGGACAACTAGGTGTTGCTCTTCTTGAGCTCTTGTTGGCTTTGAGAGCCACTTCCTTGATCTTCATCCCTTCCATCCTTGCTTGCATCTCTCTAAGCTTCTTCCTCTCAAGAGCTTCTTCCCTTTGCAAATCAAAGGTGATAATTTTTCCAAGCACATCACTTGGTGTGAAGTACTCGAACTTCTTCTTGTCTCTTATCAATGTCACAACGGTCTTATTCCTTGGAGAATAGGCTTCGAACATAATCTTGACAACCTTGTGATCATTGACCTCTTCACCACCAAGGCCTCTAATCTTGTCAACTATCACCATCAACCTATCAAACATCTCTTGTGGCCCTTCACCTTCATTGATCACAAACCGGTTGAGCTTGGCCATATAGAGATCAATCTTGGACTTCCTCACTTTACGTACACCCTCATGTGCAAGGTGCAAAGTATCCCAAATTTCCTTGGCAACCTCCAAGCTCATCACCTTGTTGTACTCATCACTATCCAATGCACTTAGCAACACACTAGTTGCTTGTGCATTGAGCTGTATGCAGCGAAGCTCTGTAGTGGTGGGGCTTGTAGGATCCCCCGGAGGCTCACTTCCTTATAAACCCAAATCTCCCAAGCCCCGGGGGTGAAGACTACAAGATAACCCCTTAAACAAGTTTTTCCCACTTGGAAAATTTTGGCCCCATCGAAAATGAGGCAACTTCCCGGGCCCGGGGGAACTTGAAAATTGAGGGGTTTAGGGCTCATGGTTAGAAAGGGGATAAATGGGTTAAAGGTAAAACCGGAGTATTCTTGCTGCCCTCTTTCCTTCTTCTTTTTCATTTCTTTTTCCCGTCTTGGGTCTTGGTATTGTGTTTTTCTTTCATGTCGGGCTACTTTTAACCCCCTTTTTCCCCTTTTTTTTTTTTCCCCCCCCCCCGGGGGGCCCTTTTTTTTTTTCTTTATTTTCCCGGGGTTTTGGTTTTTTTTTTTTTTTTTTTTTTCCTTTTTTTCTTTTTCCTTTTGGTTTTTCTTTTTTTTTTGGGGGGGGGGGGCCCGCCCCCGGGGGGGTTTTTTTTTTAAATTCCCCCCTTGGGGCCCCCCCCTTTTTTCCCCCCCCCTTTCCCCAAGGGGGAAAAATTTTCCCCATTTAAGGGATTTTGGGGGGGGGGAAAGGGTTTTTTTTAAAAAAATTAACAATTTTTTCCCCCCGGGGTGCCGGGCCTTTGGGTCCGGCCCTGCTTTTGGGGGGGGGGGGGGGCCCCCCTGGACAGAACCTTGAAAAAAAAAAAAAAGGAAATTTTTTAAAAAAACCTTC
>CM039122.1:63386570-63594539 GCA_022036555.1 Microstegium vimineum
TGCTCCACGCCCGAAGACGCCAGAAGGGGGGAAGGCCATCCGCCATGTAAACTTCTTCCCCCAAACCCTGTGCCTCGGACCCTTTACCCTACTCCTATTTTAGGCCCCTTACCCGGCCCCCCTTGGCATAAAAGGGATGCCGAGGTAGAAAAAGGGGGGGCGAGGGTGGACCCTGAAACCCCCGAGATTCGGTTCGATTCACCCCCCACAATAACACCCGCCGCTCGATCGCCCCCTCGGGGGGAACCCGCTACCCTTTAGACCGGCTACTTGGAAAACCCCGTGAAACACGCTTGCCCCCCCTGTAGAGCAGTTTTGGTGCGAGATAAAAAAGTCCCCCCCCCCACTGGGTGGGCCCCTTCTTTGCCCGAACCAGGTAACCCCTTTTCCCCCACTTGCTCAGTCGAGAGGGGAGCAGCGTATACAAATTTCCGTTGGGGTTTGCCCCCCGGGTTTAAAAAACACAAGAAGATGCAAAAACAAAAACTTCCCATGTAATTCCCTGTTTTTTTTTAAAGAAAAGGAAAAATAAGTGGGATTGGTTTTTGTATTACAACACCCTCCAACAGTGGTAACCGGCGGTTTGCGCAAAAAAGGGGAAAATTGGGGAGGAATCAGGTTAATTGCCTCCCAACCACTTTATCCCAAAGGTGAAACATTTAATGGGGTTTTTTTTTAAATTTGAAAAATGGGTTGCCTAAAGTGTGTTTTTTTTTTTTCAAAATTGTTACAGGATAAGGAAGATTTGTTGCTTTAAAAAGCAGGTGGTAAAAGAATTGTTGGGGGCCAAAAATCAAGGGTTCCCAAACTTTCCACCAGGCCCCCACTACTTGGCCCCAAGGGAAAAAAAAGGGCCCAACCAAAACCGTTTTGGAAAGTTCAATTGGATGCAGAAGAGTCCAAATTGGCGGGTTTCAGATTTTTTCGGTCCGAGGGGGGGTTTAGCACTTTTTGGGAAAGTTATCAAATTTTTTCCAAAGGGCCGGATCATACTTAAAATTATAGTGCTGGCATAGCAATTTAATACCGGACTTTTCGCCAACGGGCTGGACCCCATTTTGGGGCCCGGGCCCCGGGTTAATTGGCAAGGGATAAACCAGGGTTGTAGGGCGAAAGGGGCCCCTTTTGGTTCCTCCCCCCTTAATCCCCCCGGCCGCCACAAACGTTGGTTTTGTTTTGATGAAGTTTGTCTGCCCCTTGTAGAGGGTTTCGACAGACCCCCGTTCACTTGATTGGAACCCCACCTTCATTGGAATTTGTCCCTTCTTTTTTAAATTTTGGGGTTTCGTTTATTGTTCTTGTTTTTCTTGATTGTTGCGGGAATAATAGGGTTTGGTTTTTTTGGCCCGAAGATCTGAGAACCCGCTAGTTTTGGTGTATCGATCGCTAAGGCGCAGCGCCCTTGGGGTTGTAGTCGGATGTGAACGCATCCAATCAAATGTATTTATCTATCCCACCAAAATCGGGAACCCAAACATCTGGTGGTGCACCTACTTGTTTTCCGGGTTTTGGCAACACAAAAAATTTATCCTTCTAAAAATAAACTTTTGTTATCCAAGAATTGTTCTTTTTTTAGGGTTTGGCCAATTTCCCCAACATAAAGGGTCGGCGATCCCAAACCCCAATATGTAGTTTTTGCCTTAAAAAGTCTAAAGTTACCTTATTTTGTTGAAATCAATGGTAAAGTTCCCCCTTCAAAGACCCGTAAAGAAATAGGGGAATCCCCCTCTTAAAAATTCCACACCCTTATCAAAAGAGAAAATTGTAGCCCATCTCACCAATTGTGTAAGGAAAAAAATTAAAAACCAAAAAATTAATGTAAAATTTGGTGGAATGTTAAGAGTAATAGAACTTACAAGCCCAACATTCCCCCTTTGGGTTGTCCCAAGTGATATTCCATTGCTTTTCAATTTGGGGAATAGATGAGAAATACTCTTCTCTCCGGTCATATGATTTGTACACCCACATAACCCCAACTGATCCCCCGGAGGAGTATCTACAAAATAAATTTGTTCCTAGTTTTGGTTTTCCAACCATTTGGGGGGCCTTGATGGTCACAACTTTTTTGGGTACCCAAATGTTTGTTCTCTTCATGTTTCTCACACCAAAAATTCTGCGACTTTCCCAGGTCTTGTTTTTCAACAATAGCATGATGATAGATTCCTTGGGGTGCCCTTCCTTTTTGTATGATTTGTTTTTGGCCCCCGTTTGAGCCCTTTGGGGTTTTCTGAAAAACCATTTTTTTGGGGCTTTTTTTGGGCATAATTTGGGGGTTTGAGTTGATAGGTGAAGCACGGTACCCTTCCCCTTTGGGGGGCGCGGTATTCCTGAGGTCGCACTCCCGGCCTTGGTGGAGCACATCTGTGCAGGTTATCTGCCCCAATTTTTTCCCTTCTTCTCAAAACTAAAAACCCCCCCCCTTTTTTACTTTTTTTTTCCATTGGTTTTACCCCTTGAGTTTTTCCAACCCCCTCCCTTTTTGATGGTCCTTCCATCTTGTTGAAATTTTTTTTGCCCCAGCCTTTTCTTTGTTTTTTGTAAAACTAGATGACATTGTTTGGGCCCTTTATATTTTTTTTTCTGGCCCCCCCCCCCATTTGGGAAAATTAGTGGAAAAAACATTCAAACAAGATTTTTTTCCAAACCCCTTTGGTGTGGATGGGGGAAAAGGCATTTTTCCTTAAAGTGTGAGGCTCCCCCAAAAAGTTGTTTGTCCTAAGCCCTTTATTTTTTTAAAAAAGCCCAATCTTTTGTTGAGGCACCCACTCCTTCTTTAAGAGGTAGCTTCTTTTTTTTTAGCCAAGGGCTTTTTGGTCACCCCCTCCTTTTAATTCAAAGTTCCCCTTTTAGCAATATAAAAATTCTTGTTTGAAAAAGAGTCTTTTCTCTGTGCTTCCCTTGGTTTTTCCCCTTTAAACATCCATTAGATTAGAATGAAGTTTTGGTCTTAACACCATGTTTTTTTGTTAGTTCTTTAAATTTTTCCCCATGATTCATCATCCTGAGAATCCTAAATATATAGAGATGTCTTTGGGGGGGGGAGTTAGGGTTTTTTGGTTTTTTTTTCCCCTTTTTTCACCCCTTTCCAAGAAAATGGGGGAGCTTCTCTCTTTGGAAAGTTGTTAAGGCTTGGAAGTGGATGGGTTGTGAAAACTTCCATTTTCTTTCATTTCTCTCTTTTAAACCCCCCCACCCCCCCTTATTTACCCAATTCTTTTCCTTTCTTGGGCCCCTTTTTTCTTTTTTTGCTCTTGCCCAAATTGTTTTTTTTTTCATTTGGGCAATGGGGAAAAATCCGGTGTACCCCAAATTAAAAACAATTCTTGATTTCTTTTTTGGGGAAAATTTTTTTTCATGGCTTCTCCCCCTTTTTTTTTATGCCCCTTTCTGAATCTTCTATGAATGGCCATGTAATTTTGTTTGGTTGCTCATCTTCATTTCCCATCATTTGAGTTGGATTTCGGGTTGAGTTGAACCCCTTTAATGTTAGCTTTCTTGAAGATGTTTTTGCTATTTTTGGGGGCAAATAGGTGTTGCTCTTTGAGCTCTTGTTTTTTGAACCCTTCCCTTTATTTCTCCCTTCCATCCTTGCTTGCTCTCCTAAGTTTTCCTCTCAAGAGCTTTTCCCTTTTCAAATCAAAGGTGTAATTTTCCAAGCACATCATTGGTGTAAGTACCGAATTTTTTTGTCTTTTCAATGTCACAAGGTTTTTCCTTGGAAAATGGGTTTCAAACATAATCTTGACAATTTGTGTTTTGACCTCTTCCCCCCCAAAAAGGGCCTCAATTTGTAAACTATACCTAACCTTAAAAAAACATCTTTTTGGGCCCCTTCCTTCTTGATAAAAAAACCGGTTGAGTTGGGCCTATAGAGATCAATTTGGACTTCCTCATTTTTGTCACCCTTGTGAAAGGTCAAAGTCCCCCAAAAATTTCCCTTGGAAAACCCCAAGCTCTCACCTTGTTGTATCCCCCAACCAAGCACTTACAAAAATTTGCTTGTCTTGAGTGAGCAGCGAAGCTCTGTGGGTGGGGCTTGTAGGATCCACCGGAGGCTCACATCCTCTATGAACAATCTCCCAAGCACCGGGGTGAAGACCTACAAGATAAGCCTTCATCAAGTGTTTCCACTTGGCAAATTTTGGTCCATCGAAATGAGGCAACTTGCCGGCGGGGGGAACATGAAATCGAGGTTTATGCTCATGGTTAGAAATGGATGAATAGTTGAAGGATACAACGGAGTATTTCTTGCTGCCCTCATCCTTCTTCTCTTCTCATTCTTCTTCACGATCTTGGAGTCTTGGTATTGTGTGTCATCATCACTGTCGGAGCTACTTGATTCAACCTCCACTTGAGAGACTTGCTCTTTGTTTTTCTTTAGCTCCTCCTCCTTGGCCTTGAGCTCCTTCTTGAGAGCTCTTACTTCTCTTCTATGAATCTTCTCGGCAAGCTTCAAGCTCTTGGCTTCATTGAGTTCTTTTCTTTTTTTGCAATCTTTTTCCTTCTTTCCTCAATCACTTGCTTCTTGTCTTCTTACTTTCTCTCTCTTTCGGACATGCTAGTGGTGGTCAAGTACTTGTCCGGGCCAAGCCACGCTCTCATCGTTGTTGTCCGTGAAGTGCAAATCCACCTTCTGGGGTCAACCATCGTGACCTTACCCTCTTCGACCATTACCTCACACGGTGAAGTGCTTTACTGAGGTAATCTTGCTCCAATACCACTTGTAAGGACCCTGATTAGCCTAGAGGGGGGTGAATAGGTCTGTTTAAAAACACTTAACAACTTTCTGTCAGCACAGGTCCGGCACTGCCGCGGCCTCTGGATCCGGCACTGCTGCTCTCTCTGGGGCGGAGTGCTGGTCACCTGGACAGAACCCTTGCACAATTCAAAATATAAACTGAGAAAGGAAATTGTGTTTGAATAAAAACCTTCCTAAAGGTGTAAGGAACCTCCTAGCACCAACCTGCAAGTGGTAGCAACACCACTCACAGAGTAGATCGGGTCCAAACCCTAGAAATCACCTTGCAAGCAATATATATCAAAGTAAAGTAACAAGCACACAGGTGACACGAGATTTGACCCGTGGTTCAGCTCGCCACCAAGGCTTTCTACATCCACGTTGTTGAGGTGCGCCACACGGGGCTCAAGCTCGCCACAAAGGCTAGCTCTTTCCTCGGTCTCAAGTCAGGAGAGTGAACTCTTGAGATGAGGGGTAATGTATTAGCAAATGGGTGTTTACAAACCTCCCTAGGCTCACACAAAAAAGAGACAAGCTCAAGGGCGACGCCTAGCCGGCTAGGAGCAAAGCTCCAAGAGTAACAAACTCAAACCGCCAGCCCACCACGCGAACCAAATACTTGTAGGAGTTGAAGATCCGAGGAAGAAGCTTCTTCTCAAGCTTGGAGGCTCAATCTCCAAAAGTTGGTTGCAAATCAATGGAGGAGAGTGGATGAGCACCAAGAGAGAAGGGAGAGCAAGAAGAGAGCTTCTCTGTTCTGTTTCACGAAGTGAGAATGAGAGAATGGCAGAACTAGCCGTGGGGGTGAGTGAGGGGGTAAGAAATACTCCTCCACTGTCCAACGGGCAGAACAAGTCGCGGCAGTGCCAGCCTTGCCGGTCTGGCAGAAATAGAAAGAATTGGATCTTTGAATAGCTGGCTGATTTGTCTTCTATGTATGTGGAGGTGTGATATGTTTGGATAGATATAACATTTGGTTCACTTGTTGGCATGCGTGTTGAGTCCATCTTAATAGTACGACATACCTAACTCAATTTCAAAGTATAAAATAAATTTAAACTTCTTTGAGCTTGTTTGTCATACACTTTTGTAATTGGAGGGGTCGCCAACCTGTTCATCAACCTCCTTAAGTCAACCTGCTTGTCATACTTGTAAAGTCTCATTAGTCTTCTAAATATGTTTGTCATGTCACCAAAACCCACTAAAGGCTTGATTGCACTTTCATTAATGGAGAGTTTCATTTTAATAAGTTGCAATAGTTAATATATACTCCCTCTGTCCCAAATTATAGTTTGTTTGCTTTTTTCAAGCTTAAATTTGACCACTCGCTTTATTCAAATGTTTTATGCAAAATACCATTTCTTTTGTTATGATTACTTATTTAATAAATGGTCTACAAAAATAACTTAAATTTGACTATGTTTACATAATTCTTTTTAATAATTAAGACGAGTGATGGTCAAATTTAGGATAAAAAATTAAACGAATTATAATTTAAAACGGAGAGAGCGGTACATGATATTGTGATCCAATATGCATATGAACTATCCAAGCATTTGAATTTGATAGCCGATAACGCAGCAACGACACAGACTAACACACACTGAAGCGATCGAACTAACTTGATGGGATTTGGATGTGAGGCAATTTCAATGTGTGTTCGTGAGTTCAATATTTTATTGCGGCCAACACCATGTAGCATCAAAGGAGCCACAATACACAGAATTAGCCTAAAATAACATTTGTTACTTTTTTCAGATACACGATTCTTCCTTTCCTTTTTTCAGAGCATAAAATTTTCAATATTTGAGATCAGTAGCCAACAGTTGACTGCTGCTTTTGTAAATAAAGCCTGTCGATGATCAGCTCGTTTTTTTCGTATAGTTGTTTGAGGCAATCAAGGTTGTCTTTGCCTTGTTGGCATGCATGCTCCTCATATTGTTGGAATAAAAAAAAACATATCTATCACAAGGCTTATATATGTAGGTAATGAAATGGACACAGCAAATAAGTAGGAACTATATATGAAAACATGAAGTGAGAATTTATATATAGCTTGGTCAAACGACACCATATCAAATATACTTTCAGTCAAAATTAATAGACATAGCTTGACGTACTGCAGCCGAGTTTCAATCATATCTTTCAGAGTTCAGTGACATACAAATATACTTTTAGTTTCAGTACACTGGTAAGGCGGCAAATTATTGCTGATATATATAGATTGTCATTTCAGAAAGAAAATAAAATAAAATCAACATCATCATTGAAACGAACGATGCTTTCTCGGATGGCATCAAGCTAGATTCAACACCAGAGAATAAATCTGACGCAAAACACATTTGATGCTCCCAACCGCCGTACCAGCTAGATCGAGCTTCTACAGTCATACTAGCTACACACCACAAGAGCAACTGGACTTGCTGCCATGCATCTAGCTAGCTAATAGGAGATCGAGAGGAGACGACATCAGAACTTAATTGATGCGAAGATTAGCTTACCACAAGAATATTATTCGCTAATTATTTGGGAAGAAGAAGAAGAAGAAGAAGAAGAATTGAATCTCGGCTGGCTGAGGTGGTACTGTAGCAGCCGGTGGCGCACTGCAGGCGCAGCCAGCGATTACGACGTCGATCGAGCTGAGTTGCCAACTGCAGCACACTTGTTACTGAATCCTGATGAGATGAGATGTAGCAGGCATCGCCCCTTCGCCCCGTGGAGCTAGCTAGCTCTCGGCCGGCTTGCCGATCGATCGATGTCACCGACCCTGCGTCTCTCCGCTCCGCCGGCGTGTCGATGGGAAATTCCTCGTCCGCAGAAGATCCGAACGACGAGGGCGTTGGAATGAAAATGGATCTCCGTCCTCAGTATAGATTTAGAAAATCGATCGCCTCTCGATCTGGGCGGGGGTTTCATCAATACCCTACCAATGCAACCAACTCGATCAGTAGATTTAGAAACTGTCATTCAGACTGGTGCAGTGGTGGATAGAAATGACTTATCATGAACGAAGGGAGTATTTTTTGCCAACGTACTGTCGAGACGATTGAGAAAATGCGGCCAAAATGCATGGGCCAATTCATATTTGTATCCTAGCTAGATATGAACAAACATGTACCAAAGTAGTACTTGTTTCTTCAATTTGCATTTGCTGCACGATCACGATCATATGCTACTACCTAGCTGCGTGTGCAGTGCAGTGCAGTGCAGAATTTTCTTAACACGTTCTTACACGGCTGCTGCGGACGGATCGACATTCTCCACCACCGTACGGACGACATGGCCGGAGATCGAGAGCTCTAGCTAGCTAGCTAGCGCTCATGCCTTACCTTCCTGCCCCCGCCTAGCTAGCCTCTATACTACACGGATCGGATCGGACTACATACGCAGAGCGGCGGAGGCCGGATACGCGCGCGCATGCCCGGCCGCGCCGGCGGCCAAGAATTGAATTGAAGATCGATACATCAGGCGGAGGATACGCGCGATCATGCATCAGGCGGGCGGCCGGCCGGCGGCGATGAAGAACGCTACTCAGCAGCAGCAGGTACGTATAGCTACTACGCTTGTTCTTCCCTCTCAGCTCGTAGGATCGATCGGCGGATCGGAGCTAATAATAACTAATTTACTACCACGTTATTTTTAATTTTTTTAATTCATTTTTTGCTTTTCTTTTACACGTACACGTATTGTGGTAGTCTCTTACATATACGTACGGTAGCTAGCTGACCAGGGTTTTTTTTTCACAAATTTAATTTCTATTTCTATTTTTTATTTTTTTCCATTGACATTATAGCTAACGTGTATGTAGTTTCTTGTTTGGATGCGCATATCTCTCTCTCAAATCATATGTGTTGGAGTGTGTATTTAAATTAATTTTCACTCTAATCCATATAGTTTGAGGATGTGTATCTATCTATCTATCTATCTATCTATATATATATATATATATATATATATCCAGCTGCAAGTAATGTTGAGACACCATTTGACTGTTTTGTTGTATATATTGCTGTTCAGACACCTATTATATATTGTTACAAATATATCTTAGGGGCCAACAATATTTATTTACAAAATGCTGGTTATGATTCATTATAATTAACGCGCATGCATGCAGTACTACGTAACTAATTAGATTTGAACGTCTTTTGGATCTAACTCTCTCTACTATCAGCAGCACCAGCACCAGAACCGCCACTACGTCGTCGCCGCGGTTGTGCTGCTCTGCTTGCACCGCTGGCGGCCGGCGACGTCCTGGGCAATGTCTGCGCAGGCACGTCCTACTACAAAGGCAACAGCAGCTACGAGGCCAACCTTCAGCTCCTCGCCTTCACCCTACCTAGGAAGGCGGCCTCTTCCGGCCGGACCCTCTTCGCCACCGCCACCACGGGTTCCGTCCCCGACGCGTCCACGGCCTCGCGCAATGCCGTGGCGACGTCGACGCCTCCACCTGCGCCGCTTGCGTCACGTCCGCCTTGGAGGACGCGCGGCAGCTGTGCGTCTACGACAAGGACGCCGCCGTCTACTACGACCGTTGTGTTCTTCGCTACTCCAACGAAGACTTCCTCTACGACTTAGACAACACAGACGGATTCGGCAAGGTCATGGTAAACGCCACCACCGTATCCTCCTCGTCGTCGGCGAGGCTCATATTCGATGGCTACGCCAATTTCCTCATCAACGCTGTTGCGGACTACGCGGCAAACTTCTCTACCAGGTTTGCTACGGGTGTGCTGCCGCTGACGACTGCAGGATCAGACGAGCTTTTCGGTCTAGCCCAGTGCACCGCCGACCTGCCTCACCTACATATTTGCTGCGGGGGTCCAAAAAACGAGCGGGACAAAGATGGTCACGGGGTCCAAAAAACGAGCGGGACAAAGATGGTCACCGTACATGTACTGCGGTGCAACTATGTACGGTCAGTCGCACTTCTTCTCCGGCTGCTGATGCCGCCACCGGCCTCCACTGACCACGGTAATTAAATAAACACTCACCTATCTATTTATATCATATCATCGTCTCATTCCTTAATAATACACTTTGCATGTCCTATATATATATATATATATATATATATATATATATATATATATATAACGGTACGGTTCATTTGGACGTGAGAGATTTACCTTATGATCGACAACTATTTAATCATCTGGTAGAATTTGTTTTCATCTGTCACAAATAATGGCATCTTTAATTGTAAAAAACTTATCTTTTCCAACCTTAGTAAACTGATCATAAATAAACAATATTACGTGTGACATGGGAACTGAAAAGGTCAAATTTACAACTTGAAAGTCAAGCATTTGTGATCACTCTATAACATTATAATATATAAAACTAATACAGGAATCTGCACTAAAGCCACAACACTTCGACCTCCTGGTGAAAAAGAACAGAAACTAGCGTAACCCCAAGTGATCCAACATCCATCCTAGAGCTCCATGGCCTGCTTGGTTGCAGTAGCATCCCACAGATGCATGTTGCGCTCTCTCGGTAGCAGTAGCATCCGGCAGCGTGACACTAATGCCGACACTAGCGTCATCACCCTTGTTTGCTGGGTGCAAAAATGTAGCATTGAAGTTCTAGTTCTTCAGCTTCCTTGCTGCCCAAGGGCCATCGATTCATCGATACTGAACCCTGTTGCATGTGGACAGATGAGCGAGAAATCATCAACAAATGATATGTGTAGAAAACATAAATAGAAAGCATTTAAATCTAATGATACAATGAGTTAATGAAGAATCGAGATCACAATAAAGAATTCTGACAAGATAAGTTGAATCAAGTTGCTACTTCTACAGATGTGCAAGTCGTTGCTTGACTCCAAGCTAGCAAGGTAAAGTTCAGCTCAAAGCTGAAGATAAAGGCAATCCATCGATGTATGTCAGGCCGTGCAATACAACTAAGTATAGTTGAACTGTATAAATCACATTTCAAGCCACAAATCTTTTGTTACAAAAAAACACATTCCAATTAGCCTCATAAAATTTGTAAGGTCAAATCTTTTAGTTCAATAGACTGAGCAAATCTATCACCAAGCATAATAGTTCATGATAAGTCAACACATCAGTCAAGTGCACAAAAGCATTCTCGCAAACAGGGAGCTGAAAAAGCAACAACTGGCCATGGCTAAATTATGAAAAAAGGATCTCTATAACATGCATGGTAGAATTTCAAGAACACGATGTGTCCTGCTCACAGACTAATGCTCACCTTATAATTCCTGTAGCAGAGAATTTAGGGGATTGTGAATTAGTGACTCCAATGCTTCATATGAGAACCAAATCACCAAAGGGTTCTCATATGGGAATAGTCTGGACAGGCACACATGATTGACATGAAGTTGTTTTCACTCTTTTGGCCTGAAGTAGCAACAGTAAAATATCAATAAGCATTATAACATATAAACATGGCATGTACACTCATAAATATATATATACAAATAGCTGCATTACTTAATTTGAATAATTGAAAGAAACCTTGCATTGGGCCGTGTATAACCAGATAAAAAGCTGTAATATAATGATACGTTGTATCACTGCAGCATAGGAAGAATCTGTGGAAGAGAAAATGACACCATGAGTAACAATGGATTCAATGCTAGGATAGCATGTGAAAGAACAGATAGAAAGAAAAAACCACTGTACTGCCACCACTTAACTCCTTTTCTCAGTGAGCTCCAAGGGGAGGTCTGCTGGTACAGGTGAGGGGTGTTTGGTTGAAGCGCAAGGTGAAGAGCAGCCACGCCAGTAGCGCTGCGCAAACGGACGACCACCTAGACTGCAAGCGTTAGCAGGTAGTAGCCAACACAGCTGCAGCGCTGCACACATCGAACAACAGGTTAACTATTGTTCACGCTAACTCTGAAGTTTATGTTTGAACAATGAACAGCCATCCTCGCTGTGCAAAAGACGTGCAAAAATGGAGGTAGTCAGTAAGCTTGCAAACGTCAGAAACCATTAGCATCAGCCTCCAATCACTGTTAGATCAAGGATTGTCTTTCAAGCAAATGCTGAAGTGCTAGCTACATATAAACACCATACTTTAAAAAAATGGAAGCATATACAAAAGCAATGGCTATAGGCAGAAGGAGAGAGAATGCTGTGGCAGCCTTAAAAGGAGACATCACTTGACAGAAATCAGGGATAGCATGCCACATGGTAAATAGATGTATTTTTTTTTTCTCAAACGGGTGATTAACCCGTTTTTCATTAAGAGGATTTGTAACTAAATATTACAGAAACGATAAAAAGATGTTAGCGAGGAGCCAGCAGCATCGCATGACTACCAAGGTTCAGAAGGACAAAGATCAAAGTTCAAAAAATACAGCACAAGATTACATTGTCGCAGTGTGTTTGGCGACCAGATCGTGACTGTCCCTGTTAGCGATGTGAACCCCGCAGCAACCTAATCTTGTGCCTCATTCAGGATAGACTGCCGCAGAACCTGCACGTCGGCAGCGGGTTTTCCAAAGGTCATGTTGTTTATTTCCTTCCAGAGGTTCTAGGCAATGAGCAAGTGCATCGAGTCGAAAGAGCAGCCTGCAGCGTCTTAGGTATTCAGCAGTGAAAAGGTCTGCCTATCTATACTATAGGAGAAAGGATTAATGACACAATGGCAATGGGCAGGGTTATTTGCTTGATTATTGTAGGGAACATGCATATAGAATAATTTCACCTTGGTATGACCAACCAAACACACAGAGCACACACATGCATAATCAAAAGATTTAGAGACCGGCAGTTAGTTGGTTGATTGGTTAAGGGAGGGAAGCAAAAGAGCAAACAGGTGGCGTGCGTGAACAAAGTGAAGAACTGAGTAGCTCTTGGTCGGGTAATACGACTGACTACCTGGCTGAGGTTGAGGGACACACCACGCCACGGAAAGCCAGTTCCCTCTCTTCCCTCCCTGATGAGAGAGACTGAGTGAGTGAGATTGAAGCGGAAGCGCTCCCCTGACTGCAGTGCGTGCGGTGCATTGCATCCTTTGCCACCCTAGTATGTCGCGAGCGGCGGCCGGCTGGGCTGGGTGTGCGGCGCTATCCATTTAATTTATTTACAGGAAATCAAAACATAAAACAATGGCGCTTGTTTTACTTGTCACACTGCCTGTAGCCGTTGTTGTGCTTGCCGGTTCGGTCTTGCTATTGCTGCTGAGGAGAAAGAGAAACAGAAACAGACCATCTCTACCAGGTACGTTAAAAAAACATTTATTCCAAATTAAACACATATTTATGTTAAATTGTTTTAAACAGTCCAACCATTAATTGGGCCTAAACCATACAGTGATATTTGTTTTAACTTTTGAATGCTTTTTAAACGGCGGTGTAACTAACACATTCCAACACTGTTTCATTTTATTTCCAATGATACAATAATGTTGTTTTTTCTACAATATATCATATTATTTTTTATGTTATGACAGACACATTTGATCCTGAGGACATAAAAAGCATAAATTCCCTCGCTATTCCACTACCAGCCCTGCGAGCTGCAACTGGAAACTTCTATATTGGGAATTTGATCGGTGAAGGAGGTTTTGGCGCAGTTTACAAGGTGATGCTTGTAGTATTATTATTATTATTATTATATTATTATTATATATTATTATTATTTATTATTATTATTATTATTATTATTATTATTATTATTATTATTATTATTATATTATTATTATTATTATTATTATTATTATTATATTATTATTATTATTATTATTATTATTATTATTATTATTATTATTATTATTATTATTATTATTATTATTATTATTATTATTATTATTATTATTATTATTATTATTATTATTATTATTATTATTATTATTATTATTATTATTATTATTATTATTATTATTATTATTATTATTATTATTATTATTATTATTATTATTATTATTATTATTATTATTATTATTATTATTATTATTATTATTATTATTATTATTATTATATTATTATTATTATTATTATTATTATTATTATTATTATTATTATTATTATTATTATTATTATTATTATTATTATTATTATTATTATTATTATTAATTATTATTATTATTATTATTATTATTATTATTATTATTATTATTATTATTATTATTATTATTATTATTATTATTATTATTATTATTATTATTATTATTATTATTATTATTATATTATTATTATTATTATATTATTATTATTATTATTATTATTATTATTATTATTATATTATTATTATTATTATATTTATTATTATTATTATTATTATTATTATTATTATTATTATATTATTATTATTATTATTATTATTATTATTATTATTATTATTATTATTATTATTATTATTATTATTATTATTATTATTATTATTATTATTATTATTATATTGTTGTTGTTGTTGTTATTGAGCCTCTAAAAGATCTTAAATAAAATAAAATAAAGTTATCAACTACATCACGGTAGATTGTAACAGTCTCCACATTTTTAGTATAAAGTTTTGTATTTATGTGGTATTAAAACAAAAGGTTATGGTTTTTTATACAAGACTAGGAGACTACCTGACAGGTGTGGCCCACTACCACATCACTGAACCACCATATAAACCACTTTGCAACAAGGGATTATTTTGTTTGGTTTTGAAAGTTAACATGTGTTTGTTGTCTAGTATTGAAGTTCGAGTGTTTTCCAGATTATGTGACTAGTTTAGGGCAGTGAACTAGACTTTAGTCTTTAATCAATGTTGCAAATTTTTAACAACATATATGAATAAATAAATATATTTATCCATTTTATGTAGGGAATTCTCCTCAACAATCAGGAAATTGCAGTGAAGAGATTGTCGTAGACTTCTCGACAAGGAATACAAGAGCTAAGGAATGAAATAGTTTCTGTTGCTAAATTGCGCCACAAAAATTTAGTGAGGATGGTAGGTGTGTGTTTGGACGGCCTGGAAAGGCTAATCATTTACGAGTACCTACCCAACGGCAACCTTGACAGACTGATTTTTGGTAAATGTTCTTATTACTCTGGCACTCTTCAGTTTATCAACTAATTAACTAGCATCTGCTTTGTATTTATAGTGCAATAAGTATGTATATGTTTGTACTAATGACAGATCCACATAGGCGCAGTCAGCTTGGTCCTGAAAAGGTGATGACCATAATAGCTGGCGTTGTGCGAGGCCTGCAATACGTTCACGAAGACTCGCAGGCCCGAATAATCCACCGGGATCTGAAAGCGAGCAATGTTCTCCTGGACCACGAATTGAACCCTAAGATTTCAAATTTTGGCTTAGCAAAGATCTTAGGAGGCGGCCAGTCGCACGACGTCACAAGTCGTGCTGCCGGAACCCTGTAAGTATTTATTTTTTGAATTACATAGTGCAATGCAAACGCTCTATTACTCAATTATTATTAGTTCTTGTGATTCAATAACATTGCACTACACATGTACATTCGTACAATTTATTATAAATGTTTGTTATTATTGTTGTAGTGGTTACATGGCCCCCGAGTATGCGACTGGTGGCAATTACTCAGTGAAGTCGGACATTTACAGCTTTGGTATCATGGTTCTGGAGATTGTCACGGGAAAAAGAAACGGCGGACACCATCTACTTAATCTGGTGAGTGCGGCTTATATTAGTTGTGTAATAAGCACCCTATTGAATTAGGATGAATATATGAATCGATCAAATAATTAATATATATATATATATACACCCCCTGGCAGGTGTGGGAGCATTGGGACAACGGAACGGTGATGGACATCATCGTGGATTCGTCGTCCCTCAGCTCCGGTGAGAGTGAGATGCTGAGGAGATGCGTTCAGATTGGGCTATTGTGCGTTCAGAGTAGCCCTGCTGACAGGCCCACTATGTCGGCGGTGAATGTGATGCTGCTTAACAGCAGCAACATCCTACCTCAGCCAGCAGGCCACCAGTAATCAACAGCCCAGGAGCTTCCACAGGGTCACGGAATGACGTGTCAATAACGGAGCTCGAGGCAAGGTAGTTAGGATAGTAGATACTACTAGTAGTTACTGACTCTCTATTGTAAGTCATTGTATTGTACATAGCACAGAGTTAGCGGGAATTTATTAATGACTTACAATATGACTCTCTATCGTAAATAGCACGTCAGATACTACTAGCACGTGCGATTGATTTTAGGAAAGCTTTACTATTTATTAATGACTTGAATTTATTACTAACTAATGAGAGAAATAGCAGGAAAAATGATTGATTTTGTACCCATAACTCTGTGGATATGAATGCTTTACAACGGGTGATCGAGCTGTGATGGCAGTTACCCGCAAACATTGACAGTTTATTATTATAATAAAATACAAAAGTAGTTCAGTTGTGATCGAGTGCGCAGCTAGCATCCATCCAACAGCTGATTTACAGCTACAACAATTCAAGAGTGCAACTATTCAAAACTGGCGGGAAGCACTTGATAACCACGACAAAGCAGCCGGAATTTGATTTTTAGCAACAATTCTTACATCACAAGGAAAGAGACAATAATTTCAAGGAGTTGAGAAAACAGCTCTCAGCTCTGTACATCAAGGTTTATTAGATTATAAACATCCAACCATAAGTAGCTTTCAGCTCACATGATTTGATACGTAGGAGGAACAAGGTGCTAGAAAGTAAGCAGGCTTCAATACTCAGATGTCCTTCGTTCCAGATTCACTTGCATCCTTCTTGGTGTATCCAGCTGCATATATAAAAGTATGGCTCAGAAGAATAGCTGCACAAGTTATTGCTATAGTCTTTATAATAAGATAAGAAGGGCCGCGAATGAAAAGAATAGTCCAAGTAGTACAAGTGCACAACATAAAGAAAGTTAAACTTGAAAATATATTGAAACGCTGGTACTTGAGGCTTTGCATGGTTTCAGGCTTCAATATTCTGCTATTTGTCTCTTTGTTTAAATAAATTTCTAGAAAAATAAAAAGAAAGTGCTACTCTGATATGGTGGGTGTCAAGTCTGATTTCATCCACATAAAATTCAATCATCATCAGATGGAAATGAAATTAAGTACAAGCTTGGCATTGTTCCTGTGGTACTGTTTTGTTTCAGATCGTGGCCTTAATGTTACCATCTCAACACTATTATCAAATAACAGTACAACAGTTGTAATAGATGAGGAAATTGGAAATAATTTAGATTTTATAATTATAATAGATAAACTATTAAACTGACTTTTGAGAAAAAAATCATTAGCCAAGCTTGCAACCTTGTCATCGCATCTCCTGACAGATAGCTCAAAGCACAGACTTGTCTGATTTCCATCCACAAGGACAACAATGAAACATTTCTAGTCACCTGCACCGTACAAATGACAAGACATTTTAGCATTCTTGATTTCATCAAATTCACAAAAAAGACGACTCCATCACCATCATTACAATAGTACAAGATTAGTGAAAATGCATCAAGATATCTTATAACATATATCATGCTTTTGTTTTAATGTTACTATGTTAGGATTCCCGTCTCGGACACCAGCATCCAAGAACAAACTTTATTGGTGCACAGGTTAAAAGAAGTGGGATTCCGGTGTGCTATATGTGAAGTATAATGAAGAAACATTTAGACTTTTTTGTGAATGAAAAATCCCATTTTTTGTATTACAGCCTTCACATCTCCACGACTTATAAAGCATGGTATAACAACAATGCTAGTTACGCAAAATCATTATTACCGGACTCAATCCACAATGATTGCCACACACAAGAATGTGCATGCTTCAAATTTAGTCGTACTTGTACCTATCAGGTTTCTAGAGAAAGAAAACAATCTAAATTGGACGAAGCTACAAGATACATCTCCGGAACCCACAGAGAAGATACCCACTATGCTAACAGTGCCCCCAATCGCAATAAATTGCATTGCATAGCCTAGCGGAGGTAGAACAGAAAGGGTGGTTGAACTGAACATACACCAACAAAGGTGACATGTACTGTAAGAACCCGTTTTTTTTAACAAATAACTAACCATAATTAAATAAATAAAATCCTTTGAATTAAATCAAACTGGTAATTTATTGCACCTTGACATGGACATACACAAATCATATGTTAATTATTGGAGCTAATTATGTACATATGCAGATCCATACAACTTCACAAAATAATACAAAACTTCTCTCTCTCACATCCGGTTACAATACATATAGTAGTACATTTCACTACACCTACTATTTCACTTAGAGTTGGCCCATGCCCTTCTAGAAGAAGCAAGCCAATCAGCTAGCTGCAACTTGGAACAACACTGGGAGCCTTGACCAGGATGACTGAGTCAAGTAAATATCTCATGGAGGTATAGAGAGTAGTAGTAGTATAAGAACCCAGTAAAAATGAAAGGGAGGACATCTCCACCGAGCTAGTAGCAAACCAGTTCCTGGCTTGCTTCACTCAAGGTCAAGGACTACCGAGAGACGCGTTAGAATCATCCAACCCTTACCTGAGGAGGTCACCAACCTTTCACACCTTTACAAGATCGTGACGTGATCATCCATGGAGAGGAAAAAGGGGAGCTGACCAGGTGAGGAAATCAAGTAGCCACAATCTGCATGAAGGAGTTGTGGGGAATAAATCGAAGCACGAGAGCTGAAGCAAACTTTTTACCAAGGTGAAGTTCTCAGGCCTAGCTTAACTGTTTTGTTAGAACTAAGAACACAGAGCACCCACCTAAAGTTACTCTCTGCTTACCAATCTCTACAAACAGAACACACAGTAATATAACTTGGCTAAGAAAATATTTCCTTCTCATTTTACATAGAGCACAAAACATCTCAAGTGGGAGAAATTGACTATTTTACCATAGCACAATAAATGGATATAGTAATATGTTGTTAGAGGAAAGAAGTGTGCTAGCTGTTACTTAGAACAAGGACTACTATTCTTCCTTTTTTTCAGCACAAGTAGTCACACAATACTCAAATCTGGGATGAAGCTCTAACACACAAAAAAACTTACACTAGAGCTATCAAGTATGTAACTTTGAGTTACAGAGTTTCAGGCTAGTAAAAAAAAAAAAAGAAAAGAGAATAGGAAGATGCGAGGGAGAAGAACTCACTGCCAAGTTGGGGAGAGTTGTCACCAGAGTCCAAATCCCCACGCATCAGCATGCTCGGGGTTCCTTGGCTTTGCCTGGGCGCCATGGCTGCCCAGCTCGGCACCTAAGTGGAGAATGCCGCTGCCGCCGCCCAACCTATGCCCACAACAGAGAGAGAAATCAGAGGGGGAAGAGTCAGCAATAGAACACGTGTAGCAGGGAGAATAGAATGGAGGTGGTTAGGGGCGAGATTATCCATTCCTAGTAGCTGATTTAGGCAGTGGAGGTTGCTGCAGCAGGAAGAACAGAGAGGCGAGGAGCAGAGATGGGGAAAAGAAAGCAGAGAGAGAGAGACGGCCACAGAGGAGAGTGCGTGCGTGTGTTTGTCACTGCCACTGGCCCTGCTAGCTATCCCCGGTCTTGGGTTCACAAGAAATCAGCACTAGTACTAGTAGTACTGAGTAGTGGTGGTTCAGTCAATTGCAGAGGTAGCTCACGTGAGAATAGAAAGTAAGCTAATGTTTGAATAAGTATAGCTACGTGATACTCTTTTTATAAAATCACAGAATAATTGATACTAAATACCAAGAAGCTATTTTTCACGGTAGGATAAGACACATGGCTGCTTAGATTTAACATATAAATTTATGTGTATTTTATTTCTCTACTAAGACACAAACAAGGGCAGAATATAGAGGGCGGCTAGTAGACTAGATTCAATCGATTTTTGGCTGGCTTTGCTCTTCAGGTTTCGTCTCTGTTAAATCGCCGGGAAGGAGAACAAATTTATTCGTGGTGGTGGGCATGGCCGCCGCAGCTGCAGGGACAGCGCTCTTTCGATCCATGGCGAGGAAGATGGCACCAGCACTGCTGCCGCATCGTGTTATCGCGGCACGGGGACTCACCTGTAGGTGCCACGGCTCGGCGGCCGGCGATCACCTTCCCCAGCGCCGTCAGCGATCGGTGGTACTCCAGCAGCGCGTCCAAGCACGCCGCGGCGAGGTGGTCGAGGTGGGATTCGCCGTGGCCGAAGTGGAGAACGAGCGTGTCGCGCCATGGCAGGAGAGACGCGTTGGCAGCCTGTCCGGCGCTCCGCGGCGGGATGGGTACGGTCGTGTAGGTGGCGGGCCCGGCTGTCGAGACAGAGTAGTAGGGCGAGCGCACCGAGGCGGACAGGGGCGCCGGCAGGAGTCGAAGAAACCGCGACGGGGCGGAGCGTCGATAGTCGCGTGACAGAGAAGGTAATGGATGCTAGGGTTGAGTTGAAAAAAAATGAATAAGATTAGATTGGTGGGAGGGTTTAAGTGCTTAATTATCTCGTCTCTATCTAAGATCATCGGACTATAATCGTATGAGTTTGATAGTTTGCATAGCTAGTTAGTTTACCAAGCTAAACAAATGGAAGGGTCTTTTATGGAAAAAATGCAAGGATCGGATGATGTCCACAGGCAAGTCTTGTAGATGATACATTGATTTTTATAAAATACACTTATCTTCAAAATACTTGCATCAAAAATTATTTTCTAAATTAAGTGAATGAACAATGATAGATGATGATTAATTGATGATAATTAATTATTGTGATGATGAATTTGGGTGGGTCATGGTCTCTCTACATCCGGCTATATATATATATATATATATATATATATATATATATATATATATAGGGATTAACCCCCTATCACTCATTATGTGTGCCGTATAAAACCATATCGGCCATAAATTCGTTTGTAACGAGTTGGGTCCGGTACCCATGAATGTTATTATATACTCCTTATGGTAAGTGAGAAGAAGGTTGGGTGATGAAATCCCCAATCAGGTATCGATGAAGTACACTCAGGCGTATATATTAGCGCACGTGAGTAGGAAAGTTCCGATATCTTGATCATGAGTCACACCAAAGGAAGTGTGATGGAAAATTGGTCAGAAAAATCATGGATAAAGTGATTCAAATCTGCGCAGGGTTAAACCGTGAATTCACGTCATGTCTCCTGGATTGGAGGTTATGGGAGCCTATAGGAGGCTCTATCTCACTTATGAGTGATAGTAGATTTATTAATTGACTTTCTAAAATATGTAACTTTTTTATATGACGGAGAATGAATATGACTGATGGATAGGAATGTATTTCATTGATATTATATATATGTTTGTTGAGTACTTTGTACTCACTCTTACTATTAACCCCTCTTCAGATGAAAATGAAAATTTGTGATGAGACGACGTACCAAGTGCGTGATCTACAGGAGCCAAGAGAAATACCTGATACAAATAAACTTCCTGTATAATGTGAAGGTCACTATTTTAATCGTTTTAGTATTAGCTGCCTTTTTATTTAAATGTAACAAAAATTGTAAAGTCCTAACTATCGTTCTGTTGCATCACTTTGATTAGGGTTATTATTCGAGAAGGCATCGCTTTGTCGAATAATAATCATTAAACCGGCATTTTTACCTCTGATAGTGAAAATGCGGGGCGTTACATGTACTCAGCCAGGCGAATAAAGGAATCTCACCACCGGATGTTCCGTGTAGATTTGCCGAGAGGAGACAACTCATTGTTCTCGCAACATCAATGGGCCTTGCCGTTGTTGGTGGTGGTGGCTCCTCCTTGCTTTGTAAACCGTGGAGATGGTCGAAGATTTGATGATACTTCTCTCCTTGAGGACTGCAAACCAAGTACATGATTAGAAATCCCAGACCAATGAGGAGTGAATTTCTTGCTTCTGAAGATATGAAATTAATTAGTGAATTTCTTGCTTTTTGAAAATCTGAAATTTATGATTGATATGGCGTACACGAAACCTGTATTCGTGACATACACATCGAGACCAAAGGATGCGTTGTTTACCTCATGGGCATTTCATCAAACACCTCCTGTGCGCTAGATGTCAGCATCGAGGCCAATGTTTGAGGTCGTGGTGGTAGGTGCGCTTGCTGGTGTAGACAGGATGCCATGACCTTTGCCCCTTTCGACTTGGGAGAGCAATGAATGCCCTCGCTTCCTCTGGTTTGCCATCGAGCAAGGCCCCCGTTGTCTCCGCGTCGTGCAATGCCCGTGCCCACCTCCGACTCCGAGCATCCGTGCCTATGTCGAACACGGATCAAGGCAAAGCGAGGACGACGGCGCGGGCACGAATGGCACGGGTCCTTCGCCGTACATGGAAACCCCATCCTCGACACCCCATGGCCTCCTCCATTGCAGTATTGGATCTCGATTTCCCGCTAGATGGATAGGACGATTAAAGGGGAGGACGGGACACAGCGTGCTGCTGGTCGGTGGCGTTGGCGCAAGTGATGGTGGCGCGAGGTGATGGCGGCTGTGGGACGATGCGTCGGCGGCATCAGCGAGCGCGTGGAGAGGCGCGCCGGCGCGACAGCGTGGGTGAGCGTGTGGAGAGGCGCAAAGAGGGAGCGTGATTGTGGTGGAGCGTGATCTCGCGAGGGAGAATGGAGTAACCCGCGGGGATATTTAACTTTTTACCGTTATAACATTATAACGGTTGGCAACAGATATCATGGCTAAAGAATGAATCTATTTTTTCAGCAGCTGTTTGGTACGATCTTATACATTTTTATCATATTCATCGTAATGCTGTGCCACCGCACTATCCACGCTGATAGTCGAGTGCAAAATAACCTCCAATGCCCCTGCCATCACTCAGTCAAGCGGGCCAGTTGCTGGCTTCCCAGTTCCCGTCCCCTTCTTCTTCCTCGCGCTCGCGGCGGCGCCCTCCCCTTTTTCTTCCTCGCTCTCGCGGCGACGCCTGGCGACAGCGAGGACCGCATCAGCCGCCTCCCGGACACGCTCCTAGCCTACATCATCCACGGCCTCCCCACCAAGGACATCGGGCGCATCGCCGCGCTCTCCACGCACAGGCGCCGCGTGTGGGCTGAGACCCTGCTCGACGCCCACCTCCTCGACGACGGCGGGACCAACGACGTCCCCGTCGGGCGCGCTCTCTCGCGCTACGTGGCCGCACACCCGGGCCAACGACGTCCTGCTCCCGCAGCGCTCGCGCTCGCTTGTAGCGCCTGCTCACGCACGCGCCTCTGGCACTCGCGCCGCCGGCCGTGCCCGCCCCCACCGCGCTTGCGCCCGCCCGCGCGCTCACCTGCTGTTGGCCGCGTCCGCTCGTGCTCCCGCCACCGGCCACCCGTGTACTCGCTGTGAGCGCACGCGCACGCTTGCGCTCAGCCCCGCCCGCGCAGCTCGCTGTAGAGTGATGTCGTCCTTCGACGAGGTCGTCGTTCAAGATGCCCCAAGCCTTGAGCGGCTGCTCTTCCAAGTATGGGGCGGAGGCGGATGATGGCGGCGGTGGAGGTCGGCGTCGAGCGCGGGGAAGAAGAAGGGGACCGAGAAGCGAGCAACTGGGCCGGCTCGAACGGCCCATACACTTGACTGAGTGAGGGTAGAGGCATTGAAGGTCATTTGGCACTTGACTGTCAGCGTGGATACTGCGGTGGCGCGCCACGGCGACGAATATGGTAAAAATGTATGGGATCACATCAAACAGATGCTAAAAAAAATAACGTCATCCATTAGCGTGATATTTGGAGAGTTGTCAACCGCTATAATAGTAAAAAGTTAAATATCCCTACCACTACCCACGGAATCTTCCTGACGACCAGTCGGCCGGCGGCCGGCAGTCTGCCGACGACCCCCCTTCGAGCGTATATACACGATCTAACGAATTTTATCTCATACACGATTCAGCAACCGGAGCAAGGCCCACGGCCCATCCATGTGACGTGGGCGCATTCAGCTATAGCTTTACGACGATTCACATAGTACGTAACATTTTTCTTTGCTTCTTTCTTTGTGGGTACGTTTTCTTTTGATTTTCTTTTTTGTTTGTTTATGTGGTATTTGTATTTCTTTCTTTTCTCATTTTAAATTTTTATTTGTTTCTTTTTCCACGCCGTGTTTTTTTATCTTGATTTCCTTTTCTAAGATCTATACGTTTGAAACTCTGACACTGTAAAAAAATATTTCTATTACTAATTTGTTAGTTTTATGTTGGAAAATAGAATTCATATGAAAAACATGTTGTTGTCAAGTCTGGGTCATATACATGATCCAATAAGTTGGAACCGGACTCCGTATCATGTTAAACAAGAGTTATTCGAACTTGTATGAATATAAGTTATATATATTGTCCGGTAGTTAGAGGAAGATGGACAAAAAAAAACAAATGGACGGACCAAAAAAATGGCTAAAAATTTTGCATTTTTATTATTAGGTATAGATAGATAGATATTAACTCATGCTCATACAATTTAGATACGATTTAGAAGAGCTCCTGTCTAGAGCAATGTAGAGTCTAATTTCTAAAACATATTGGATCGTGTATATGATCCGAACACATTGAAACCTAGGACATGTTTTTTCTATATCTAAGATTACCGACTTTTTCATGGACCCTTCCGTATTTTTTCCTGTTCATCCAGTGTTCGTGCGTTGCCTTGTTCCGCTGCGTCTCCGTGTCTCGTACTCTCGTTCCGTGTTCGTGTTTCTTTTTTTCTGCGTTTTTTTTTTCATATATGCTTCGGGCAGCGACGAGGTGAAAGTCCGATGGCGCTGCGTCGGGCCGACGGCATGTTGAAGCCTGATGGCGCCTTGTACTGAGGTGAAGCTGCAACAAGAAAATTGAGGAGACGGGCCACACCAGTGCTACTCTTGATCGATTTTCATGCAAATTTGCCGTCAACCGAACTACCCAACTGGGAAGTGGGTGCAGACAACCAGTGTGCATCCTTGCCAAGTACATCAGCCACAGTTCCGTTATTTTCTTTAACGATAAAGAAGTGTAAAAACAGGGCATGGGATAGTACTCCCTCTGTCCGATAAAGGATGCAATTTTAGCTCCTTGCGCTTGTCCGAGAAAAAATGCAATTTAGATTTGTAGGCGTATAGGGTAGCCAGCCAGCTAACCTTCTTTTCAGGTACGACCACTGTTGCATGCGTCTTCTCAGCCACACATACACATTGTCATCAATGCTGGTGTACTGATAGTATGGTCGTGAGTGTCTGCCAACTGAATAAAACAGGGACATACAAATAATTTCGCGTGGTAGCTAATCTGGTCTCGAGAACGTAGAATTGCTTCCTTTCACGGACGGAGGGAGTATTAGATTAATCTACAGATATTGTATATATAATATTAAAATATATAATTGTCGGTGTTATGACCCGGGGGTCAAGACCACCAACGAGTAAATTTGTATATTGCGTGCTCCCTCTCTCAGACGTGATGCAAGATGGACACAAGGTTTATCCTGGTTCGGGCAAAGAAGGCCCTACGTCCAGCGGGGGGAGGATGACTTGTATTATCTCGCACCCAAAGCGTGCTCGTACAAGGGGGTACAAGCTGTGTTACACGGAGTCGGCCACCCGAGGGATCGATCGAGAGGCGGGGTGTGTGGAGTGTGGAGGTCAGAGCTGGAGTCTGAGGAGTGATCCAATCATCCGACTCCTGGAGCGGAAGTGGGATCCCCTTTTCTATACCTCGGCGTCCCCTTTTATAGACCAAGGGGAGGTCCGAGGGTATAGGGTCCTAACTGTGGCAGTATGGGTAGCGTATCCGCGGCACAGTGTTGGCGGAGAGACGTTGAACACTGTGGCGGCATGGCCTTCCCGTCCTTCTGGCGTCCCCGGTCGTGGCGGCAGCAGAAGTCATCGCAGCACGGCGTCCGCTGGCGGGCACGAATCCCACGGCTGAAGCGGGACGGGGCGGACGGGACGGCTTCCGTACTGGAGTTGTTGGAGGGAGGGGGTCGAGCCCCCCGGTCGAAGGGGGGGGGTCGAGCCCTGTGTGACTCTGTTGCATTCTCGAAATCGTCGTCGAGGGTCGCACTGTTCACTTTCCGAGGGGTACTGTTGGAGTCCGTACTCACGTAGTGGCGACAGTGGCGGCACAGTTGACAGGAATCGAGGACCTGACGGGGAGTTGGCGGTTTTGACAGCGGACGCGGGCGCCCATGTCGTTAGGTGGGTTCACTTTAACCCATGCCGGGAGCAGTTGGGTTAATCGAGCCCCTCGTCTGGGGGTCGTCCGCTCGACCCATGGTCGAGGTAGAGGTCGAGGCGTCGACGGGGTCGGAGGGGTCGAGGTAGAGGTCGGGGGGTCGATCGTTCGACCCCTCGTCCGTCCTTTGTTCGTCGAGGTGGAGCCGGGGGGTCGTTCGCCCGTCCCCTCGGTCCGTCACTTTTCGTCGAGGTGGAGCCGGGGGTCGTTCGCTCGCCCCCTCGGTCCGTCATTCGGCGTCGAGGTGGAGCCGGGGGGTCGTTCGCTCGCCCCCTCGGTCCGTCACTTTTCGTCGAGGTGGGCCGGCCCGCGACTCGTCGCCACAGCCGGTGTAGGGGGGCCTTCGAGTGATGGGCCGCGCCTTACCGAGTAGTGGGCTGGTCCCTGCTTTAAAAACGGCTGCTATGTTTAGCGTTAATTTATCAAAGGGTTTAGGGTACCCCTTACCTTCGTACCCGACAGTAGCCCCCGAGGCCCCAGAGGAGTGATTTAGAACTCCTCTGGGGTTATGATACGCGTTTTCTCGGAGGGAGTAAGGATTGCCCGGAGGTTTTGTCCTTGGCCTGCAGGGTTAGTGAGAAGTCCGATTCTCCGCGGGTGCGCGCGAGCGCACCCCGCAGGGGTAGCCCCCAAGGCCCCAGAGGAGTGATTAAGAACTCCTCTGGGGGCTAAAATACGTTGCATAGTGGGGTCTTTTAAGGATACCTGGAGGTGTGGCACCCTGCCGAGGGGTTGATTCTATTCCTTTCCCTGAAAAGAGAAGTGTTCGAGGGCGGCTGTCGAACCCTACCGAGGGCCAGCCTTCGCTCCCTCGAGCACCACTGGAGTCAGAGCGCCCCGCCTGAGAGGTCGACTCTATCTGCCAGGTTACGAGTTTTTCGGCCCTCTTTCGTCGAGGGGTGCCGTGCGTAGTCGGGCCCTCAAGCCCTCGAATGGCTAGGCCTTCACTACCTCATAGCGTCCTTCCCACGGATCCTTTCGTTCGGATTGTGGGGTGAAGAGCATCGTGCTATCCTCGTTAGGACGAGCCCGAAGTCCTCGGTGAGCTGTTCTCGGGCATGAGTCCATTAGAAATGGTGCCTTGTACGAGTAAAAATCCGAGTGAGAACTCGTACCCCGTTCGATAGGGGTCGACTAGTGGCCCGGAGGCGTTCTCATTGTTAAGCAAGCCGTACGGCCTACTAAGCACGACCATGTGGATCACCAAGGTGCCAACCCCGTTCGATAGGAGTTGGTGGCTCGATGCCTCCCAGCGTAGGGATCCTTAGGTGTTCCTAGGTCTGCCTCGGATATGTCCTAGGGAGCCTCGAGAGTTCGTTCTCGAGCTACCGGGACATCCCTGACTCGTGTACTCGAGGGCGGCTGTCGAACTCCGTTCGTGGAGCCAGCCTTCGCTCCCTCAAGATTTGGGGGTGGACCGGAGTCCGTTAACCATGGGTCCTTCCTGACCTCAGGTACTCGAGGGCGGCTGTCAAACCCTATGTAAGGGCCAGCCTTCGCTCCCTCAAGATTTGACGGATGGTTCGTCATCTGACGTTATCCTCAGAAGGAGGAGTCCTGCCTTGTGGACCACCGAGGGGAAAAGCAGGTGGTTGTTGTATTGAACTTGGGGACATACCTGTGCCGGAGCTCTCGAGGGAGGCTGTCGAACCCCCGGACGGGCCAGCCTTTACCCCTTCGAGGCCGTGGAACGAATCGTAGTTGACGACCCGAGGCCCCGTCAGGCCTCGGGTACTCGAGGGGGGCTATCGAGCCCGTTCGTAGGCCGGCCTTTGTCCCCTCGAGATTTTGGGGGTGGACCGAGGTCCTAACTCGAGGCCATTTCTGGCCTCGGGTACTCGAGGGTAGCTGTCGAACCCTCTTTCGAGGGCCAACTCTCGCTGCCTCAAGATTCCTTACCCTCGAAGACGACGTTTCCGGCCGCGCGCCTTTTTAGGGGCGTCCGTTTGGCGCAACAGTGGCGGTTGTAGGGCGGAGTGCGGCGCGGAGCCCGATGATGGGACGGGACACCTTATCCTGGAGGGAATACGAGGAAGGGAGTACAGGCGAATTAAATGCGGAGATTCTCTTGCCTGTTTGCCGGATCCGTCCGTTGGCCTCCCGCGTATAAGTAGCGAAGGTGAGGGGTCGGGTGCTCTTTCCGCGCACTTGCCTTCCTCTCCTCCTTGCCTTCGTCTTCCTTGCCTTCTTTTCTCCGCCTCTGCCTTAGGCATCCCGCGAGCCGGAAATCTGCGCGAGCGAGAGAGTGAAAGAGAAAGATAGGGAACGTACCGTTCGCCCCTAAGTCCGAGCAAACCACCGTCCCCATGGCCAAGTTTGACCTCGTCGGCGCCGACGACTGGCCCGCCTCCTTGGTCCATCATTCGCATCTGACGGGGTTGGTGGAGAGTGGTCTTCTCCGGCCCGTTACCACGGCGGAGAGGCCAGAGTGGATGCTTCTGCCGTGGGACCACGCCGAGCCCAACCCGCCGGAGGGGTATGTGGTGTCGTTCGAGATCTTCCACCGGGCGGGACTGGGGGCCCCACCCAGCCGCTTTCTGCGTGCGCTCCTCTACTATTACGGCGTGGAGCTCCAGCACCTCACCCCCAACGGCGTCAGCCAGGCGGCGGTCTTCGCCGCGGTGTGCAAAGGCTACCTTGGGATCGAGCCCCACTGGGAGCTGTGGCTCCATATCTTCAAGGCCAGCATCTTCCACGCCTCGGTCGACAAGGGTACCCGTCGGAGGGTCAGAGCCGGGTGCTGCAGCATCTCCGTCAAGCGGTCGAAGTGTTGGCTCCCGGCGAACCCGTCCTCAAGCTACTCCGGGTGGCACTCCAAATGGTTCTACCTGAGGAACGACGACGATCTGCTCCCGGCGTACACCGGGAGGACACTCGACGCCCAGCCCGATCGCTGGGGATATGGCGTCCCGACGGACAAGCAAGGTCGCCTCGACGGCTTGCTGGATGCGCTCGGGCGTCTGAAGGAGAAGGTGCTCACGGCAGAGATCGTCGTGTCAGCATTCCACCGGCGGCGGGTCGTGCCGCTGATGGCTCGACCCCTCCGCATCGACGAGATGGGTCCGGGGGTCGATCTCTCGGGCTGTCGCTTCGTCGAAGAAGAACTGGCCCCGGACAGGGTGGTCGCCGCGTCCGCCGCTTCTTCGCGGGGTCGTTCGACCCCAAGAACATCGCGAAGATCCCCATGAAGCCGGACGAGGGCTTCTTTGAGCTGGTAAGTTCCTTTCCTCCGGTTAGAGTCCTCGCGCTCGCCCCTTCCGTCCTCTCTGCCCGTGCTCTAACTGTCTTGCGTTCCGCAGGGGAATGTGTCCTACAGACCCTCGCTTCCGCCGGTGAAGGAGGATCGGGCCAAGAAGGAGGCGAATCGCCTCCGCGCGGAGAAGCAGAAGGCCGACAAGGACAAAGCCAAGGTGGCCACGTCCAAGAGGGCCCGGGAGAGAGAGTTGAGAGAGTACCTGCGGGCCCGCCAAAGGCGGGAGGGCCTCGAGGAGGAGTTGTCACCCTCGGAAGAGGAGGACGAGGAGGATGAGGAAGAGGAGGTGGTGAACTGGAGCGATATGGAGGAGGAGGAGACGGCGCCTGAGCAGGCGGCCGTTGCAACCGGTGGAGGGGAGGGGTCGACCTCGAGGTCGGCCCCTTCCGTCGAAGCTGGGCACGGGCGGAGCGCCTCGTGGCTTCTCAGGAAGACGTGCCGTGGCAGACGCGGTCGCAGACGTCGCGGTCCTCGTTGGGGGGTCGACCGAGCGAGCCCCCGACGCCCACCGCATCGAGCGCACGGGTGCCGGGCCTGTCGGCGCAGGTGAGGGCCGGCAAGGGGACGACGGTGGCGCCGCCGGCCCTTGCCCGGGAGACAGTGCCGAGAGCCGCCTCGACCCCCGCCCCCCAGGCGGTGGTGCTCAAGGGTTCGACCAGCCCGACGGTCACCAGGCCGAAGCGCCGGGCTCCGAGGGGGCAAGTCGCTTTCATGGACGCTGTCTGTATTTTCTTTTTGTCGATAACGACCCATGCTTATCGTTGCACACGTGTTTCTTTTTCAGGTCTAAGCGCCCGCAGGGAGCCACGCCCTTAGCCCCTGCCAAAAAGCTGAAGGTGGGGGTTGCGGTCCAAGCAGCCGCCGAGGTAGGTCCTGCCGCCCCGCCCCCTTCGACGGTTGCCCCCGAGGCGGCATGGGCAGCCACGGCCCAGGAGGCGATGGCGCGGGGGAAGGCGAAAGTGGCCTCGGCGTCTGCTCAGACGGCGAAGGAGGCGATCCCGCCGGCGGTGGTCGCCAAAGCGACGGTCGTGGCGCCCGCGCGGCCGTCGGAAAAAGTCGCACCTGGTGCCCCGAGGGGCGCGGAGCTTCCGCCGACGGCGGTCGCGGCCGAGGAGGTGGAGGTGGTCGGGCCCCAGGCCCCCGTGAAGAAGGGGGAGGCTCCGGCTGACCCAACGCCGGGGCGTTGGCCCGAGGGCCTAGTTGCGCTGGAGGCTCGACTCCGGCTCGAGCGCGAGGGCACGACTGCCGCCGCGCCCGAGGGCCCCTCGACGACACCGGAGCTCGAGGCGGGGGATCCGGTCGAGCGCGCCGAGGGAACGCCCGCGCCGGCGCAGGGCGGGATGTTGATGGAGTCCACCCCCGCCCAAGTGGACGAGGTGGTGGCCGAGCTGGTGGGCCCGGCGGAAACGGCCATCGTCGCGGCTCCTCGGGCGGAGCCGGAGGTGGCTTGGCCTCCCCTCGAGGTTGGGGGGCCGTTGTCTCGAGGTAAGCCCTACTTCGACTCACTCGAGATGCAGTGGGTTTGCCTTGCTAGGTATTTACTTTTTCGAGTCCTTCATCGCGCAGGGCCGTTCTACTGGCCGGGATCTTCTTCTACCGGTGGCGACGGCTTGGCGAGGCTGTCGACGTCCTCGCGAGGTGGCCCAGAGGATGGGAGAGGACAGGCGGAAGAAGCCTCGCCCCTCTCCTCTTATTGAGGGAGGGGCGATCTACGCGAGGGCGTCACAGGGACGGTCGAGGAGAGGATCGCCGCCCGCAGCGTGGCCTGGGGCCAGGAGGTCCTCGAGCTGGCGGACCCTCGAGACCCCGAGCGCTTTTCCTCACGTTCGACGACCAGGCCGAGCTCCGACGGTGGGAACACGTCGAGGAGTATCGGGCCTTGTTTGAGCACTCGGTACGTCGCGCTGCGGAGGTCGCCGCCGCAGACATACGCGAGGGAATGGAGGTGGGTTTTGTTCTCCCTTGGGTTGTATTTGAATTGTCTGGTTGTCGTTTATTGACGGTCTTTGTTTTTATCCTCGTCAGTCGCTGCGGGTGAGGTCTTACGAGAAGTCCCAGTACATTCTCCGGGTACAGGGACAACTCTCGACCCTCCGCGCCTCGCTGGATAGGGCGGGGGATGAGGTCGCCCGCGTGAAAGCTGAGACGGCGGCTGTCCGGAAGGATGTCGAATCCAAGGTCGCTCATGCGAAGGCCGGCTACGAGGCCATCCAGAAAGAAGCCTGGGCGGCCTTGTCGACGGTGCAAGGGAAGCTTGACATCACCCTTCAGTCGACCGTCACCGTCGGGCGGGAGCGGGATGCTGCCCTCGAGGCCAAGCACAAGGCCGAGGAGGAGGCTACCCGGCTGAAGGAAGAGCTGGCCCGGGCGACGGAAGGCATCCGAGGGCTCCGGGGAGACCTCGATGTCGTCTCCTGCGAGCGCGACGCTCTGGCCACCTCGGAGGAGAAGGCTCGGACCCGCGCGACCTCCTTGAGCGTGGTGGCGATGAACCAGAAGAGGGCCCTCGATGACGCAGGCAAAACCATCGAGGGCCTCGAGGCCAAGGTCAAGGATCAGTCCTCCGACCTTGTCGACGTCCGCCGCCAGCTCGAGGAGACCGAGCGGGCCTACTCCACCCTGGACGTGCAGGCCCAAGGTGAGTGTTTCGGGAGTGTTGGAGAATCTGTCCTGCCTCGGCCCTCTTTCTGCTTTTTTGGGTTTTGACTGTTGCTTGCTTGTTTCGGCAGAGCTTGCGAAGGAGAATGCCCGCGCCCACAAGGACCTGGACAATCTTCAGAGCCTCCTCGGCACTGAGGCGAACCTCAACGCGACGCTTGCGGCTGCCATCAACACCTTCTGCAACGACCTCTCGGTCAGGCCGGAGCCGGAGGTCGAGGGGGATGCTCGGGGGACTCCCTGCTGCGCCGCTTCTACTCCATGACGCGGGGGGTGACGGAGAAGGTCTGAGCCACTCTGCATGTGGGCGTGAAGCGGTCCCTTGCGGTCGTCAACTCGCTTTACGACATAGATCTCAACCTCGTCGTCGACGGGTTCGCCACCAACCCGAAGCTGACCGAGGAAGAGAACGACGCGAAGTGCCAGGAGTTGATGGATCACGCAGAGGTGCCTGGAGGCCTGCTGGCGAAACTCTTCGAACCCGAGGTGATCCCCTCGGTGGACGAGTAGCCCCTGGAAGGTGTCGACGGGTAGTCCGGGGCCTGCGAGCCATATCTGGACAAGAAGGTCCATGTAATAATTAGGCCTTTGCATTGATACAATGCCAAGCCCCCGAGGGCTTTTTGTGTATAATGCATTTTGATCGAGATGCACATAGTTAATTTTGTTTTTTCGAGCTTTCCCTGCTTTTCTTTGCCTGAGTCGACGCTTGTGAACTAAGTGTTTGACGCACGCTCGTATCCCTGGAAGGGGGGTGGCGAGCGGGGATACCGTAGCCCTGGGGCGTAGGTGAATCCCTGGCTCGACGGCACCCGCGACCCTTAGGGAGTTCGAGGCGCCTTTGCTTAGTTATGAAGCGTACTCGAGGGAAAGAACGAGAGGGAGAGTCGAGTTTCGAAAAAACGTTCGAATTTTTCGGGGACTTAGGAGGGGGGTGCCCCCCTGTTAGCCCCCGAGGGAGGCTCGACTTTGCTGAGGCAAAGTCGAGGCTACCTTAGTGCTATAGACGGGTTCGTCTCGTTATTTCTACTTCTCGAGCTCTCTCTGCTTTTCTTTGCCTAAGTCGACGCTTGTGAACTAAGTATTCGACGCACGCTCGTATTCCTGGAAGGGGGTGGCGAGCGGGGATACCGTAGCCCTGGGGCGTAGGTGGGTCCCTGGCTCGACGACACCCTCGACCCTTAGGGAGTTCGAGGCGCCTTTACTTAGTTATGAAGTGTACTCGAGGGAAAGAATGAGAGAGAGAGAGTCGAGTTTCGAAAAAACGTTCGGGTTTTTCGGGGACTTAGGAGGGGGGTGCCCTCCTGTCAGCCCCCGAGGGAGCTCGACTTTGTCCGGGCAAAGTCGAGGCTACCTTCGAGCTGCGAACGAATGTGAAATGTGTTTCGAGAACATTTTATTCATTCGAGAATTTGTACATAAATGCGAAAATGTACAAGGCCCTGGGGCCTCAGGGATAGAAGCGACGTAGCTGTTCGATGTTCCACGCGTTGGTGAAGATCTCGCCCTTCTCGTTCTTCAGTTTGTAAGTGCCGGGCTTCAGCACCTCTGCCACGATGAAGGGTCCCTCCCAAGGTGGTGTCAACTTGTGACGCCCCTTGTTGCTTTGTTGACGGCGCAGAACGAGGTCGCCGACGTGGAGGTCCCTTTTGCGCACGTTTTTGTCGTGGTAGCGCCGCAGCGTCTGCTGGTACCAGTGCCGACTTGAAGAGGGCCATGTCACGGGCTTCCTCGAGTTGGTCGAGGGAGTCCTCTCGGGCTACCGTGTTGGCTTGCTCGCTGTAGGCTTTTAGTCGAGGGGACCCATACTCGAGGTCAGTGGGGAGGACGGCCTCGGACCCGTAGACCAAGAAGAACGGAGAGAACCCCGTGGCTCGAGTTGGTGTCGTTCGGAGACTCCATAGCACAGCGAGCAACTCATCGAGCCATCTCCTTCCATGCCTGTTCAGCCGATCGAAGATCCTTGGCTTGAGGCCCTGCAAAACCATACCATTGGCACGCTCAACCTGACCGTTAGTTCGAGGGTGGGCAACTGCGGACCAATTCACCCTGATGTGGTGATGGTCACAGAAGTCCAGGAACTTTTGGCCGGTGAACTGCATTCCATTGTCGGTGATGATGACGTTGGGGACCCCGAAGCGGTGGATGATGTCGGTGAAGAATAGCACGGCTTGTCGAGAATGGATGTTGGCGATGGGTCGAGCCTCGATCCACTTCGAGAACTTGTCGATAGCCATGAGAAGGTGAGTGTGCCCACCCTTGGTTCTTTTCAGGGGGCCGACCATGTCGAGCCCCCATACTGCGAACGGCCAAGTTATGGGTATCATCTGAAGAGCTTGGGCGGGTAGGTGGGTCTGCCTGGCGTAGAATTGGCAACCCTTGCAAGATCGAACGAGTTTGGTGGCGTCGTTGACGGCCGTCGGCCAGTAGAAGCCCTGTCAAAAGGCACTTCCTACTAGCGTTCTCGGCGCCGCGTGGTGACCACAAGCCCCCCGAGTGTAGATCTTTCAGCAATGCCCTCCCCTCCTCGAGGGTGAGGCAACGTTGAAGTACACCCGACGCGCTTCGTCAATATAGTTCGCGGCCATCCCCGTATAGGACGTAGGTTTTGGCACGTCGAGCTACTCAACGGGCTTCCGTGCGGTCTTCCGGGAGTTCGCCTCGCATCAGGTACTCGAGGTAAGGCGCGCGCCAGTCCGTCGGAGGGGTTGGCGCTGCGACGGCCCCGTCGATCTCCATGACCTCTCCCTCGCTCGAGGGGGATCGGTCGAGGGGGGTGGATCGACCCCTTGCTCGATGGCGGGAGCCCCCGAGTCCAGGTCGACGGATGGCGTGTGTAGATCCCTCGAGAAGATGTCGGGAGGGACTGTGCCTCGAGTAGACGCGATTTTGGCCAGCTCGTCGGCAGCTTCGTTGTACCGACGGGCTACATGGTTGATCGAGGCCGTGGAACTTGTCCTCGAGCCTTCGGACCTCCTTGCATTAGGCTTCCATCTTAGGGTCGTGGCAGCTCGAGTCTTTCATCACTTGGTCGATCACCAACTGAGAGTCCCCTCGCACGTCGAGGCGTCGAACCCCGAGCTCGATGGCGATGCGCAGGCCGTTGACGAGGGCCTCGTACTCGGCGACGTTGTTGGAGGCGGGGAAGTGGAGGCGGATGACATAGCGCATATGGACCCCTGAGGGTGATATGAATAGCAATCCGGCGTCTGCTCCCGTCTTCATCAACGACCCGTCGAAGTACATGGTCCAGAGCTCGCTCTGAACCTGCGCTAGGGGTAGTTGGGTGTCGGTCCATTCTGCAACGAAATCTGCCAGTACCTGAGACTTGATAGCCTTCCGAGGGGCGTAGGAGAGGGCCTCCCCCATGAGCTCGGCGGACCACTTGGCGATCCTTCCCGATGCCTCCCGGTTTTGGATTATCTCTCCGAGGGGGAAAGATGAAATCACAGCGACCGGATGGCCCAGGAAATAATGTTTGAGCTTGCGCCGAGTGAGGACGACCGCGTACAGCAGCTTCTGGATGTGGGGGTACCTCGTCTTGGTCTCGAAAAGGACCTCGCTCACGAAGTAGACAGGCCTCTGAACCGGCAGGGCGTGTCCTTCCTCCTCCCTCTCGACTACTATGACCGCGCTGACTACCTGGGTAGTTGTTGCGACATAGAGCAAGAGGGGCTCGGCCGAGCTCGGGGGGACCAAGACCGGGGGCGAGGTGAGCAAGGTCTTGAGCCTCGAGAGCGATTCCTCGGCTTCGGTGGTCCACACGAAGTGTTCCGTCTTCTTCAGGAGGCGGTAAAGGGGTAGGGCCTTCTCTCCGAGCCTCGAGATGAAGCGACTGAGGGCGGCGAGGCACCCAGTAACCCTTTGCACGCTCTTGAGGTCGTTGATCGGGCCCATCCTCGTGATGGCGGTTACCTTCTCGGGATTGGCCTCGATGCCGCGCTGGGAAACTATGTACCCTAAGAGCATGCCTCGAGGGACCCCGAAGACACACTTCTCAGGATTTAGTTTTATGCGATTAGCCCTGAGGCACCCAAACGTGATCTCGAGGTCTCCGACCAGGTTTCCGACTGTTCTGGACTTGACCATGATGTCATCGACGTAGGCCTCGACGTCGGCCCTATGTGTTTCCCGAAGATGTGGAGCATGCATCGCTGGTAGGTGGCCCCGACGTTCTGCAAGTCGAAGGGCATGGTGAGGTAGCAAAACATGTCGAAGGGAGTGATGAAGGAGGTCGCGAGCTGATCGGACTCCTTCATCTTTATTTGGTGGTAGTCGGAATACGCATCAAGGAAGCAAAGGGTTTCACATCCCGAAGTGGAATCTACTATTTGATCGATGCGTGGTAAAGGAAAAGGAACTTTAGGACATGCTTTATTTAAACTGGTCTAGTCTACACACATCCTATCCTTCCCATTCTTTTTCTTTACAAGCACGGGATTAGCTAACCCACTCGGGATGATGCACCTCCTTGATGAATCCGGCCTTCAAAAGCTTGTCGACCTCCTCCCCGATGATCCTGCGCTTCTCCTCGTCGAAGCGGCACAGGCGTTGCTTCACCGGTTTGGACCCAGCTCGGATGTCCAAGGAGTGCTCGGCGACCTCCCTCGGAATGCCCGGCATGTCCGAGGGACTCCATGCGAACACGTCGGCATTCTCACGGAGAAAGTCGACGAGCACTGCTTCCTATTTGGGCTCGAGGGTGGCACTGATCGTCAGCGCCTTCCCATCCGCGAGGCCGGGGTCGAGCGGGACGGTCTTCGTGTCTTCCGCCGGCTTGAAGTTGCCAGCGTGTCGCTTGGGGTCGGGGATCTCTTCGGACAAGTCGTTGAGGGCCGCGAGGATAGCCGAATCCTCACGGGCCTCGGCTTTTTCCACGCACTCGACGTCGCAGTCGTATGCGTGCTCGTAGGAGGTGTCGACGGTGATGACCCCCGAGGGCCCCGACATCTTGAGCTTGAGGTAGGTGTAGTTCGGAACCGCCATGAACTTGGCGTATCTCGGTCTACCGATGATGGCGTGGTAGGTGCCTCGCCACGCGACCACCTCGAAGGTCAGCTCTTCCTTTCGGAAGTTCGAGGGGACGCCGAAACAAACCGACAGCTTGATGCGGCCGATCGGGAGTGCCTTCTTCCCCGGGACGATCTCGTGGACCCCCCCACCCCCCCCGCGCTGGGCAGGAGCATGGTCCTCGGGACCCCCAGGAGGTCGAGGGTGTCGGCGTAGATGATGTTGAGGCTGCTCCCCCCATCCATGAGCACCTTGGTGAGGCGGGTGTTGAGGATGATCGGGCCGACGACGAGCGGGTAAGCCCCCGCGTTGGGGATGTGCTCAGGGTGGTCGTCCTGATCGAAGGTGATCGGCGTATGGGACCAGTCGAGGTACCGTGGGGCCTGGGCCCGAACGGAAAAAACTTCTCAACGCTCCCTCTTGCGCTGGCGCGTGGTGAGGCAGGTCGAGGGTCCCCCGTAAATCATGTAGCAGTCGTGGATCTCGGGAAGCCTCCTTTTTTGACATCACCCCTGACGTGGGCGTCACAGGGCGGGTCTTCTTTGCCGTCATCTCTCCTGAAGCCAGGAGAGACGAAGTGCTTTCGGAGCATGCGGCAGTCCTCGAGGCGGTGGTTGGCCGGCCCCATATGATAGGGGCAAGGCTCTTTCAGCATCTTATTGAAGACGCCCCCGTCGGGAGGGGGCCCTCGAGGCTTCTTCTTGTCCGCCGCAGCGACAAGGTCATCGGGCTCGTCGTCGTGCTCGATGTTGGGCTCGACGTTGCGTCGGCCTGGTTGGTTCTTCTTCTTCTTCTTCCGGCCGCCGTTGCCGTCGTGGTTCCTTCTGGCCCATTGTTTCTCTGGGGCCCATCGTCCGAGCCCCCGGGCTCATCCGCCTTGCCCTTCCCCTTCCCTGGGGGAATCTGGAAGAATGCGCCAACGGCCTCTTCGCCAGCTGCGTAGTTGGCGATGACGTCCATGAGCTCGTTGGCGGTCTTGGGGGTGTTTCGCCCCAGCTCCCGTACCAACTCCTTGCAAGTTGTCCCGGCGATGAACGCCGTGATGACCTCGTGGTCGGAGATGTGGGTTAGTGCGGTGCGCTGCTTCGAGAATCGGCAGGTGAAGGTGCGGAGGGTCTCCCCTGGCTTCTGCTTGCAGCTGCGAAGGTCCCAGGGGTTGCCCGGGCGCTCGTAGGTGCCCTTGAAGTTACCCTCGAAGATCCGGACCAGGTCGGACCAATCCTGGATCAAGTCCGGGGGTAGCTCCTCGAGCCACCTTCGAGCGGTGTCGGAGAGGAACAGTGGGAGTTGCCGAATGATGACGAGGTCATTGTTGGCTCCACCCAGCTGGCATGCCAGCCTGAAGTCGGCAAGCCAGAGCTCTGGCTTGGTTTCGCCGTTGTACTTGACCAGGCTGGTGGGTGGTCGGAAACGTACGGGCAGGGAGGCCCGCCGGATGGTTCTACCGAAGACTCGGGGCCCCGGCGGCTCCGGAGACCGACATCGGTCTTCGTCGCTATCGTAGCGCCCACCTCGGTGAGCGCTGTAGCCTCGAGCCTCGGCGTCGCCATACCGACGTCGATTGTTCACCCGAGGGGGAGGTCGTCAACGAGGCGTTCCTGAACCGGTCGTCGCTTGACCTGGCCCTGGGTGCCTTGTTCTGATGGACGGAGACCTCCCGATTTTGTCGAGGGGGCGCTGCTTGTCGCTCAGAAGCAGCCCCTCGATGCCTCGAGGCTGAGCTCTCCGCCTGCTGCACGGCCGCAGTTTGGAGAAGCCCCTGGATTTCGTCCCTGATACGCCGTGCCTGGGGGGTTGATGGCGTCGGCATGTCGCGGAGCAGCATCGCGGCTGCTACGACATTCTGGCTGGCGCGATTGAAGACTCGGGGTTCGGCGTTCCCCTCCTCGACGATCTGCCGGTGGACTTCCCGGGCCCGCTCGCGAGCTCCTCCACCCTGAGGACGCCCTCGATCCCGCTCGAGGGCGTGTTCGAGCTGCTGAAGACGCAGGCGCTCCTGCTCGAGCTTGCTGAGAAGCTCTCAGACCTGTGTAATCTGGACGTCGGGGGGTGGATCGGCTCTATCAGGACTTGGGGGAATGGCATCTCGAGCTGGCGTGACGTTGGTCCCCCTTCCTTCTTCGGTGGCCGCGGTGTCATCGACATCCTCCAGAGGATCGGCTTGCTCATCCAGGTGCTCATCGAGGTGGAAGCACTCCCGGTGGAGTCGTAACTCTCATCGGGAGAGTTCGAGTCAAGGTCGGCGTGGTAGAAGGGAGGGAATGGTCTACCCGTTTCTTCCTCCTCCAGGCGCCGCCGTAACGTGCCCCACGTACGGGGCAGCTCTGGCTTGCCCGGTGAAGAGGTGGTGACGGGGTCGGCCGTATCCCACGACGGAGTCCATGGAGACTCGTCATATGTGTGTATCCGCAGCCCTGCAAAGGCAGAGTAGAGTTCGGCGTTGTTGCGGAGCCCGTACGGGAACGGGTCGCGCGGTGGTGACGGGATCGAGGGTGTCGGAGAGGCCACGGGAGCCTCCAGGGACGACGACGTGGCAGAGCCGAAGTCCCGCTTGGGGAGACGCCTGCCCTCGGCCCACAAGCGTGAGTCAAGCGGACCCCAGGAGAAGGGGCCGTGTCACCAACTGGGACCGGGGGAATGGCATCCGGCGCCTCAGAGCTCGCACGACGGCGAGCGCGTCGGAGCCGCTCGCGCCTCCTCCGGATCGTAGGCCAGAGGCTCAAGCGGAGGGACCGTCGCCTGATCCTTGCTGGCTCCGACGCAGCGGAGCTGCTGATGTCTAGGCCATGGGCGGAGGGGAAGACTATGAAGTCGCCCTGGTCCGTGGAAACGAACCCTAGACTGCCGAACCAGATGACGGTGGTGAACGGGAACGGTGGGATGGTAGAATCCATCTGAGAGAGTAGTTCGGAGTTGATCGACACGCGAATCCCCCTACCTGGCGCGCCAACTATCGGTGTTATGACCCGGGGGTCAAGACCACCAACGAGTAAATTTGTATATCGCATGCTCCCTCTCTCAGACGTGATGCAAGATGGACACAAGGTTTATCCTGGTTCGGGCAAAGAAGGCCCTACGTCCAGCGGGGGGAGGATGACTTGTATTATCTCGCACCCAAAGCGTGCTCGTACAGGGGGGGGGGGGTACAAGCTGTGTTACACGGAGTCGGCCACCCGAGGGTCGATCGAGAGGCGGGGTGTGTGGAGTGTGGAGGTCAGAGCTGGAGTCTGAGGAGTGATCCAATCATCCGACTCCTGGAGCGGAAGTGGGATCCCCTTTTCTCTACCTCGGCGTCCCCTTTTATAGACCAAGGGGAGGTCCGAGGGTACAGGGTCCTAACTATGGCAGTATGGATAGCGTATCCGCGGCACAGTGTTGGCGAGAGAACGTTGAACACTGTGGCGGCATGGCCTTCCCGTCCTTCTGGCGTCCCCGGTCGTGGCGGCAGCAGAAGTCATCGCAGCACGGCGTCCGCAGACGGGCACGAATCCCATGGCTGAAGCGGGACGGGGCGGACGGGACGACTTCCGTACTGGAGTTGTTGGAGGGAGGGGGTCCAGCCCCCCGGTCGAAGGGGGGGGTCGAGCCCTGTGTGACTCTGTTGCATTCCCGAAATCGTCGTCGAGGGTCGCAATGTTCACTTTCCGAGGGGTACTGTTGGAGTCCGTACTCGCATAGTGGCGACAGTGGCGGCACAGTTGACAGGAATCGGGGACCTGACGGGGAGTTGGCGGATTTGACAGCGGACGCGGGCGCCCATGTCGTAGGTGGGTTCACTTTAACCCATGCCGGGAGCAGTTGGGTTAATCGAGCCCCTCGTCTGGGGTCGTCCGCTCGACCCATGGTCGAGGTAGAGGTCGAGGCGTCGACGGGGTCGGAGCAGAGACGGGGTCGGAGGGGTCGAGGTAGAGGTCGGGGGGTCGATCGTTCGACCCCTCGTCCATCCTTCGTTCGTCGAGGTGGAGCCGGGGGGTCGTTCGTCCGCCCCCTCGGTCCGTCACTTTTCGTCGAGGTGGAGTCGGGGGGTCGTTCGCTCGCCCCCTCGGTCCGTCATTCGGCGTCGAGGTGGAGCCGGGGGGTCGTTCGCTCGCCCCCTCGGTCCGTCACTTTTCGTCGAGGTGGAGCCGGGGGGTCGTTCGCTCGCCCCCTCGGTCCGTTACTTTTCGTCGAGGTGGGCCGGCCTGCGACTCGTCGCCATAGCCGGTGTAGGGGGGCCTTCGAGTGATGGGCCGCGCCTTACCGAGTGTGGGCTGGTCCTGCTTTAAAAACGGCTGCTATGTTTAGCGTTAATTTATCGAAGGGTTTAGGGTACCCCTTACCTTCGTACCCGACAATAATGTACATGTTAGAGAAATCCGCATCCATGGCTCATGTATGGTAGAGAGTCTGATTCAAAACAAAATTAAATTGATGTGCAATCACTATGAGTCTGATTCTAAGACAAAACACATCCATACAAGTTAGTAGGTCTAGGCATAATAATTAATTAGGGAAAATTATGTTCTTGCCCTTGTCTAGGAATTCAATTGTTATTTTACTTTTATTTTTTTTAACTTTGTGATTGTACCCATACTAATTCGAAATGAATGATCCGTCTACCACCCCTGGTTTTGGATGCCGTTACCTAGACATTGAATAAATGAATTTAAATATAAATTTAAAATACGTAAACATCAACGTCAAAAAGATCAAAATGTCCCTTATGCCAGTCTTAATGTAACGTTTCACCGTGCGCTTTCCTAGTTGTATGAAACTTAACATGAAACGAGTCACTCTCTCAATGCATTGTTTCATTGCATAGTTTCATGCGGTTATTAATGTCTCTCTCTTTCTTTTCTCTCTCATCTCCACTAAACGTTTGCTTTGTATGTATCCCACGAAACGAAGAAATGTTCTCAGTGGGGATTTCACACAGTTTTCAACGTTTTGAAAACAACGTTATATAGTTTTATAGTCATGAAATTTTCTCCCTCTCTTTCTTCATAGTTGCATAAAAAAATACATATTTAATAATCCGACATTCTATTTAATATGTATGAAACCACATTGCATTGAGACTGTCCTTATCCATGTCTTCTGCCCCTCTCGTCCAAACGGCACGCGTACGGGTCGCGGCTGCATCGGGCGCATCCTGCGCCGGCAGCAGCGCAGCGCGCGCAGGGCGGCGGCGGCTCCCGTCGTTGGGGATAGGCTCGTGCGATTTGCCGGCCTGAACCTGGATAAATCGCCGTGTCTACGCTCTCTGTGTTACGCTTGATCGTCGTCGCCATACCTCCCCCTACAATCTACTACCGTAGGGTACCTCTAGGTAGACTGCGACGTATATTTTGTCGACACTATGGCATGACAAGCAGGCTACATACATGTCCTTTTGATTGATGGGCTTATTTATACTAGTACAGTAGTACTACTTTCTTATAAAATCAAGCCCAATAGTGAGGAAGGAAAAAAAGTGAGGGACCATGGCTCCATTTGTTTGCTAGAGACTAAACTTCTATAATGTTTAATACTAATTTAGAATATTAAATATAGACTATTTAAAAATTAATTATATAGATTGGAACTAATTTATGAGATGAATCTATTAAGTCTAATTATTCCATGATTTAAAAATATAATGCTATAGTAAACAAATATTAATGATTGATTAATTAGATTTAAACAATTCTAAAGTTACAAATAAAATTATGTTACATGCACTAACACATGCACTAACACGCTACCCACTCACCTAGCACGCATACACGTGCTAATGATATACATGAATGGTATGTATCCACTCATCTAAAATACATACACACACTAACACAAGCACGCACATGTAAATCATATTGCACATAAAACTTTAATGTGTCACACTAAAAAATTTGCATACACGGTAAAAAAATCATGTCACGTATCCACTCTCACCTAAAATATATACACGTGCTAAAAATTTAAAGCAAATCAAAAATATTAAACCAAAGTTATAAAATAAAAAAGATTTACCATATCATTAAGAGATCACACATATATCAATCAAATCTAGAAAAATATTTTATTATATCTATTTTTCCTTATTTATCCTATTCTACAAAAATAGAAAAATTAATAAATATACATTTCATGTATTACTTTTTAGGAGGTAATAGTTCATCAAGACCGTCCGATCAAAATCAATGAACGACTCATAGTTATTTGGAGGTACCGCAGCAAAACCCATGAAACACGGTCAATCTCTCCTCTACATGTGTGGTAAAAGTTGTATATCTAAGTTTCATTGGCTAAATTTGTAGATCGGGTAGGTTCTTTATTTCTAGGGTACAAAATCTAAACCTGGTTACAATTTTCGACCAGGATCCAAGATTCTAAGAGCCTTCGACCAGTTTGCAAGGGAGAAGATGGAGTGGCTTCTTCAACTAATGAGTTGGGTTGGGGCCATGTTCCTCCTTTTTTTCTAGTGGACTCATTTCTTTTTGTCCCTCATTTTGTAGGTATACATACAAAATATCCCATGAAATCGAAGGATTAGTTAACAACCATTGGATTTGTATAGAAATGTATTTTCAGATTTAAGGGTTCGTGAAGGTTGGGGCCAGAGTTTGACGGGGCTGCCCTGATTTGACAAAATAGTACTTCTATCACTAGTACTTTGGATATAACGAACAAGATAGAAATGTACTAGATTTCTTTGACATTATTTCAATTCATAGGTACACATTTTATTTAAGCATAGTCTTCAACACTCGTAATGATCAAAACAACTCTCTATGTGTACGTGCAACAACACGATGGGATACCAATCAAGTTGAAACAATCTGTTGTAAAATTGGGGCGCCTCAACGAGACACATATCTGCTGACACTTGTTAAGGGTGCATCCTTCTAGCCTCTTGCAATGCACTGCAACAAGAAAAGTAATGATTAAAGTGAAATCATGTCGATGACAAGAGAAGGGGATATGAAAAAAAATAGTTAAATTAATTAAATATGTTTCTCCGTTTCCTTGAAGGAAGCAGAGCGACATGACCAATGCCATGATCGCACTGACCACCATAAAGATAGGCATTATTGCATCGTTGGTTTTAAGAGCCATCAGATGAGGGCCTGAGGCTTCCAAACCCAAGTGTATGACTTTCTCTTATCTTATGAGTTGGTTTGGATGTGATGCTTCTTTGTCCATGCTTATATAGGGGTAGATGTATGAAACAAATGTGGCCAATAATTACTTCTCTCTCTATTGAGGGAATATATTTATCTGTCATTCATTTGATGCCTTATGCTTCCCTATCTATTTAAGATATATTTTTAGTGGTCATTCATTTGATGCCTTGTAGCACATTTTTGTTTGTTGGCAAGTAATTAACTATTTCTCGATATCTGTGTGTATTGAGACAACTATAAATTATACTCCATTCATTTCATATTACTTATCATTGTAGCATTCAGATTTTTCTATCTTATTCGTCACTCCCACATTCTAAAACACTTCACTCTTCATTGATGTGTACTCACATGGCTGCTTTATTTCAGAAAAAAACATTAGGATGTAATTAATGAGGATAACAATGTAATTTTCTACTACTTCTTATTTGGCCTAATAATACGTGCTTGAACAACAATTAATTTGGAACCATGGAAAGTAGCCATAGTCATGTTGTTTACCACCAAGAGTGTGAGGTATGACCCATATTTGGATTAACCTGTAGGCAAACACTTGGGACTTTGAAATACAACTTACCATAGTGTAGATATGTAAGAGCTTACTCCTATTTTTATTACTTGTTTTCTATAGATTATTCTAATCGGTACCATGTTTACATTTTTTTTGTTTGCCATGGCTACGCACTGAAAATTTACGTTCTATGTTTTCGACAAGCACAAGAAGGCGCTTATCATGATTGACCCTAGACCTATTAAGGACTGGTGTAAGGACACACTAGCGCTGATGTATGCCAAGCACACTCAGATTTAACTTGGAGTACATTAACGTAGTGCTACATGGAATGAGAATGTCTTTAAACGGAAATTAAAAAGTAAGTAACTCCGAGTCGATGTCGCTTACAATAATAATACCTACTCCATCTGTGATAACATCTGTCATTTTTTTTGTGTCCGTGCCAAAAGGTTTATAGAAAATACATGCGTCATTTATATCTCTAAATCTCTAAATAAATTTATTAAAAAGAGATTCAAAGATCTTCCAATAATACTAATTATGAACTATAAATATTAATATTCTTTAATATATATATATATATTGTGTGAAAGTTGTTTCTCGGTGGGTGAGTAAAAGCGACAGATATTTTAAGACGGATGAAGTATGATTTAATGTAAACTATAAATAAAGTATTAATTGGTCAAATGAAGACCGACCCAACATCACAATGCGAGCCCCCAAGCATCAGTAAATTACGTGCTATCCAACAGGCTACATACATGTCCTTTGATGGGCTTGTTTACACTAGTACCTTCTTACAAAATCAAGCCCAATAAGACAGGAAGGAAAAAAGAGTAGTGAGGGACCCCCGAACTGGTGGGAGGAGCCGCTCCACCTCGTCCGGTCCGGTCCGGTGTGGTGTGGTGTGGGTGTCTCCGGCTCTCTGCCTCTGGTGGCGGTGCGAGCATTCACTGCTGCTGATTCCTTTCCGGCGAGCCCACCACCGCACCGCACCGCACCCCAGGCGTCCTCGCCGGATGTCGGGGTTTGGACCCCGATGCTGACCCCCTCGGCTGGCATCCCCCCGCCGCCCTCGCTCTCCGCAGCTAGCAGCCCCTCCACGTCTTACTCCCACCTCCGCCCTCTCCGACGATGCCGACGCCTCCCCGTCCCAAGAGCCACCGCCGTTCCCCCAAAGCGCTCGGCGCCGGTCCCCACCAACAGCCTCCCGCCCGAGGCCCCCGCCTCCTCTACCTCCACCTCCACCTCCACCTCCTCCGCCGCCGCCGCGGCGCCCTTCTCCAAGCTCACGGCCGCGGGAACCTATCGGGAAGGGGAGGACCCGCTCGTCTCGAAGCTCCGCACCCAGCTCGGCGTCATCCACCCGCTCCCCGCGCCCCCCGTCAGCCGCTCCGTCGTCGGCCTCTTCGCCCTCTTCTTCTTCGTCGGTGCCGCCTTCGACAAGCTCTGGACGCTGCGCAAGCGCCGCCGAGCCGAGCGCGAGCTCAAGGTCAACGGCTCCTGGCCGCAGGTGCCCACCCCGGGCTTCTCCCTCCTCCTCGAGGAGAAGGACCTGCAGCGCAAGGAGTCCGTCGAGTGGGTCAACATGGTGCTCGGCAAGCTCTGGAAGGTCTACCGCACCGGCATCGAGAACTGGATCGTCGGCCTGCTCCAGCCCGTCATCGACAACCTCCAGAAGCCCGATTACGTCAACAGGGTCGAGATCAGGCAGTTCTACCTCGGCGAGGAGCCCCTCTCCGTCAGGAACGTCGAGCGCCGCACCTCGAGGCGGGCCAACGACCTGCAGTCAGTTCCCCTTCCCCGTCTCTCCAATGGATTAGCTAGCTATTGCTATTGGTTCCTCCACCCATCAAATCCATGTAATTATTAATTATGTGCTCCAGGTACCAGATTGGCATTCGCTATGCCGGTGGAGCACGCATGGCATTGGCACTCTCCTTGAAGTTCTCCAAAGTACCTGTCGTCGTGCCCGTCTGGGTTCGAGATTTTGATATCGATGGGGAGTTGTGGGTTAAACTAAGGCTCATACCAACAGAACCGTGGGTGGGAGCTGTATCTTGGGCTTTTGTGTCCCTCCCCAAGGTTACGTTTGAGCTCTCACTGTTTCGACTATTCAATCTTATGGGTACACACCTGCTTCTCCAAACTTTTAACATTTCCAGTTGCGACTAATTTTATCGTTCCTGATGTTGGAAACTGAGCACTGTTGACACCTTCTAGCTTGAATGTCTTGATGCAAAATCAACACCACCAGCAGAATTTTCTAATCTACTTATGGCATTTGGACTATTGATTTTCTCACGCAAATGCATGCCTTCGGTAGACTGTTATTTATAGATGTGTCCTTGTAAAACACCGTATAATTGTTCTGCATGTAGATTATGGTCACATAGTTTTTAACTAATAAATAAATGGAATTATAACATGAGAGGTGCTTCTTATATCAAGATTGAAATAGTGTCAATATCCTCCATCTTTCTAGTATTTAGATGGCTGGCAGACTCCTTGCAGAACTTCAGAAACCTGCAATCCTTTACCCCAAAAAAATCACTTTCCAAATTCAAAAGCCACTCTTGAACACAATCAGCTTATTGATGAGGACAGGACACAAATCAAATATTTAAATTTGTATGTAGTAGCAGTAGGTGATTGTGGACCTTTTCTGTTCTTTTTTTTCTCTGATATTTCTACAGCATCATGTGTTACAAATTTGATGCTTGGCTAACAATATGCTCACATCTTTTGCATGGACATGGTGCTTATCTCCACCAGCAATTCCTGTTCTGTCTATGTAAGCACATTTTTCTGAAGTGCTGGTCCGATCATTTATTCTTGTTAATCCAATGTTGCATACAACTTGCAATTACTGTTGGTGCATTTATTCTCGTTACAGTTGCTATTTAGTTTTTTTTTTCTGTAATGATAAGATTATTATTGTTGTACACCTGTCCCCACCTTTGATTATCATCGGCCTAGGTTTAGGAGGATAATTAAAGGTTATACTATGTGCTAGCGTGAAATTTTACACAAGCTATTAAACTAGCATGATTATTCCTGGTCATGTTTGGTTGATTAATTGGATATCACCTCTAGTTCTTTTAGTGAATACGACTCACAGATTCCTTGAAATATCGCTAAAGGATTTGTGGTTAAAACATCTAGCTTGTATAAAACAGCATGCCTGACTACAACTTTAATGTAATTAACTGATTAACTGATATGCATGTGATGTAGAATATATTTCAGTAGTTTGTTCGTCATGTATCAGGAAGTCCACGATTGTTCCTAAATGCAATGCTCTTTGGAACAGCTCTTTATTGAACAATTGTGTATGCTTGTATTTCATAGAAAGGTCTTGTTCACATCTAGCTGTGATCTGATAAATTACAATCACCAGGTTTCTGACAAAACTTCTGACAGAAGATTTGCCACGTCTCTTTGTGCGGCCCAAAAAGATTGTCCTTGATTTTCAGCAGGGCAGAGCTATGGGACCTGTTTCAGGAAGTGTTGCAAGTGATATAATTCAAAATGTTGCAAGTGACCTGATCCAAGAGGGGAATAAGGACTTTGTTGGAGAGCTATCGGTGACACTAGTTGATGCCAGAAAGCTTAGCTTTGTCTTATTTGGTAAGAGGGCTTTGTTTGCCAATTGAATATACAGTTCATGAATAGATTTAGCGTCTGCCTGCTACTCCCTCTAGTCACAAATAAATGACGTCTCGGACACTGACAGTTTCCAGGATACAACTTTAACTGCTAAATTTGTTATAATGTATTTGAAACATACTCCAAAAGTATGCAATTGTGAAACTTTTTTATACAAATATCCTCATATTCATATAGTCATCATTTTTTAATATCTAAACTCAAACATATAAAAAATTCTAACCAAAGTCTGGAATGGCTGACTGCAGATAATCCAAAATAAAACACCATTTATTTCTGACTGGAGTAGTTAAGAGCCGAGATTTAGTTCATCAATTGTTGTATCAAGTAAGAAAATGCTGTAAATGATAATTTCCCTTTTGGAAAATTAAGTCCAAAAGTAGAGTAGGCCTAACAAAAATTTGGGGCCAACGTAAAATGACTTCCATATTTTCTAGGCTTTTTTTTTTCCTCGGCCATGCAGGAGAGCTGCATATCATCATTATATTAAGAATAGTAAAGAAATGAGTTTAGAAAACCCCATACAACCACACACATACACACACCCTTTTTCTTCTAATGGTGTATCTCTCTCACACTTTACAAACTTGACCGTTGACCCAAAACCACTAGAAAGGGGCTCATCCATTGGCTGGCTCTAGAGCAAGGCGAATGAATATTCCCTGAGCTCCGGCCAAACTCCACTGGAGGAAATCATCTTTTATCGAAACTAGAACACTACTTAGGTTCAGTTGAATCCCATCGAACATGACTTTTTTTCAGCTGAGCTATATTTGCTAAGGATTTGGTTGAAGATTTAATATCTTGACTGAAAGAAGAACATAAGTTTCAATCCTGTCCAAAGTAGCACATGACTTATTTTTCAGCTGAGTTATATTTGCTAAGGATTTGGTTGAAGAGTTGTTATCTCGACTGAAAGAAGATCATAGCTGAGTGGTACTGCCCTGAAGTATGCTCGCTCTTAGTTCAGCCAAAATTATGCGATAGTATTTGGCGTTTGATAAAATTATCTGTATAAGCTATAAAAAACAGAAGTGAGAAAAGCCAGCTCCCTCTTTTGTCATGCGACCAGATTCATGTCATACTTAACATTATACTTCTTGTGCAGGCAAGACGGATCCTTATGTTGTCATGATTCTTGGTGATCAAGTGATAAAGAGCAAGAAGAACAGTCAAACAACTGTGATTGGACTACCAGGAGAACCAATTTGGAATCAAGTAAAGTTTCAACACTCTGAACACGTGTGTGTTTTCTGAAGACTTATTTCATGCACGCTGTCATGCTTATAGATACAACATCAAACAGGATTTTCATATGCTTGTCGCAAATCCTCGGAAACAGAAGTTGACCATTCAAGTGAAGGATTCAATTGGTCTAACTGACATCACTATTGGTACCGGAGAGGTAAATTTGAGTGTTTGCTGAAGGTTTCCTTTTGCAGTGGCAATGCCCATTTGTATTTGCTATATATGACTGTCCAACATGCAGGAAGACAGATGAATGGGTCTGGTTTTCCCTGTCATCTTGGCCATGTTTTGTCAAGTGGGGATGAGGTTTCTAATAGTCTTTTTTTGTCAGGTTGAGCTAGGGTCACTTAAAGATACAGTACCTACGGACAAAATCGTGACTTTATATGGAGGATGGGGCTTGTTTGGGAAACGAGCGGCTGGGGAAGTTCTACTTCGGCTGACATACAAGGCATATGTCGAGGACGAAGAAGACGAGGCGGTGAGAAGCGAGTTTGGCGCGGGTTATGCTTCAGATGAGGATGTGCTGGACTATGTCGGAGGTGGCATGAGCAAGGGGAGTGATTTCATGGGTAAAGAAAGAGAAACTTTCATGGACCTCCTCGCAGCACTGCTGGTGAGCGAGGAGTTTCAAGGCATAGTTTCGTCCGAAACAGGAAGCTCGTCGAGAGAAGGTGAGCAGGCGGGCAGTGGACCAGGAAGCACTGACAGAGTCGTTACCTCTACTAGCACTAGTGCAGTGGCGGCTGATACAGAGGCATCCAACGTGTCAAACAGCTCCACAGGTGAAGCTAATGTTGTCTTGTGTGCGCTTTTCTTCCTGATTTGCTTATCGTGGTAGAGTATCTGCTTGTTTTTTTTTCCCTGACGTTGGTTGGTCGTGCAGATACGGCTTTGGTGTGGCTGGCGGCCATAACGAGTGTGCTGGTGCTGGTGTCATCCAACCTTGGTGGCTCAGGCTATTTCAATCCGTGACCGTGAGTGAAGGCAGAGGTAGCATTTGCATTGGGGCGGAGAGGAACCTGCCGGCCAGCCTCGTAGTAGTTTTTTTTTGTAACTACACTGCCTGGCTGCTGTGACTGAAGCTGGTTGCTTGGTTGTAAAGGGTGACAACAAGAGAGTTGTCCTTGCTCTTGTTTCTTTTCTTTTCTTTTCTTTTTTTTTTCTTTCTTTCTTTTTGGAAAGGCAAGAGGGTACTTGATTCGTTTTGTTATCACCTCCTTCCAGCAAGTGAGGAGAGCCAAGTGTATATTCATTTTAGGCTATTGTCACCTCCTTCCGGTTACTGAACGTGGACCGGGATTTCTCTTCAGGGCGAATGAATACTTGAGCTGTGTGAGCTGCCACCTTGTGCCGCCCTGCCTGTCGATACCATTGCATTGCATTACTGATTTTTTATGAATGAAGTCATCTCATCGCATACTCAATAATGGATAACGCTGTGACCCATTACGAGTGTCGGGTACGAAGGTAAGGGGTACCCTAAACCCTTTGATAAATTAACGCTAAACATAGCAACCATTTTTAAGGCAAGGGTCAGCCCACTACTCGGTGAGACGCGGCCTATCAATCGAAGATCCCATCTACACCAACTGCAGCAACAAGTCACAACCTCGACGACGGACGAGGGGTCGAACGAACGACCCCCGGATCTACCTCGACGACGGACGAGGGGTCGAACGAACGACCCCCCGCCCTCTACCTCGACTTCGACCTCTTGAACCCCGTCGACGCCTTGACCTCCCCCCTCAACCAAGGGTCAAGCGGACGACCCTCAGACGAGGGGCTCGATTAACCCAACTGCTCCGGCATGGGTTAAAGTGAATCCACCTAACGACATGGGTGCCCGCGTCCACTGTCAAATCCGCCAACTCCCCGTCCAGTCCCCGATTCCCGTCAACTGTGCCGCCGCTGTTGCCACTACGCAAGTACGGACTTCAACAGTACCCCTCGGAAAGTGAACAGTACGGCCCTCGATGACGACTTCGGGAACGCGACGGAGCCACACAAGGCTCGATCTCCTCCCTCAACCGGGGGGCTCGACCCCCTCCTTTTCAACAACTCCAGTACGGAAGACGTCTATCCGCCCCGTCCCGCCTCGGCCGTGGGACTCATGCCCGCCTGCGGACACTGCTCGGCGACGACTCATACTGCCGCCACGACCAAGGACGTCTGAAGGACGGGGAGACCATGCTGCCACAGTGCTCGACACCTCTCCGCCAGCACTGTGTCGCGAATACGCCGCCCATACCTCTACTGTTAGGACCCTGTACCCTCGGGTCTTCCCTTGGTCTATAAAAGGGATACCGAGGTAGAATATGAGGGGGGAGAAAAAAAGGAGGTTGGAGTCTCTCTCAGTCGGCTCCCACTTCATCTAGGACTCTGATCCGACTTTAGTTCTCAGGGACCATAGACCACGTCACACACACACACCGCGCCGCTCGATCGACCCCTCGGGTGGCCCGATCCGTGTAACACTGCTTGTACCCCCCCCTGTACGAGCACGCTTTGGGTGCGAGATAATACAAGACATCCTCCCCCCCCCCCCCCGCTGGACGTAGGGCCTTCTTGCCCGAACCAGGATAAATCTTGTGTCCGTCTTGCATCACGTCTGAGAGAGGGAGCACGCGATATACAAATTTACTCGTTGGTGGTCTTGACCCCCGGGTCATAACACCGACAGTTGGCGCGCCAGGTAGGGGGATTCGCGTGTCGATCAACTCCGGACTACTCTCTCAGATGGATTCCACCATCCCACCGTTCCCGTTCAACACCGTCATCTGGTTCGGTAGTCTAGGGTTCGTTTTCACGGACGAGGGAGACTTCATAGTCTTCCCCTCCGCCCGTGGCCTAGACGTCAGCAGTTCCGCTGCGCCGGAGCCAGCCAGGATCAGACGACGGTCCCTCCGCTTGCGACTCTGGCCTGCGATCAGGAGGAGGCGCGAGCGGCTTCGACGCGCTCGCCGTCGAGCAAATTCTGGGGGGCCAGATGCCATTCCCTCGATCCCAGCTGGCGACACGGCCCGTTCTCCTAGGGGTCCGTTTGATCCACGCCTGTGGGTCGAGGGCGGGCGTCTCCCCGAATGGGACTTCGGCTCTTCCACGTCATCGTCCCTGGAGGCTCCTGTGGCTTCTCCGACACCCTCGATCCCGTCATCACCGCGTGACCCGTTCCCGTACGGGCTCCGCAACAGTGCCGGTCTCTACTCTGCTTTCGAAGGACTGCGAGTACATACACACGACGAGTCTCCTTGGACGCCGTCATGGGCGACGGCCGACCCCGTCACCACCCCTTCACCGGGCGAGCCAGAGCTACCCCGCACGTGGGGCACGTTACGGCGGCGCCTAGAGGAGGAAGAAACGGGCAGGCTTTTCCCCCACTTCTACCACGTCGACTTCGACTCGGACTCTCCCGACGAGAGCTACGACTCCGCTCGGGAGTGCTTCCATCTCGACGAGCAAACCGTCCTCCAGGATGACGTCGACGACACCGCGGACACCGAAGAAGGGAGGGGGGCCAACGTCACGCCACCTCGAGACGCCATCCCCCCAAATCCCGATAGAGCCGATCCACCCCCCGACGTCCAGATTACGCAGGTCCGAGAGCTCCTCGGCAAGCTCGAGGAGGAGCGCCTGCGTCTTCAGCAGCTCGAACATGCCCTCGAGCGGGATCGAGGGCGTCCTCAGGGTGGAGGAGCTCGCGAGCGGGCCCGGGAGATCCACCGGCAGATCGTCGAGGAGGGGAACGCCGAACCCCGAGTCTTCAACCGCGCCAGCCAGAATGTCGTAGCGGCCGCGATGCTGCTCCGCGACATGCCGGCGCCATCGACCCCCCAGGCACAACGTATCAGGGAAGAAATCCAGGGGCTACTCCAGACTGCGGTCGTCCAGCAGGCGGAGAGCTCGGCCTCGAGGCGTCGAGGGGCTGCCTCTGAGCGGCAAGCAGCGCCCCCTCGACAAAATCGGGAGGCCTCTGCCCACCAGAACAAGGCGCCCCAGGGCAGGGTCGGGCCACGACCGGTTCAGGAACGCCTCGTCGACGACCTCCCCCCTCGAGTGAACAACCGACGTCGATACGGCGACGCCGAGGCTCGAGGCTACAACGCTCACCGAGGCGGGCGCTACGACAGCGACGAAGACCGATGTCGGTCTCCGGAGCCACCGGGGCCTCGAGTATTCGGAAGAACTATCCGGCGGGCTTCCCTGCCCGTGTGTTTCCGTCCACCCACCAGCCTGATCAAATACAACGGTGAAACCAAGCCAGAGCTCTGGCTTGCCGACTTCAGGCTGGCATGCCAGCTGGGTGGAGCCAAAGATGACCTCGTCATCATCCGGCAACTCCCATTGTTCCTCTCCGACACCGCTCGAAGGTGGCTCGAGGAGTTACCCCCGAACTTGATCCAGGACTGGTCCGACCTGGTCCGGATCTTCAAGGGAAACTTCAAAGGCACCTACGAGCGCCCGGGCAACTCCTGGGACCTTCGCGGCTGTAAGCAGAAACCAGGGGAGACCCTCCGCGCCTTCACCCGTCGGTTCTCGAAGCAGCGTACCGCACTGACCCACATCTCCGACCACGAGGTCATCACGGCGTTCATCGCCGGAACAACCTGCAAGGATCTGGTGCGGGAGCTGGGGCGAAACATCCCCAAGACTGCCAACGAGCTCATGGACGTCATCGCCAACTACGCGGCTGGCGAAGAGGCCGTGGGCGCGTTCTTCCAGATTTCCCCAGGGAAGGAGGAGGGCAACGCGAATGAACCCGGGGGCTCGGACGATGGGCCCAAGAGGAATAAGGGGCCCAGGAGGAACAACGACGGCAACGGTGGTCGGAAGAAGAAGAAGAAGAAGAACCAACCGGGCCGGCGCAACGTCGAGCACGACGACGACCCCGACGACCTTGTCGCTGCAACGGACAAGCGGAAGCCTCGAGGGCCCCCTCCGGACGGGGGTGTCTTCGACAAGATGTTGAAGGAGCCCTGCCCTTATCATATGGGCCCGGCCAACCACCGCCTTGAGGATTGCCGCATGCTTCGTAGGCACTTCGTCCCTCCTGGTCCCAGGAGAGACGACGGCAAGGAAGACCCGCCCTGTGACGTCCACGTCAGGGGTGATGTCCAAAAAGGAGGCTTCCCCGAGATCCATGACTGCTACATGATCTACGGGGGACCCTCGACCCGCCTCACCACGCGCCAGCGCAAGAGGGAGCGTCGAGAAGTTTTTTCCGTTCGGGCCCAGGCCCCACGATACCTCGACTGGTCCCACACGCCGATCACCTTTGATCAGGACGACCACCCCGAGCACATCCCCAACGCAGGGGCTTACCCGCTCGTCGTCGACCCGATCATCCTCAACACCCGCCTCAGCAAGGTGCTCATGGACGGGGGGAGCAGCCTCAACATCATCTACGCCGAGACCCTCGACCTCCTGGGGATCCCGAGGACCATGCTCCTGCCCAGCGCGGGGGGTTCCACGGAATCGTCCCGGGGAAGAAGGCACTCCCGATCGGCCGCGTCAAGCTGCCGGTCTGCTTCGGCGTCCCCTCGAACTTCCGAAAGGAAGAGCTGACCTTCGAGGTGGTCGCGTGGCGAGGCACCAACCACGCCATCATCGATAGACTGGGGTACGCCAAGTTCATGGCGGTACCGAACTACACCTACCTCAAGCTCAAGATGCCGGGGCCCTCGGGGGTCATCACCGTCAACACCTCCTACGAGCACGCATACGACTGCGACGTCGAGTGTGTGGAAAAAGCCGAAGCCCGTGAGGATTCGGCTATCCTCACGGCCCTCGACGACTTGTCCGGAGAGATCCCCGACCCAAGCGCCACGCTGGCAACTTCAAGCCGGCGGAAGACACGAAGACCATCCCGCTCGACCCCGGCCTCGAGGATGGGAAGGTGCTGACGATCAGTGCCACCCTCGAGCCCAAATAGGAAGCCGTGCTCGTCGACTTTCTCCGAGGGAACGCCGACGTGTTCGCATGGAGTCCCTCGGACATGCCGGGCATCCCGAGGGAAGTCGCCGAGCACTCCTTGGACATCCGAGCCGGGTCCAAACCGGTGAAGCAACGCCTGCGCCGCTTCGACGAGGAGAAGCGCAGGATCATCGGGGAGGAGGTACATCATCCCGAGTGGTTAGCTAATCCCGTGCTTGTAAAGAAAAAGAATGGGAAAGATAGGATGTGTGTAGACTACACCAGTTTAAATAAAGCATGTCCTAAAGTTCCTTTTCCTTTACCTCGCATCGACCAAATAGTAGATTCCACTTCGGGATGTGAAACCCTTTGCTTCCTTGATGCGTACTCCGGCTACCACCAAATAAAGATGAAGGAGTCCGATCAGCTCGCGACCTCTTTCATCACTCCTTTCGGCATGTTTTGCTACCTCACAATGCCCTTCGGCTTGCGGAACGCCGGGGCCACCTACCAGCGATGCATGCTCCACGTCTTCGGGAAACACATAGGGCCGACCGTCGAGGCCTACGTCGATGACATCATGGTCAAGTCCAGAACAGTCGAAAACCTGGTCGGAGACCTCGAGATCACGTTTGGGTGCCTCAGGGCTAATCGCATAAAACTAAATCCTGAGAAGTGTGTCTTCGGGGTCCCTCGAGGCATGCTCTTAGGGTACATAGTTTCCCAGCGCGGCATCGAGGCCAATCCCGAGAAGGTAACCGCCATCACGAGGATGGGCCCGATCAACGACCTCAAGAGCGTGCAAAGGGTTACTGGGTGCCTCGCCGCCCTCAGTCGCTTCATCTCGAGGCTCGGAGAGAAGGCCCTACCCCTTTACCGCCTCCTGAAGAAGACGGAACACTTCGTGTGGACCACCGAAGCCGAGGAATCGCTCTCGAGGCTCAAGACCTTGCTCACCTCGCCCCCGGTCTTGGTCCCCCCGAGCCCGGCCGAGCCCCTCTTGCTCTATGTCGCAACAACTACCCAGGTAGTCAGCGCGGTCATAGTAGTCGAGAGGGAGGAAGAGGGACACGCCCTGCCGGTTCAGAGGCCTGTCTACTTCGTGAGCGAGGTCCTTTTCGAAACCAAGACAAGGTATCCCCACATCCAGAAGCTGCTGTACGCGGTCGTCCTCACTCGGCGGAAGCTCAAACACTATTTCCTGGGCCATCCGGTCACTGTGGTTTCTTCGTTCCCCCTCGGAGAGATAATCCAGAACCGGGAGGCATCGGGAAGGATCGCCAAGTGGTCCGCCGAGCTCATGGGGGAGGCCCTCTCCTACGCCCCTCGGAAGGCTATCAAGTCTCAGGTACTGGCAGATTTCGTTGCAGAATGGACCGACACCCAACTACCCCTAGCGCAGGTTCAGAGCGAGCTCTGGACCATGTACTTCGACGGGTCGTTGATGAAGACGGGAGCAGACGCCGGATTGCTATTCATATCACCCTCAGGGGTCCATATGCGCTATGTCATCCGCCTCCACTTCCCCGCCTCCAACAACGTCGCCGAGTGCGAGGCCCTCGTCAACGGCCTGCGCATCGCCATCGAGCTCGGAGTCCGACGCCTCGACGTGCGAGGGGTCTATGGGTCCGAGGCCGTCCTCCCCACCGACCTCGAGTACGGGTCCCCTCGACTGAAAGCCTACAGCGAGCAAGCCAACACAGCAGCCCGAGAGGACTCCCTCAACCAGCTCGAGGAAGCTCGTGACATGGCCCTCTTCAAGTCGGCCCAGTACCAGCAGACGCTACGACGCTACCACGACAAGAACGTGCGCAAAAGGGACCTCAACGTCGGCGACCTCGTTCTGCGCCGTCTACAGAGCAGCAAGGGGCGTCACAAGCTGACACCACCTTGGGAGGGACCCTTCATCGTGGCAGAGGTGCTGAAGCCCGGCACTTACAAACTGAAGAACGAGAAGGGCGAGCTCTTCACCAACGCGTGGAACATCGAACAGCTACGTCTCTTCTATCCCTGAGGCCCCAGGGCCTTGTACATTTCCGCATTTATGTACAAATTCTCGAATGAATAAAATGTTCTCAAAACACATTTCACGTTCGTTCGTAGCCCGAAGGTAGCCTCGACTTTGCCCGGACAAAGTCGAGCTCCCCTCGGGGGCTGGCAGAAGGGCACTCCCCTCCTAGGTCCCCGAAAAACCCGTACGCTTTTTCTCGAAACTCGACCCCCTCTCGTTCTTCGCCTCGAGCACGCTTCATAACTAGGTAAAGGCGCCTCAAACCCCCTAAGGGTCGAGGGTGTCGTCGAGTCAGGGACCCACCTACGCCCCAGGGCTACGGTATCCCTACTCGCCACCCCCCTTCCAGGGATAAGAGCGTACGTCGAATACTTAAGTTCACGAGCGTCGACTCAGGCAAAGAAAAGCAGAGAGAGCTCGAGAAGTAGAAATAACGAGACGAACCCATCCACAACACTAAGGTAGCCTCGACTTTGCCTCAGCAAAGTCGAGCCTCCCTCGGGGGCTAACAGGGGGGCACCCCCCTCCTAGGTCTCCGAAAAACTCGAACGTTTTTTCAAAACTCGACTCTCCCTCTCGTTCTTTCCCTCGAGTACGCTTCTGAACTAAGTAAAGACGCCTCGAGTTCCCTAAGGGTCGAGGGTGCCGTCGAGTCAGGGACTCACCTACGCCCCAGGGCTACGGTATCCCTACTCGCCACCCCCCCCTTCCAAGGATAAGAGCGTGCGTCGAACACTTAGTTCACAGGCGTCGACTCAGGCAAAGAAAAGCAGGGAAAGCTCGAAAAAAAAATGAATTTAACTCTGTGCACATCGATCAAAATGCATTATATACAAAAAGCCCTCGGGGCTTGGCATTGTATCGGTACAGTGACATAACTATTACATGGAACTTTTTGTCCAGATATGGCTCGCAGGCCCGCGACCACCCGTCGACATCTCCCAAGGGCTACTCATCCGCCGAGGGGATCACGTCGGGCTCGAAGAGTTTCGCCAGCTGGCCTCCAGGCACCTCCGCGTGGTCCATCAGTTCCTGACACCTCGCGTCGTTCTGCTCCTCGGTCAGATCCGGGTCGGTGGCGAACCCGTCGACAACGAGGTTGAGATCCACGTCGTAGAAGGAGTTGACGACCGCGAGGGCCCGCTTCACCCCCACATGCAGGGCGGCTCGGACGTTCTCCGTCACCCCCCGCGTCATGGCGTAGAAGCGGCGCAGCAAGGATTCCCCCCGAGCGTCCCCCTCGAGCTCCGGCTCCGGCTTCACTGAGAGGTCGTCGCAGAAGGTGTTGATGGCGGCCGCGAGCGTCGCGTTGAGGCCTGCCTCGATGCCAAGCAGGCCCTGAAGATTGTCCAGGTCCTGGTGGGCGCGGGCATTCTCCTTCGCAAGCTCTGCCGAAACAAACACGCAACAGTCAAAACCAAACAAAAGAGCAGAAAAAGAGTCGAGACAGGACAGACCCTGCAACACCCGAAACACTCACCTTGGGCCTGCACATCCAAGGTGGAGTAGGCCTGCTCGGTCTCCTCGAGTTGGTGGCGGAAGTCTTCAAGCTCGGAGGACTGGTCATTAACCTTAGCCTCGAGGCCCTCGACGGTCTTGTATGCGGCCCCGAGGGCCTCCTTCTGCTTCATCGCCACCATGCCCAAGGAGGTCGCGCGGGCCCGAGCCTTCTCCTCCGAGGTGGCCAGAGCGTCGCGCTCACGGGAGACGGCATCGAGGTCTCCCCTCAGCCGGGCGGCCTCCTCCTCGGCCTTGCGCTGGGCCTCGAGGGCGGCATCCCGCTCCTGCCCGACGACGATGGTCGACCGAAGGGCATCGTCGAGCTTCGCCTGCGCCGACGACAAGGCCTCCCGGGCTTCCTTCTGGACAGCCTCGTAGCCGGCCTTCGCGTGAGCGACCCTCGACTCAGCATCCTTCTGGATAGTCGCCGCCTCCGTCTTCGCGCGGGCGGCTTCATCCCTCGCCTTCTCCAGAGAGGCGTGGAGGGTCGAGAGCTGTCCCTGTACCCGGAGAATGTACTGGGACTTCTCGTACGACCTCACCCGCAGCGACTGACAAGGATAAAAATGGAGATCGTCAACAAATGGCAACCAGACAACTCAAAGCACTATCTAAGGTGGAACAGAACCTACCTCCATCCCCTCGCGTATGTCCGCGGCGGCGACCTCCGCAGCACGACGCACCGAGTGTTCGAACCAGCCCCGGAGCTCCTCGACGTTCTCCCACCGTCGAAGCTCGCATTGGTCGTCGAGCGTGAGGAAGACTCGCTCAGGGTCTCGAGGGTCCGCCACCTCGAGAACCTCCTGGCCCCACGCCGCGCTGCGGGCGGCAATCCTCTGCTCCATCGGCCCGGTGACGCCAATGCGCAGGTCCCCCCCTCCTCGGTAATTGGAGAGGGGCGAGGCTTCCTCCTCGGTGCCACCTCGCGAGGACGTCAACGGCCCCACCATGCCGTCGCCTCCGGTGGAGGAAGATCTCGGCTGATAGGATGGCCCTGCGTGATGAAGTACTCAAAAAAGTAAGTACCCAGCAAGATAAACCCACCGCGTCTCGAGCGAATCAAAGTGCGACTTACCTTGAGACAGCGACCCCCCAACCTCGAGGGGAGGCCGAGCCACCTCCGGCTCCGCCCGAGGAGCCGCGATGATGGCCAGTTCCGCCGGGTCCACCAACTCGGCCACCATCTCGTCCACCTGGGCAGGGGTAGACTCCATCAGCATCCCGCCCTGTGCCGGCGCGGACGGACCCTCGACGTGCTCGAGCTGGAGTCGAGCCTCCAGCGCCGCCAGACCCTCGGGCCAGCGCCCCAGCGTCGGGTGAGCCGGGGCCTCCCGCTCGTTCGCGGGGGCCTGGGGCTTGACCACCCCCACCTCCTGGGCCGTAGCCACCGTCGGCGGGAGCTCCGCGCCCCCCGGGGCGCCGGACGCGACCTCTTCTGACGGCCGCGCAGGCACCGCGACCGTCGCTTCGACGACCACCACCGCCGGCGGGTTCGCCTCCTCCGCCGTCCGGGTAGACGCCGAGGCCCCCTGTGCCTCCCCCCGCGCCACCACCTCCGGGGCCGTGGCTGCCTGTGCCGCCTCGGGGGCGACCGTCGAAGGGGGCGGGGCTGCCGGACCAGCCTCGACGCCTGCTTGCACTGCGGCCCCCGTCTTCAGCTTTTTGGCGGGGGCGGGGGACGTGATTCCCTGCCGGCGCTTCGATCTGAAAAAGGAGGACGTGCGCGATAATAAGCACGAGTCCTCACCGACGAAAAAAGGAAAAACGCACAACAACTATGAACTCGACTTACCCCCTCGAAGCCCGACGCTTCAGCCCGGCGCCCGTCGGGCTGGTCGAGCTCTGGGGTGCCACTGCCTGGGGGGCGGCGGTCGAGGCGGCACTCGCCACCTTCTCCCGAGCAGGGGCCGGCGGCGCCACCGTCGACTTCTTGCCGGCCCCCGCCTGCGCCGACGGGCCCGGCGCCCGCGCGCTCGACGCGGCGGGCTTCGGGGGCTCGCTCGATCGACTCTTCGACGGCGGCACCACCTTCGCCCTCTTGCCGGTCTCCACCTGTGTCGGCGGGCCCGGCACCCGGGCGCTCGACGCAGCGGGCATCGGGGGCTCGCTCGATCGACCCCCCCCGACGAGGGCCGCGGCGTCTGCGACCGCGTCTGCCGCGGCGTGACTTCTTGGGAGGCCACGGGGCGCTCCGCCCGTGGCCCAACTTCAACAGAAGGGGCCGACTTCGAGGTCGACCCCCCCCCCTCTCCACCAGTAGCAACGGCCGCCTGCTCAGGCGACGTCTCCTCTTCCTCCTCGTCTTCCTCTTCCGAGGGCGACAGCTCCTCATCGAGGCCCAACCGCCTCTGTTGGGCCCGGCGCTGCTTCCTCTGCTCTTTCTCTAGAGCCTTCTTGGCCGTCTTCTTCTTCTTGTCCTTATTGGACTTTTGCTTCTCCACGCGGAGGCGGTTCGCCTCCCTCGTGGCCCGGTCCTCCGGCACCGGCGGACGCGAGCGCTTGTAGGACACGTTCCCCTGCGGGACGCAAGGGGGTCAGAGAACAAGCAGAAAGGACGGAAGGGGTGGGCGCGAGGACTTAAACGGAAGGAATGGATCTTACCAGCTCATAGAAGCCCTCGTCCGGCTTCATGGGGACCTTCGTGATATCCTTGGGGGCGAACCCCCCCGCGAAAAAGCGGCGGACGCGGCTGACCACACGGTCTGGGGTCAACTCCTCCTCGACGAGGCGGCACCCCGATAGATCAACCCCCGGACCCATCTCGTCGAGGCGGAGGGGTCGAGCCATCAGCGGCAGAACCCCCGTCGGTGGAACGCTGACGTAGCAATCTCCGCGGTAAGGCCCCTCTCCTTCAGACGCCTGAGCGCGTCCAGCAAGCCCTTGAGGTGTTTTTGCTTGTCCGTCGGGACGCCGTACCTCTAGCTCTCGGGCTCGGCGTTGAGTGTCCTCCTGGTGTACGCCGGGAGCAGACCGTCGTCGTTCCTCAGGTAGAACCACCCTGAATGCCACCCGGAGTGGCTCGAGGATGGGTTCGCAGGAAGCCAAAGCTCAGGCCGCCTGGCGTAGATGCTGCAGCCTCCGGCCCTGACCTTCCGACGGACGCCCTTGCTGACCGAGGCGGTGAAGATGTTGGCCTTGAAGATGTGGATCCACAGATCCCAATGGGGCTCGATCCCCAGGTAGCCCTCGCCACCGCGGCGAAGACCGCCGCCTGGCTGACGCCGTTGGGAGTGAGGTGCTGGAGCTCCACTTCATAGTGGTAGAGGAGCGCGCGCAGGAAGCGGCTGGGTGGGACCCCAGTCCCGCCCGGTGGAAGGCCTCGAGCGACACCACGTACCCCTCCGGCGGGTTGGGCTCGGCGTGGTCCGGCGGCGGAGCTATCCACTCTGGCCTCTCCGTCGAGGTAACGGGCCGGAGAAGCCCGCTCTCCACCAACCCCTCCAGATACGACTGACGGACCGAGGAAGCAGGCCAGGCGTCGGCGCCGAAGAGCTGGAAAGTGGCCATGGGAACGGTGGTTTGCTCGGGCTGGGAGAAGGAGGGTACGTTCCCTATCTTTCTCTTTCTCTCTCACTCGCGCAGATTTCCTGCTCGCGGGACGCCTAAGGCAGAGGCAGAGAAAGGAAGGCGAGGAAGACGAAGGCAAGGAGGCGTGGAAGGCAAGTGCGCGTAAAGGGCACCGGACGCCTCGCCCTCACTATTTATACGCGGGAGGCCAACGGACGGATCTGGCAACATGCAAGAGAATCTCCGCATTTAATTCGTCTGTACTTCCTTCTTCGTATTCCCTCCAGGATAAGGCGTAACGTCCCATCATCGGGTTCCGCGCCGCACTCCGCGTTGTAACCGCACTGTTGCGCCGAACGGACACCGCCTAAAAAGGCGCGCGGCCGGAAACGTCGTCTTCGAGGGTAAGGAATCTTGAGGCAGCGAGAGCTGGCCCTCGAAAGAGGGTTCGACAGCTACCCTCGAGTGCCCGAGGCCAGAAATGACCTCGGGTTAGGACCTCGGTCCACCCCCAAAATCTTGAGGGGACAAAGGCCGGCCTACGAACGGGCTCGATAGCCCCCCTCGAGTACTCGAGGCCTGACAGGGCCTCGGGTCGTCAACTGTAGATCGTACATGGCCCCGAAGGGATAAAGGCTGGCCCGTCCGGGGGTTCGACAGCCTCCCTCGAGAGCTCCGGCTCAGGTATGTCCCCAAGTTCAATACAACAAACACCTGCTTTTCCCCTCGGCGGTCCACAAGGTCGGACTCCTCCTCCTGAGGATAGCGTCGGATGACGAACCATCCGTCAAATCTTGAGGGAGCGAAGGCTGGCCCTTACATAGGGTTCGACAGCCGCCCTCGAGTACCTGAGGTCAGGAAGGACCCATGGTTATCGGACTCCGGTCCACCCCCAAATCTTGAGGGAGCGAAGGCTGGCTCCACGAACGGAGTTCGATAGCCGCCCTCGAGTACACGAGTCAGGGATGTCCCCGGAGCCTCGAGAATGAACTCTCGAAGCTCCCTGGGACATATCCGAGGCATACCTAGGAACACCTAAGGATCCCTACGCTGGGAGGCATCGAGCCACCAACTCCTATCGAATGTGGTTGGCACCTTGGTGGTCCACATGGTCGTGCTTAGCGAGCCGTATGGCTTGCTTAACAATGAGAGCGCCTCCGGGCCACTAGTCGATCCCTATCGAACGGGGTCGAGTTCTCACTCGGATTTTTACCCGCACAGGGCACCATTTCTAATGGACTCATGCCCGAGAACAGCTCACCGAGGACTTCGGGCTCGTCCTAACGAGGATAGCTCGATGCTCTTCACCCCACGATCCGAGCGAAAGGATCCGTGGGAAGGACGCTATGAGGTAGTGAAGGCCTAGCCATTCGAGGGCTCGAGGGCCCGACTACGCACGGCACCCCTCGACGAAAGAGGGTCGATAAACACGCAACCTGGCAGACAGAGTCGACCTCTCGGGTGGGGCGCTCTGACTCCAGTGGTGCTCGAGGGAGCGAAGGCTGGCCCTCGGTAGGGTTCGACAGCCGCCCTCGAACACTTCTCTTTGCAGAAAAAGGAATGGGATCGACCCCTCGACAGGGTGCCGCGTCTCCAGGTATCCTTAAAAAACCCCACTACACAACATATTTTAGCCCCCAGAGGAGTTCTTAATCACTCCTCTGGGGCCTCGGGGGCTACCCCCGCGGGGTGCGCTCGCGCGCACCCTGCGGAGAATCAGATTCTCACTAACCCTGCAGGACGAGGATAAAACCTCCGGGCAATTCTTACTCCCTCCGAGAAACGCGTATCATAGCCCCCAGAGGAGTTCTAAATCACTCCTCTGGGGCCTCGGGGGCTACTGTCGGGTACGAAGGTAAGGGTACCCTAAACCCTTTGATAAATTAACGCTAAACATAGCAACCATTTTTAAGGCAAGGGTCAGCCCACTACTCGGTGAGACGCGGCCCATCAATCGAGGATCCCATCTACACCAACTGCAGCAACAAGTCACAACCTCGACGACGGACGAGGGGTCGAACGAACGACCCCCCGCCCTCTACCTCGACTTCGACCTCTTGAACCCCTTCGACGCCTTGACCTCCCCCCTCAACCAAGGGTCAAGCGGACGACCCTCAGACGAGGGGCTCGATTAACCCAACTGCTCCGGCATGGGTTAAAGTGAATCCACCTAACGACATGGGTGCCCGCGTCCACTGTCAAATCCGCCAACTCCCCGTCCAGTCCCCGATTCCCGTCAACTGTGCCGCCGCTGTTGCCACTACGCAAGTACGGACTTCAACAGTACCCCTCGGAAAGTGAACAGTACGGCCCTCGATGACGACTTCGGGAACGCGACGGAGCCACACAAGGCTCGATCTCCTCCCTCAACCGGGGGGCTCGACCCCCTCCTTTTCAACAACTCCAGTACGGAAGACGTCTATCCGCCCCGTCCCGCCTCGGCCGTGGGACTCGTGCCCGCCTGCGGACACTGCTCGGCGACGACTCATACTGCCGCCACGACCAAGGACGTCTGAAGGACGGGGAGACCATGCTGCCACAGTGCTCGACACCTCTCCGCCAGCACTGTGCCGCGAATACGCCGCCCATACCTCTACTGTTAGGACCATGTACCCTCGGGTCTTCCCTTGGTCTATAAAAGGGGATACCGAGGTAGAATATGAGGGGGGAGAAAAAAAGGAGGTTGGAGTCTCTCTCAGTCGGCTCCCACTTCATCTAGGACTCTGATCCGACTTTAGTTCTCAGGGACCCTAGACCACGTCACACACACACCGCGCCGCTCGATCGACCCCTCGGGTGGCCCGATCCGTGTAACACTGCTTGTACCCCCCCCCCTGTACGAGCACGCTTTAGGTGCAAGATAATACAAGACATCCTACCCCCGTTGGACGTAGGGCCTTTTTGTCCGAACCAGGATAAATCTTGTGTCCGTCTTGCATCACGTCTGAGAGAGGGAGCACGCGATATACAAATTTATTCGTTGGTGGTCTTAACCCCCGGGTCATAACACCGACAACGAGCCTATGAAAAACAGTCGTTATCACCCACCACCTGGCGCTACCGATCCCGTCGCCCGGTTACTTTGCGCAGTTGCGAAACAAACAAATTACGATTTCCATTGACAGGAATCATTAGACAGTGTATAGATCCATTTGCATTACCTTTACGGCCTTGAAATCAAACAGCACCATAAATACATTACATGCATGTCCTTGCCGGCGCCGACGAGACGACGATGATATATTGCACCTACCGGACCTACACTACGTACTCTAGATTCCGTGATTGGATCGGACACCTACCAGAGTACCAGTGTGTGGTGCCTCACTTGTTACGCATAGTTTCTTTGTTTTTTCCGAGTTTGGCACGTCAATGCAACAAGTAACATTTGATCTCTGGTATAGGCGCGGCGTCTCCTAGCTTTTCTTGGTTTCTGGCTAGTGAACCTTCAACAATGTATAGTTTCAGCTTTTGAATGCACTCGTTGCATTTGATTTTATGACACCTCTAGACTTCAAGAAACTGTGGTACGTGTCCATAGCTTTCAAAATAAGTTTAATAAAGGGTTGTAGGTAGACTTTATGCTGATGTGATGCGTAGGTGAGAGGACAAAGAGTACACAACTGGCTTTTGTATAAGATTCGAGAAATTTTATTAGGTCAGCCAGCAATTATATGCATGATGATTAAAAAGTAAACCTATATAACCTATATGTTGAATGCCTTATGATGATATATTGTGAGAAAAAAACATTTTTATTTACTCAAAAATAATGATGAGGTAGTGCTGATGAACAGGGTCATTATTAGTCTTGCTCTTGCTCTTAATAATATGAAAACTCAATCGCTTTCCTCTTAATAAAATTGATTAGGTGACACCTTATTAAATAAGAATGAACAACTTTCAAGGACCATTAATATAAGGGAAAATTGGCTTCTGGACATTCAAAGTGACAACTCTTTGCTATTGGACACTGAAAAAAGAGCGATTTGCTGGAAGACACTCTGGTTCTTTGCAAATTTGTTGGTGCACACTATGCCTAATAAAATATTCTAACAAAATAGATATAAAATCATATAAGTGTCCAAAAGTTATACTATAAAATTTTCTATGCTTTACATTATGAGAACTATATAGTAAAAATGTTGTTTTGCACTAAAATAATCATTTTGCCCCTCATCATAAATAGACAAAGTTAACAATAGTTAATTTGTTCATATATTTGTAGGACACCAAAAATCTTAGAAAAATCACAGAATGTGTATATAACCAAATCTTGAGTATGGAAAAAATATTAGCTCAAAATAATAAAGTTTATAATGGTATATTTAGCATCACTAAATTATAGATTTATCTCTTGCCAAGCTTAATTGATATATTAAATTTTACTATTTTGAGCTAATATTTTTGGCATAGTCATGATTTGGTGATGTATGCATTCTATGGTTTTTTCCAAGATTTTTCGGCACTTATATGATTTTATATCTATTTTTTAGAATATTTTATTGAACACAGTGTCCACTAGCAAATTAGCCAAGAACCGGAGTGTCCTCTAACAAATCGCTCCATTTTCAGTGTCCAATAGCAAAGGGTCCACTTTGAATGTCCGGGAGCCAATTTCCCCTTAATATAAATAAATTTCTGCCATCATCGTCGGTTAGGCTGTTTGTTTTATCATTTCTATGGCTAATGCTGTTTTTGACTGTTTTGTTGTGAGATAAATACATTATATCATGACTGATAATTAAGACCGATAGCCAAATAAACAAGACATTAATTTCCCTCGATATATATGAGATGCATATTGTCTAGAGAGTCTTGTTTGGGTTGTGTTGTTTAAGGACACTCACAATGCAAAACTCTATCATAGAGTCCAATACTATTTATTATTATTTATTTATATTATTTTGTTGATGTGGCGATATATTTATTGGAGAGAGAGAGTAAAAAAAACAAAACTTCAAATTCATAATATTCGAGATAATAAATAGGTTTAAACTTTATGATAGAGTCTGTATTGGGAGTGTCCTAATAGACTCTCATCCCTTATCCGCATGTCCAGAGGGACCATTCCACTTTATTTATAAATTTGGTTGTTGGCTATCAATACTAGTTCGACATTTAATTTCTCGAGGGTCTCCTTGTCCTCAGTATCATGATTGTGTTTGTGGCTTTTGGCTTGCCACGTTTGCTTCTACTAGTTACTGATAGTGATATTTATATAAATCATTGCATGCAACCTTCCTCGGAGCATCTTCAGGATTCGTTCTAAATCTTACTCTTAGAGTCATTTACATAAAAAATGTTTTATATTTTTTTACTCTCCAACAGTCTTTCTATATCACATACACACTCTAAAGAGTCATTCTCGTCTTCTATTTTTTGCTAGCAAAAACCTCAAAATAGAAGATGACTATATTTAGATCTTAATCATTTAGATATGGTAGTTTTTCACCAAAATCTCTATTCCTAATATTTAGAAATAATTTAGAGAGTCTCTTGTAGATGCACTTATTGTGCCCAAGTTCAAATGGTAATAGATAATCATGATTAGATTACATGCTAGATATCCTATAAAATTCATATGGAACAAGCCATATTCGATCTATCTACGTACTGGGCAAATAACCGTGCCTCATTAAATATAATCTCTACAACTAGATGGTTTGTAGAAATTGGTTATTTGGAAGTTATTTGTAAGTACACTTTTAAATTGATCGCCTCTAAGAAAGAGATATTGCTGCAAATCCTTTCTAGCAGTGCCATGTACATCAGAGGGACCCATCCTCTTACATAATTGTTTGGCCGTCGACTTCGAGTAAAATGCGGCGTTTATTGTTGTGGTGTCTTTTTCCTCATTATTATCATGATCGTGGCTGGCTTGCCACAGTTTCTTGATGGTGCCTCTACCAATGAACACTATCGATAGGTGATGTACGGAGTATACTACTCTCTCCTTCACTGAAATATATTTCTAGAGTTATCCTAAATTAAAATTTTTGAACATTTTCTAAATTTATAGAAAAAACATTAAAATTTATAGTATCAAATTAATATCATTAGATTTATTATAGAACATATTTTCACATGATGCTCATTTTAAGTCATACTCCCTCCGTTCTTAAATAATTGTCTTTTTTACTTTAAAAAATAATTAGAATTAATTTTATATAAAAAGCTATTAATATTTATGATACATAATTGATATCATTAGATAGATATTTTGATCTTATTTTTTAATAAATTTATTTGGAGACACAAATGTTATACGTATTTTATATAAATCTAGTCAATTTTTTACACGGAAACCCAAAACGACACTTAATTAGGGACGGAGGGAAAGGAGTAGATGTTATTATATTTTTCTATAAAGTTAGTCAAAGTTAAAAAAGTTTGAGTGGCATGGATTCGGACAGAGGGAGTACTTCTGTTCTAAATGAAAAATAAATAAATAATCTTACTTATAATTTAAAACAAAGGAAAGTATTTCGTAATAAATTCAAAGCACTTTTGGCATGCAAAGACAAAGGGATGATGCTGTCTCTTCCAAGATCTTTGCACACAGCACATTCGAAATAATTAAACTATGAATAATCATGTCATCACCAAGAAAAAAAAGGAAGGCAAGGCCGAGCGGGAAGTGATGGTCTGGCCGCTGCTTGCTGCATTCATGGTGGCCCAACCCAAAGGATGAGCCGCTGGGTCTCTGGGGTTTGGGCTCCGTCGTCTTCGCCCTCTTGGCCATGACAGTGAGCGGTGAGTGGCCGCAGGCCGGCCACGGGCCAGGCATAGGCAGGCAGCGCCGCCGCGGCGCTTCACGGTGAGGTGGGCGTGGGGAAGAATGGCGGCCGGCGGTTACGAGGAGGAGAGCCATCCGCTGCGCGTCGCCGCCCCCACCTAAATTAACTGCTCCGTAGTAGGCTAGTAGCGGCAGCGCGCGCGCGTCAAGCAAATCCGTGTATAGATTTCTTTGCAAATTACCCTTTCTCTTTTTGATGAGATCGAAATTTCCAGATGCGATCTTTAGTGGGGAGGTTGAGGATGTGTTTGGGACTGCTTCACAAACTCTGGAGCAGCTTGACAAAAAACTAGAGTTTATGGAGTGTTTCTTTAGGTGCTCTCATAACTCCACCTTTTTTTTTAAAGTACACAATACAACGTAGACACTCAACACGTACGCACACTCGCCCCTACGAATACACACGCAAACCCTACCCCTATGAGCACCTTCGAAGGACTGAGCCGGCAGATCTTGAGGTTCACGAGCGTGGAGCTGAAACCATTTGACTAAAAACATGGAGCAGAGCTGAAAAACCTGGAGCGGAGCAGTCCCAAACAGCCCCTGAAACTGAGAAGCCAGCGAACCGGATTAGCTAGGGGAAATGATGGTTTACCTGCGCCTTTGAGCGAGAGAGCTCATGTAAATATAAAGAGCTAGGAATCCCCACTTAATTTGTGGAGAAATATTTCATTAGCTCTTTGAGGGACAGTGTTTGTTCAGTCTATGGTCTACGACTGTTACGTTGATGTAAGCCACGGTACGTAGTAGAGTACGGGACGTAGTGGAGTACTTGCTGCCTTGTCGTTTAACAGTTGTCACAATTGATGAGTCGTACAGGGAAAGGCCATCAAAGTCACATTGTACATAGACATAGACTATACATAGAGAGTGAGTTTTTGACTTTTATTGCCCGTCCCTACACCATTAATTAGTGCTAAAGCTCTCCTTTTTGTTTCTTCTGTAAATATACTCTCTCTCTACTTAAAAAAAAGTTACCGTTTAGGACAATGTTTTAATCAAATATTGAGAATATAAATTATGAATAACTTTTAAGTTATTGAGTTTAAAAATATAAAAGTTATATTAATAGATTTGTCTTAAAAAATACTTTCATAAAAATATACATATATTATATTTCAATAAATATTTTTAAAAAAATAATGGTCAAAGTTACACTTTGAAGATCGTATCGTTTTCTAAAATGACGAACTTTTTAAGTATGGAGGGAGTATATGTTTCGAATTTAAAGGTTTGCTCACATCTTTTCAATTCAGAACCAGTGTTCTGTAGTTGCCCAATCCTCTTCGTATGAATTGTCGTCTAAGGCAACCCATCCTATATATGTGGACACAATGTTCGTATGTTTTCCACAATTTATTTTTTCATTTACCAACCAAGGACACAATGTTCGTATGTTTTCCACAATTTCTTTTTTCCATTTACCAGCCAACCTAATAAGTACTCCCTCCGTCTCTGAAAGAATAGATTTCTGAATTTGTCCTAAGTCAAACTTTTTGAACTTTGACCAAATTTTTAGAATAAAGTATTAAGAGTTATGGTATCAAACTAGTATCATTAGATTTATCTAAGAACATATTTCTACATAGTACTTATTTTAAATTATAAATATTGTTATATTTTTCTATATAGTTAGTCAAAGTGAAATTTTTTTTGACTAGCACGGATTCTAGGAATTGATTCTTTCAGGGGCGGCAAGTTATAAATTTTGTTATATTTTCTATATAATTAGTCAAAGTTAAAAAAAGTTTGACTGACACGGATTCTAAGAATTGATTCTTTTAGGGACGGAGGGAGTACACACGGCAGTAGCTTATTATATACGTACTATGTGATTTGATACAAATATTTATATCCAATTCTTGGTTTTTGAGGAGTCAAATGATTTTAATGCTTAATATAAAAACCACTAACTACCATTAAATTAACTATGGTGGGAGGGAGTTAAAAAACCTAGGAGCATTTTAATTCCTCTCCATATCATGCATGTCTAGTCTTGTCTAGGTGTTTGTTTAAACTTTCCTTTCCTCCGTACCGGCGGCTGAAAAATGAACCCCTCCTACAAATCATTTTTTAGAAATGTCAAATTTAGCTAAAATAAATATATATATTTTAAAAAAAATCTTGAGAGACCCTATGGAAAAGTGCGGCAAATCGAATAGGCGAGCTCAAACTTCCAACCGTCCTCTCTTAATCACTCCACCCATTAAATACTCGTGTGCCTATACAAGGGACAATATCTTTGTCTGATTTTAATGTGAGTATTTGAGGCTCTAGACCGTTTCAAGTGGAAAAATTGCTAACTAAAAAGTTTTATAACTTTTAGATATTTAAGAATTTGGTTTTGATCATTTTTTCATTTCATGTCATTTCAAGAATTTGAATTTTAAATTTGAGAAATTCAAGCATACTTTTTCATGGATAGTTGATTTCAAATGAAAAGGTTTTTTAAACTATAAAGTTTTGTAATTTTTTGAGATCAATAACTTTTATTATGGTCATTTTGTCATTCAAGATCGTTTAAAAAATCTAAATTTTAAATATGAGAACTTCAAACGTGATTTTGCATAGATGATTTCAAATAAAAGAGTTGTATAAATTTTTGAGATCTATAGTTTTTGTTTTGATTATTTCTCCATCCAAGGACATTTAAAAATTTTGAATTTCAAATATGAGATATTCAAACGTGATTTTCCTTTACTACTATTCAGCATTTATTTGTAAATGCGTCTCTAGATCTAGCTGTCTCTGTGAATTTATTTAAGGAACGACTGGATATAGATTTGTAGGGTTCTATGAACGGCTTATTTAGGAACCATTTTTAATAGCGCCATATAAAAAAAACAAAGGAACCCATCCTCTTATATTATGGCCATTGACTACCAGCACATGCTAAATATAGGTAAAAATAGAGAATTGATAAAATAAAAGATTTTTATATAGGAATATGTGTTTGGAATATAGGAATATAAGAACATGTTTATTCTTGATTGCTCATCTCTCCATTCATATGTAAAAAAAATTCTAAGAGCTTGGAGTTGATGTTTTATTTCCTTGATTGCACGAAGGAAAGCAAGTCTTTCTATAGAAAAGTAAAACTTTATTCATGCATTCCAAAACACCATGTGATATAAGCAAAATATAGGAACTGGATTTCTTTAAAATTTCTATAAAATTCCTCTAATCTATATGAAATTTCCTCCAATCTAAACAAGCTCTATTATATAAATAGATGTAGTTCACATTTTTCACATTTATTTATTATATATATAGCCACATGATAGGTATGGCATGTCCATTCATATTGTTTACTTTTATTTACTATTATTATTATTATTATTATTATATATATATAATTATATATATATATATATATATAATTGTAATTATAGGTATGGTATGCCATGTCCATGCTCCATGTCATGGCGGGCCATGCAGGCCTTTGTAATGTGTGTCGTCTATAAACAAAGGACGGTGTTGCTCTGCGAGTTCTCACTCCATTTTCATTTTCAGGCGACGACGATAGAGCTTTCCCTGTGAGTTCTGAGTGAGGTCAAGGTGCGTCGTCTCTTTGCCTCCCATTCAATCTCTTGCTAGTAGTATTTGCCATTTTGTTACTACACTTTTTTTTGTGTGTGTGAAATTTTGCCACACCACTGCACATTTTCAGTTTGGAGGATTAATGCTAGAACTAATATAATAAATATAAAGTGCCAAATTAAAGAGTGGTGTTTTTTGCTGCCTCTTCCTTTTTTTGTTGAGGGATGATGCTGCCTCTTCCAAGATCTTTGCACACACCACCTCCGAAATAAACTATGAATAATCATGTCGTCATCACTAAGCAAGAAGAATAAAAAAAAAATCACCGAGTAGAAAAACCGGGCAAAGACCGGCCGAGCGGGGGGTGGTCTGGCTGCTGCTTGCTGCATTCGAATTCGTGGTGGCCCAATCCAATGCAAAGGCTTTGGGGTTTGAGCTCCGTCGCCCAAGGGCCAGGGCCAGGCAGGCAGCGCCGCCGCGGCGCTTCACGGTGGAGTGGAGGTGGGCGGCGAGGGCGAGGGGAAGAATGGCGGCCGGCGGTTACGAGGAGGAGAGCCATCCATCCATCCTCGACGCCGACGCCCACATCGTTCGTTGGTCTTCCGGTCCCTAGCTCTTAGTATTACTGTCTGTAACTAGCTACTAGTACCTGCAGCGCGCGTCAAACAAAGCAAATCTGTGTATATTTGTTTGCAAATTATTACCTTTTCTCTTTTTGATTGGTTGAGAAATTTCCAGATGCGGTCTTCAGTGGGGAGACTGAGTGAGAAGCCGCAAACCGGATTAGCTAGGGGAAATGATGGTTACCTCTGCCTTTGAGCGAGCTCATCTGCTCATGTAAATAAAGAACCGGGAATCCCCACTTTGTGTGGAGAAATGTTTCGTTAGTCCAGTCTTAGTGAAAGTTTTATATTTTATTCGTATTATAAATATATTGCCACATAATCATTTTTGTATGATAATACATTATACTCTTTTGATACGGATTTCAACTATTTATGAGTCATCAAAATTAAATATTTATGAAACTATAAAATGAAACTCTCCATTTAGAATGGATGTTTCATCTAAATTTCGTTTCTTTTTATATGACATGACAACTCTTTACTAAAACTGTCTTTAGCTTGTATAATGAGGGACAGTTTGTTCAGTCTTTGGTCTATAGATATAGATATATCCTTTCTGTGCTAGCAGTGAAGGCATATACTATATGACTGTTGATCTATCTCAGCTATAGTAGTAGTACTAGTACGTAATCTTCTAAGGCAGCCAACTATGATCATGGACACAATGTTTCCACAATTTCCTTTTTCAGTTACCATCATTATTTTGACAGATGGAGGCGACATGCGTGTACCTTGATTTTCATTCATTTTTTTCTTCTTCACAGAATTAAGTAGACGCTTCCCTAAGACATGGAGGATTTGCAGACTCCTCTAGTGCGAGTGCGACCCAAAAGGAAGAAGGTCTTAGTGGACTACTTTGTGCGACTCCGATGGATTCCTGCTCTCTTTATAGCCCTTCCAATATCTGCACTGATCTACTTCAGTGTCTTTGTGGGGAACACCTGGTCTGTCATGAAATCTGAGGAACGTCGACAGAAGGACCACGAGGAGAACCTAAAGAGAGCCGTGAAGCGTCTCAAAGAGAGGAACCCAAAGAGGGATGGCCTTGTCTGCACCGCTAGGAAGCCATGGGTGGTGGTCGGTGCGCGCAATGTAGACTACAAGCGCGCTAGACATTTCCAGGTGGACCTGTCTGCATTCAGGAACATTCTTGAGATTGACAGAGAGAGGATGGTTGCCAAGGTGGAGCCTCTTGTTAGCATGGGCCAGATAACTAAAGCCACCTGCCCGATGAATCTTTCGCTCGCTGTGGCTCCTGAGTTTGATGACCTCACTGTTGGTGGTCTGATAAATAGCTATGGAATTTCAGGGGGATCTCACATCTATGGCCTCTTCTCTGACACGGTTGTCTCGATGGAGGTTGTTCTTGCAGATGGCCAGGTTGTGAGAGCTACCAAGGACAATGAGTACTCTGACCTTTTCTATGGCATGCCATGGTCCCAAGGCACGATCGGTCTCCTGGTTTCAGCTGAGATCAAACTCATTCGCATCAAGGACTACATGAGGCTCACGTATACTCCTGTCAGGGGGACCTTGAAGGAAATCGCGGAGGCTTATACTGATTCTTTCGTGCCAAGTGATGGGGCTAGTGACCCTGCAATAAAGGTCCCTGACTTTGTAGAAGGGATGGTGTACTCATCCTCGGAGGGCGTGATGATGACCGGCGTCTATGCCTCGGAAGAGGAGGCAAAGAAGGGCAACAGGATCAACCGTGTAGGCTGGTGGTTCAAGCCCTGGTTCTACCAGTATGCTAAGACGGCTCTGAGGAAGGGTGAATTTGTGGAGTACATCCCTACGAGGGAGTACTACCATCGCCACACGAGGTCCCTGTACTGGGAAGGAAAACTGATCATACCGTTCGGGGACCAGTTCTGGTTCAGGCTCCTGCTTGGCTGGCTGATGCCACCAAAGATTTCCTTGCTCAAGATCACCCAGGGCGAAGCTATCAGGAACTACTACCATGACAACCACGTGATCCAAGACGTGCTGGTGCTGCTTCACAAAGTCAGCGACGCTCTTGAGTTTGCTCACCATGAACTGGAGGTATAATTTCCCTTTCTTTTCGCCCTCTTAATTCAGGCAGCATCTGATGCGGGCGAGCTGCTGGAGGTGCAACCAGACTACAGGGCTGACGGTGGCCGATGGGCAGGTTAAGACTGCTTTTATATTTTTTTTATTTTAATTTAGGATTAGGACTCTATTCTATTCAGGTTATTTAAAAAATCTAGAGATCTTGGATTTAGATTATGAGTCCGGTCACATACATGATCCAACTCGTTTTGCAATCTGACGGGACTCTTGTGTTCGGGAAGTTCCAAGTGGCAACTCGTATTAGAGTAGAACACAATCCATATAAAAATAGACATAGACAAACATTCACGGAGTTAGTTAGGGAAAGCCGGACCAAAAAATAGGGAAGAGAAATTTTGCTCTTTAGTACTACCTCTGTCCCTAAAAGAATACAATTGTGGGAATCATGTCGGTCAAGGTTGCCAATGTTTGACCAACTTTATATTAAATACTATTAACATTTATGTCTCTAAATAATTTTATTATGGAAATATATTCTATAACTAATCTAATGATACTAGTATCATATCATAAATCTTAGTACTTTTTTATATAAATTTAGTCAAAGTTCAAACTATTTGACTTCTCGAAAAACAAAAATTACATTCTTTAGGGACGGAGATAGTATTAGGCAGGAATTAGGTATAGATATAGATATAGATAAAGATATGGATATGGATATGGAATATATATATATATATATATCGCCACATGATAATTGTTATAGATATATATCGCCACATGATAATTAATAGGTGTGGCATGCCATGGGGGGCCATGCAGGCCTTTGTCATATATGTGTCTATATAAACAAAGGAGGGTGTTGCTGCAAGTTCCCACTCCATTTTCATTTTCATTTTCAGGCGACGACGATAGAGCTTTCCCAGTGAGTTCTGAGTGAGGTCAAGGTGCGTGGTCTCTTTGCCTCCCGTAGGTCCATTCAATCTCTTGCTAGTAGTATTTGCCATTTTGTTACTACACTTTTTTTTTCTGTGTGTGAAATTTTGCCACACCACTGCACATTTTCAGTTTGGAGGATTAATGCTAGAACTAATATAATAAATAAAGTGCCAAATTAAAGAGTGGTGTTTGCTGCCTCTTCCATTTTTTTTGTTGTTGAGGGATGATGCTGCCTCTTCCAAGATCTTTGCACACACCACCTCCGAAATAAACTATGAATAATCATGTCGTCATCACTAAGCAAGAAGAACAATGAAAAAATCACCGAGTAGAAAAACCGGGCAAAGGCCGGCCGAGCGGGAGGTGGTCTGGCTTGCTGCATTCGTGGCGGCCCAATCCAATGCAAAGGCTGAGCCGCTGGGGCTTTGGGGTTTGGGCTCCGTTGCCCAAGGCCATTGAGGCAGAGGCAGGCAGCGCTTCACGGTGGAGTGGAGGTGGGCGAGGGGAAGAACCGGTGGTGTTACGAGGAGGAGGAGGAGGAGAGCCATCCATCCATCCTCGACGCCGGCCGACGCTCACATCGTTCGTTGGTCTTCCGGTCCCTAGCTCTTAGTAGTATTTATTACTGTAACTAGCTACTATTACCTGCAGCGCGCGTCAAGCAAATCGATCTGTGTAGATTTGTTTGCAAATTATTACCTTTTCGATCTCTTTTTGATTTGACGAGAAATTTCCAGATGCGATCTCTCTTCAGTGGGGAGACTGAGAAGCCCCAAACCGGATTAGCTAGCTAGGGGAAATGATGGTTCCCTGCTGCCTTTAAAGAACCGGAGTAGTAGTAGTAGTACATGTATAATAAAGAATTGGCAGTGATAGTAGACGTAGTTGCCTTGTCGATTTAACAACATCCTCAAAGGTCGTACAGGGAAACGAGTTGTCACGCCATCAGTACCTATACAATTAATCAGTGCTAAAGCTCTCCTTTTTGTTTTATCTGCAAATAGGTTTCGAATTTAAAGGTTAATTTGCTCACATCTTTTCAATTCAGAAAACAGTGTTCTGTAGTTGCCCAATCCTCTTCCTTTGTGAATTGTAGGATAATATACACTTGTGTTCATTTCACACATGCTATTTTTGTTTTCTACTACTAAATTGTTATGTTCATTTGTGCCCATAGACTGTCGCCTCTTAGGATTTTTCTGCTGTTTGGTGTTAAAAAGAAGCAACGCTAATAATATTAGGCCAATGTTTTTTTTTTGACAACCATCACTATTACTATATATCGTTATAACACGTTACACCAGTGTGGGAAAAGAATTCCTAGATTACACAACACAAAAGAAAAAGCTATTGTAGAACTGTTGTTGAAGACATGGGTGATGCTTCTGTCAGGGCCATAGGGCCCACGAGAAGTGGTCATCTTGCACTCTGATATAACACTCGGCGCTCCCCTTGACTATTTGATGGCCAAGATTTAAAGAGTGGCCCTCAAATAATTCTTATATGGAAAAATAAATTATAAATAAACACATAGACCATATGACCAGTTATTTTTTGTGTTCACATACAAGATGTTTCGTGCCTATGTTGTTTGCATTGCATCTTCGTTCTGAGGCCAGCCAACTCTGATGATCATGTTACGTCCGTTTTCCACAATTTCCTTTTTCAGTTACCATCATTATTTTGACAGATGGAGGCGACATGCGTGTACCTTGATTTTCATTCATTTTTTTCTTCTTCACAGAATTAAGTAGATGCTTCCCTAAGACATGGAGGATTTGCAGACTCCTCTAGTGCGAGTGCGACCCAAAAGGAAGAAGGTCTTAGTGGACTACTTGGTGCGACTCCGATGGATTCCTGCTCTCTTTATAGCCCTTCCAATATCTGCACTGATCTACTTCAGTGTCTTTGTGGGGAACACCTGGTCTGCCATGAAATCTGAGGAACGTCGACAGAAGGACCACGAGGAGAACCTAAAGAGAGTCGTGAAGCGTCTCAAAGAGAGGAACCCAAAGAGGGATGGCCTTGTCTGCACCGCTAGGAAGCCATGGGTGGTGGTCGGTGCGCGCAATGTAGACTACAAGCGCGCTAGACATTTCCAGGTGGACCTGTCTGCATTCAGGAACATTCTTGAGATTGACAGAGAGAGGATGGTTGCCAAGGTGGAGCCTCTTGTTAGCATGGGCCAGATAACTAAAGCCACCTGCCCGATGAATCTTTCGTTCGCTGTGGCTCCTGAGTTTGATGACCTCACTGTTGGTGGTCTGATAAATAGCTATGGAATTTCAGGGGGATCTCACATCTATGGCCTCTTCTCTGACACGGTTGTCTCGATGGAGGTTGTTCTTGCAGATGGCCAGGTTGTGAGAGCTACCAAGGACAATGAGTACTCTGACCTTTTCTATGGCATGCCATGGTCCCAAGGCACGATCGGTCTCCTGGTTTCAGCTGAGATCAAACTCATTCGCATCAAGGACTACATGAGGCTCACTTATGCTCCTATCAGGGGGACCTTGAAGGAAATCGCGGAGGCTTATGCTGATTCTTTCGTGCCAAGGGATGATGGGGATGGTGATCCTGCAATAAAGGTCCCTAACTTTGTAGAAGGGATGGTGTACTCATCCTCAGAGGGCGTGATGATGACTGGTGTTTATGCCTCGGAAGAGGAGGCAAAGAAGAAGGGCAACAGGATCAACCGTGTAGGCTGGTGGTTCAAGCCCTGGTTCTACCAGTATGCTGAGACGGCTTTGAAGAAGGGTGAGTTCGTGGAGTACATCCCTACAAGGGAGTACTACCATCGCCACACGAGGTCCCTTTACTGGGAAGGGAAACTGATCATACCGTTCGGAGACCAATTCTGGTTCAGGTTCCTGCTTGGCTGGCTGATGCCACCAAAGATCTCCTTGCTCAAGATCACCCAGGGCGAAGCTATGAGGAACTACTACCATGACAACCACGTGGTCCAAGACGTGCTGGTGCCGCTTCACAAAGTCAGCGACGCCCTTGAGTTTGCTCACCGTGAACTGGAGGTATAGTTTCATTTCCTCTTTCTTTTCGCCTGGCCTCTTCAGGCAGCAGCTTGGTTGGGTTGGGACTTGGGATTCAGAATTTTTTCGACCTGACTGATATCTTTTATATAGGTTTACCCAGTGTGGCTGTGCCCGCATCGGCTGTACAAGCTTCCCGTGAAGACGATGGTGCACCCGGAACCAAGATTTGAGCAGCATCGCAGGAGAGGCGACACCAGCTACGCCCAAATGTTCACCGACGTTGGCTTCTACTATGCTCCCGCCTCTATCCTACGGGGCGAGGAGTTCAACGGCGCAGAGGCTGTGCATCGGCTGGAGCAGTGGCTCATCAGGAACCATGGGTACCAGGCGCAGTACGCGGTGTCTGAGCTGAGCGACAAGGATTTCTGGAGAATGTTTGACGCCTCTCACTACGAGCACTGTCGTCGCAAGTACGGCGCTGTAGGGACCTTCATGAGCAACTACTACAAGTCCAAGAAAGGCAAAAAGAGCGAGGAGGAGGTGTTCCAAGCTGAAGGTGAAGCTGCTGCTGATGCTGATGCGGAGTGATATACTTTTACATGCTTGGCTACTCTAAAGATCGAGTTCTGAACTATATATATCCTTTCCCCTATGACTTGATGTGTGTTGTTGGAAGGTGTTGAATAATTTTATACTGTGTTATCACCTTTGGCTGAACAATCACTCATTGATGGGAATATTCTGATAATACAATTAGTTGGAGTTTTTGCATTTGCATTTGCATTTGCATCTCTGTCTGTAAGGCTGGAATTGTATGTTTGTGCCATAATATATGTATAATTAAATCACTTTTCTTCTGTAAGTTTGCTTACCAAACTATAATTGTGATATACATAATAATTATAATTATAAACCCCGCGAGTTGCCAAATCTCTGCACACCCTCTCTCTTTTTTTTTGGGGGGTAAGTTTGGCTGCTAGAATATACGCATGCAGTTATCAGCTGAATCTTATTCAAGGATGCTACTTGTAATATCTAAATTTGAATCATGCTATCCTAAACATCAAAGCAGCAGCATTCCGAGTCTCGTTGTTTTTTCTGTAAGCTTTGCACTTGGTTTTCACCTCTTCTTACTGCAAAAAATTGGCAGATGCTAATGTCTTTTGCTCTGTTCGTTTATATTATTTCAATCCTATTTTTCATTTTTTTTTTCACAATAAATCAGCATAAGTATTTAACGTAAGCTAAATTTCAAACCAACGAGTATAATCCTTTTTTTTAAAAAAAAAGAAGGCCTGAAGTTGAAGCTCGGTAATTTTGTTGAGAGAAGAGATTTGAGCTTTGACTATTCCTAAGTTGCTGTACCCGCCCTCATCCGTAACAGTACGTTCAGGACCCACCTGTCAGCGGATGTAGAAAGGCCCATACCGAGCCCAATGCAGCGCTCACTCACTGACGCAAATGGCGGGAAAGCAGTTATTCATTTCCCGCGCTTCCCCCCTGTCTCCCGCCAGGTTGCTTCGCCTTTAGGATTCCCTTGAGTTCCCCTCCAATCGATCCTCTCATCTGCCCACCCGCAAGCCATTCCGCCGCCGCCGCCGCCGCCGCTCGTGACTGGGAAAGATGATGCCGTTCAGCCAACCCGACTTCTCGCCGTCGCAGTTCACCCCCTCCCAGAATGCCGCCGCCGACTCCACCACGCCTTCCAAGGTCCTCTCTTCTTCTCGCCGCCGACTCCCCTCTCGCTTTCCTCAACCCCAAACCGTCGGTTCCCTTAGCAATCATGGATTTTTTTTCCGATCTGTTTCCCTGACTTGAGTCGGGTGGTCTGATTTTGCAGATGCGCGGCGCGTCCAGCACTATGCCGCTCACCGTGAAGCAGGTTGTCGACGCGCAGCAGTCTGGCACCGGCGAGAAGGGCTCTCCGTTCCTCGTGGATGGCATCGAGATGGCTAACGTACGGGCCCCCCTAAATTCGATACGCCTCTTCCCCTGCGCTATGTGTTTCGTTTCTCAGCCTTTCCTCTTCTTCGTGCTTTGATTCATTCACGCCGTTAATTCGTCAGCCGCGGTTCCCTTTACAGATTCGACTTGTGGGGATGGTCAACGGCAAGGTGGAGCGGACGACCGATGTGACATTCACGCTCGACGACGGCACCGGCCGCCTCGATTTCATCAGATGGTCAGCCTACCGTAACACTGCTTCTGCTTGTTTGGTTCTCTCATCGTCTCAATCCCAGGAAATGGAAATCTAATCAGAAAACATCACCATTTATTTGTCTGTTCATAAGCATCAAAGCTACATTAGGTTCTAACCAGGAAACTACATAGTTGCATGTGAAAGGCATACCTGTGGAAGTGGAATGTTTCAGTAACAGTTCCATCTCTTGTTCCTTCCAACCACTGAACCTGCCTTGCCATTCTATGCTTCCTGTGAACCTCAACAGCTTCAACTTCTCCCTTCAAGGATAGTGATTCTAGTGTGCCCTCCTCTGATAAGTAGCTGAAATGGTACCAGTTGCGCTGTTGATGCCAACTTGTCAAGAAAAGCTAACCTAAAAGTAATCATACATTGTTGCTGGCCTTAATTTCTGCTTGCAGAATTCGTGTAGACTAACCTGAATAAAAACACGATGTTGCTTCTTTCTTTTTTTTGGTTTCCCAAATCTTGATGTAAAGGTATATCACAAAATATTCTGCAAACTGATTTAATAGCCAACCTGGCCCTTGAAGTTCCTACCATGCCAAATCTTGCGTGTCAGTTCCCCAAAATGTACTCAGTCTGCATGAAGATCTTTTTCCATTTTTTTTTAAATGGCTGGCTGTAGTTCTGCCAATTATATATTGATAAGGAGATTTGTCTTGTTTTATATATATATAAAAAAAAGATAGTCACCAGTTCCAATGTTAGACCAATTGCATAATCCTACATTCAGCCAAGCTATTCATGGCTTATTGTGTTGGGTGTCTGCGATTAGTAATAGGTTTCCTTACACACAGTTATGTTATTTCTGTTTCGCAGGGTGAATGATGCTTCAGATTCTTCTGAAACTGCTGCTATTCAGTAAGTATAAGCTGCAACCTTTACATTGTTCCTAAAGCTTCAGTATCTTTTCTGGAGGAATGTCGTCATGCTTTTGTGTGTATAGATCACAGTTTTTCTCTCTTTGGTTATCAAGGAATGGTATGTATGTCGCCGTCATTGGAAGCCTCAAGGGACTTCAAGAGAGGAAGTGTGCTACTGCTTTCTCAATCAGGTATCCTGGCAGTAAGTTTGTTTGAACAATTCTTGCAATGCAGCGTACAAATGATATTTTGATTTTCTGTCAGGCCTATAACTGATTTTAATGAGGTTACGCTGCATTTCATTCAGTGTGTTCGGATGCATATAGAGAACACGAAATTAAAGGTGACACCCTTTCCTGTACTAAGGTCATTGAAATACTCCATGCTATCTTTCCCGTGGCTTTGTTTTACAAGGCTTGTGGTTTATATCATAGGCTGGCAGTCCTGCACGAACCAGTTCTTCTATGGGAGTGTCAGTCTCAAATGGATTTAGTGAATCAAGCACACCAACATCTTTGAAATCGAATCCAGTAAGTTATAGTTGCAGTTATTGCATTGATTATTTAAACAAAACCTTTTCACATATCACCATGTCTTTCTAATTTCTATAGGCACCTGTGACCAGCGGAGCAAGTGGATCCGATACTGATTTGGAAAAGCAGGTGCTGAATATTTTTCAAGAGCCAGCAAACCTGTAAGTTGCATATCTATGACACCTCCTTCTCCCTTGTACTATGCTTTGACCAGCCTTTCCAATAAATTGCCCTAAATAAAGTTTATATTACACATAATCATCCTTTTCTTTTATTTCTTTCTTAGCAAAATATGAATCAGCATTACCTGTCCTAACTTTAATAATTACCCTTTCACTTAACAAATAAAAAGTTGATTTGTGGTGATGCCTTGGTTAGCAAGTGTTCTCATCTTTATTTGTCATTCTATTGTTGACAGTGAGAGTGAGCATGGGGTACATGTTGATGAAGTAATCAAGCGGTTCAAACTGCCGGAGGAGAAGATCAGGTAGAACTCTCTCTTCCCTTTCACTAGCACACACTGGGGAAAAAAATAAAGAGTATTCTCAGCAGCTCCTTTTGTTATACAGGGACGCTATTCAGTACAATGTCGACATGGGGCATCTTTACTCAACAATTGATGACTCCCACTACAAGTCAACTTAACAGATTGAGGTTGTAGCCAAAATCAATCGCAGTAAGCCTGCTCAAATGGCAGAGGACTAAGTATCACTTGACAGAACTGATTCTGCCTCCCTGTACTAACCAAAGTCTGAAAAGGGTGGGAATGTTGATGGTGTTGAACCTATCTATGATGGTCCTCAATGTATGGGTTATGGAAATATCATGTTGTGTCAACTGGTTGATTTGCATCATTTGATGAAGTTGTGTCAAGGAAGACTTTTGATGGTGTTAGACCTATCTAAGATGGTCCTATATGCATGGGTCATGGAAATGTTGTATCTTGTATCAACTACTTGATTTTCATCATCTGATGAAGTTGTGCTAATGAAGATGAGTAGTAATTCTTGACTTTCGTCTCAGTAGTGAAAAATCGATATGGTGTGGTATGTTTTCATCATTGTCTAGTCCTTTTGCCAGTATGATGTGCTATTTTGCTGATGAGATTATGTGCTGATGCAGTGTTGGGTTGGGATAAAGTTTAGAGGTTATTATGCTGCTTTTAAGCGACAGTGCTGCCAGATGGAATTGCATACTAATCCATGGACGGTGGATTAACCAAGCAAATTGTGAATTGGTCATGCATACTTGTACTGGATGCTGTTTGTCCATGTGTGCAAGCACCTAACTACAAGAGACTTGCTATATATACAGTAGTAATTGCGAAGAGCTGCCTCCATGGATGTCGAAAAACTTGAATTTTACACCGTCAAGCCTGCTACCTCTCGAAGTCTCCATCGGTCAAACTGTCAAGTTTGGGAACACTACAAATTTACTTAAAACTTGAAAGTAAGCCTGGCAACGAACCCAATTAAGGACAAGGGGGGACAAGTGCTGGAACTGGAAGCTACTCCAGCTACTAATCATACAGTTCCTTCTTGTTTGCACAACAGTAGCTTTTGTACCAATCTCTGTCCTTTTATGTTGGGCACTATCTATCTTCAGGGCCGTCTAGGTGTAAATGGGGCAATTCTTTTTTTTAAAAAGAAAAACAAACTTTGTTACAAATCATATCTTCATTTTGCTAAAGAAAATTCGGATACCTATTATATGAAATGGACCATATATATGCTATGCCTTTTGTTTTCGCGCGTCCACACTAGTAATTTGTCATTTTTTTTTGCATATATGGCAAAAGAAATTAGTTTGGACTTTTCCATGTATTGCTAAATAGAAAAAAAAAACTGTGGATACTAGAATCTTTAAAGCATAATTTCTGGCAGAATTTATGTACCCTGGATAGGCTAAATATGGCATGTCATCAACATACTGATACTAGTAGCAGTATATTGGCATGGAAGGAATCCATTTTGCTGAATTCCTAAACTAGTTCATGAATGGATAGAATTTCATGGGAATTGGCGAGTTTGTTTGGTTATCTCTGCATACAGATGGTACCAAGACTTGGTTATGTCTGCTGCATATATACATGTTTATTAGATTGACTGATTGACTATCCATATATACTAGGACAGCCCGACTGAATGACTGTGAACTGAATGAAAGAGCCATGAAAAGAGACAGAGAGACATTTGTAGAAATCTGGGGCCAATGGCTCGATTCGGGTAGCTGGTCCAATCGCAATCTGGGCCGGGGCCAATAATTCAGATGCAAATAAAAGCAGGCCAGGCACGCATGCACAGTGTACTGTTGTTAATTAGTAGTGGTTGGTAGATCTATCTAATTAGTTTATGCATGGTGACCACATTATTGTACTGTCACAGTGCTGCATCTGCATGCACACGAGCTGATCCGTGATGATGATCGATCTTGGTCCTGCCTGCCTGCCTGCTTGGTAGCTACCACTGCACTAACCCTGTCTCAAATTATAAGAATGTTTTGGCATTTCTAGATGCTATATATATAGCTAGCTATAAAATAATTTATTCTATAACCACTTTAATTTATAATAATTACTATACTTATTTACGAGATTATAATATTTTCTTACTATATGATTTACAATAATATTATAGTAAAATATCCCCGTGTGTGTTATCGTAACACACAGTAGATCAATCTGCCTAGTAGCTAGAAAAAATGGGAAGAAACAACAGCTAGAATTATGGATCGAAAACGGATTTATATGGGTCGTCGTTGTTGGACGATGATTGCATACGTGCTGTCGAGCGTTGGCACGGCATCACCACCTGGCACATGTACAGCGTGATCTGATGAGCTGTTCTTCCGATCCGTTACGTTTGGTGCTACCTGCTGCTGCTTTGCCTGCTTTGTTAGACTCTTTACATTACATACTCTAATAAACTCTCCGTCGTCTCTTCATCAAGACCTAATAATCTACCATCATTCTTCGTTCCTTCATTCTTCTATATATGTACTTTGCTTCATCTTCTACTACTACTCACGTATAAAAAATGTCAGTGATAAATCATCAACATGCATGCTACCACAGAATCAGAAATGTTTGGTTGGCAATCTTTATGGGCTTCACGGATCCATATTCTTTATGGGCTCCGTTCTAAATTATATAAGTCACTTTAACTAATTTATATCAAAAGAATCAAAGTAAATTATAATTTAAAATGGATGGAGTAGTACGTATACAGCAGTAATTGTTGTGTGTTTTTCAGCTGATTTGATATTTGTTAGCTAAATTCTAGCAGTGTACATGTAGATATATTATATATATTTATATGTATTTATCTGGCCATGATGCATGCTGCATGCATGCATGGGCCTCCGTTAGTTCGTCGCGATATGTATGATGATGCTAGAATACACGTGAAAAGTGTAAACAGTATTGATGGCGCAGCGCAGCATGTGATTGACAGCCGTGCTGGTACCTACTGTATGTACTCCGAGTACACACACAACCACCTCTCTCTCTCTCTCTCTCTCTCTCTCTCTCTCTCTCTCTCTCTCTCTCTCTCTCTTATTGGCCCGGCCGTGTGATCCTTCCAATAATGTTGCTCCGAGTCCGATCCATCAATAATGTCTAGCCTGAAACCATGCACACATGGTTTTCCTTTCCCAAAACACATAGCTATGCATATTCTTACCCACCATGCATTTTTTTACTGTTTGAGTGAACTAATAAAGGTTGTTATAATTTCGGTATCACATAGTAAGGAGTTACTATAATCTCGTAAATTGGCATAATAATTATTGTAACTTAAAATGTCTACAAAATAAGTTACAACAAGCTACATAACACTAGTTATATACTCCCTCCATATATTCATAAAATAAGTCGTTTTGATAGCGACACGATCTCCAAAGCGTAACCTTGACTGCTTATTTGTTAAAAATATTTATTGAAATATAATATATGTATATTTTTGTGAAAATATTTTTCAAAACCAATCTATTGATGTGATTTTCATATTTCCAAACTCAACGGGTTAAAAGTTATTTATGATTTATATTTCCAATGTTTAACTTAATTTTTGTGTAACGACTTGCTTTATGGGTATGGAGGGAGTATAGGCTTATCATAAGTTAAACCATATCATATATTCCTCCCTTGATTCCAATAAATTGAACGAAGAGGGGATACTATATATCTAGATACATAGTAAAATATGTATATCAAAAAAAAGTCAAAACGACTTACAATTTAAAATGAAGGGGTATATTTGACCGATTTTGTATAAAAATACCGATATATTTTGTACAAACTAGTATCATTAGAATTATCACGAAATATATATTTACCTTGGATAAATATATATTTCATGATAATTCGTGATAAATACCGCTTAAACGGTCTAAATGTGTTAAACAAAGAGTGATTGGATCTTTACCGTTTAGCGTTTAGGATAACACTGTAACATATAAGTTACTCATATAGACTCTGACCCCGGTGACCATTTATACTGGCTTTGCCCCCGGTAGTAGAATGGACGGGAGGATTGTTCAAGAAATCAAGTAAATCAATTAATTATGTATATATATACATGTGGCTTGTAATTAAATTATTTTGGTATTCCGACACATCGCGCGCGATTCCTAATCCTAATTAAGCTCTTCAATTGAAGATGCATATCCCTAAACTGTCAAATTTCAATCTAAAAACACAACTAGCCAGTGAACACATCACCCTTAATTTAATACAAAACCGATGGCCTGTGGGTCTTATAGGGTGTGTTTGGATTGCGGGTTGGACTGGGATATCCCGGGTTCGACCCAGATGAGTTACCGTTTGGTTTAGAGGATGATGAACCTGGGTTCAACTCAGTAGGGAATATGCTCCCTAGATGCGGGTTCTCTGGATACCTCCAAATCAAGGCGGCAGTGTGGGTCGAAGTGGAACACGCGATGGCCGGGCGCGCTCGCTAGACTGAGGGAGGGCGTGACCGTCGGGGAGCGCTCGCCGGGGCGGGGCAGAGCCGTCGGGGCGCGGTTGTCGGGGCATGGCACGCTCGCTGGGGCATGTTTGCCCGCTGGGGCAGGGCGTGGCTGCCGGGGCGGGGGCGCTCGTCGCGGCGTCGGTGGAGGGCGCGACCGCCGGGTAGGGGGGTGCTTGCCGCAGGTGTGGCCGTCGGGGAGGGTGTGGACGCCGGGGCGGGGCGCGCTCACTGCGGGCGCGGCCACCGGGGGAGGGCGCGACGCCGGGGCGGGGGCGCTCGTCGCGGCCTCGGGCGAGAGCGCGGCCGCCGTGGAGGGCACGACGCCGGGGCGGGCGGGGGGCTCGTCGCGGTCTCGGGCGAGGGCATGACCGCCGGGGAGGGGGGCGCTCGCCGCGAGTGCGGCCATCGGGCGCACTCGTCCCTCTGTCGCGCGTGAGCACAGGCGGCCTCGGGTGGAAGAAGGGAGGAATAGTCGCTGACAAACGGGACCCAAATGTCAATGGCTCGATCCACTCTCAGATATTCTATCAACCAAACAAAGAACTAGAATGAACCCATTCTTCAAATCAAACAAGATATTGGTTCAACCCAACCCACCAAACAAGGTTGGGTCCAACCCATCCCAGGTCATACCCAAACCAAACACACGGGTATAGAACCTCTTCCATTACACGTACGTGTCGCGATCGATCGCTATCTATATCGAGGCTGCACCCTCGCAAGGCGAGAAGCCGAATTTTGATGGGACTATTCATGTAGGTGTCAAGATGGCAATGGGTACCTGAAACTTGATCGTTTTTTACTCTATTAGGGTAAGGACATGGGTTAGTTTCTCTACCCATGGGTTTGTTAATGGGCAAAAAGCCAAACCCAGCGGGTTTATGGGCTTGGGTCTGGGTGTGCAGTACCCAAACCCGTAAATCCATGGGGTTTTAAAACCCGGTACATACAGTATGTAAATGAACTGTAATTATTACAAACCCATGATGTTCATATCTTGGAGCATCTCCAATATTTTGTCAAAATTCACTTGACAAATATCGTGATTTGACAACTTACTAAAATATGGTAAGTGAAACAATAGACTCTCTCCAATAGTTTGACATAATTGTTTGGCAAATCTTTGACAAACTAACATCAGGAACCTTAAAAGTGAAACAAAATTAGTTTTATATTATTCCACCTTTGGCAAACTTACATCAGAAATCCTAAGAGAAACAAAATTAATTTGTGCCCTTCCACCTCTACGTACGCCGGTGACGCGCGCAGGTTTGCGCACTCGCATATATGCGCTTGGAGGGGGAGATTTGCCAAGTTGCTAAAATTTGCCAAGTTGGATATCAAACTATTAGAGAGGGTATTTTTCTAGTTTTGTCAAAAAAATAAATAATAGCAAATGGATTTGACAAACTGTTGGAGATGCTTTAAGATGTAATCCCAGCAACAGAGGTGAAAAATAAGAGTATATGAATGAAAAAAAATTAAACGTACACGGTACATGGTTATAGCCTACAGGGCTCCCCGTTCGCATGCATGGCGAGCGGCCCATTCCTTGTTGTGTGTTACTGTACCATCAACTTGCTTCTATTGGGCTTAGGGGCTGTCTGGATCCAGGGGCTAAAGTTTAGACCGTATCACATCGAATATTTAGATGGTAATCAAGAGGACTAAACATGATCAAATTTAAAAACTAATTACATGTGAGTAAACTAATTAGCGAGACGAAACTATTAAGCCTAATTAATCTATCATTAGCAAATGTTTACTATAGCATCACATTGTCAAATTATGGACTAATTAGACTTAATAAATTCATCTCGGACTCAATCTGTTTAATGAGTTTTGTAATTAGTCTATATTTAATACTCCAAATTAGTGTCTAAATATACGATGTGACGGGTCTAAAGTTTAGACCAGGGTTTACCCTACCGTTTCGACGTCGGGAACCGTCCACGGGCGGTTTGCCGGTTACCGACGGTAACCGCCCCCAAACCGAACGTTTTGGATTTTGAATTCAAACGGCGTAGTTTAAACGGTTTGGGACCGGTAACCGGTCGGATAGGGCCAGTTACCGTCCGGTTTGGGCGGGTACCGCCCCAAACCAAATTTCAAATTTAAATTTAAAAAATCAAAAATTCTGAAAAAATTCCTAAAAATAGTTCATGATTTATAGAGTCGAATGGTGTACAAATTTTTCAAATTGGAGTTCGTTTGCTATTTATTTTGACGTGTACAACACGTCAAAATAAATAGCAAACGAACTCCAATTTCAAAAATTTGTACACCATTCGACTCTATAAATCATGAACTATTTTTAGGAATTTTTTCAGCATTTTCGATTTTTTTTTCAAATTTGAAATTTGAATTCAAACCGGTACCGAAACCGAACCGTCCACGGGCGGTTTGTCGGTAACCGACCGGTTTGAAAAACCCTGGTTTAGACCCCATGAAACGAACACACCCTTAACACAAGTTGATAAATAGGCCACGCTCAGCACCAAAGCACAGCGGCAACAAGTTGTAGTGCAAATAGCACCACCTCGCGTCTCCATGACTCCATGTGAGTGACCGAAGCTGGGAGTCTTATAAAGTAGCGAGCACTAGCTACTGGTTCTTCATCACTGTGGTAGTTGGAAAAATACTTTTGAGGGTATACATGGCAACCCCATGGGTACCCGTCACCCGAGCGGGTTTGGGCTTAAAACTAAACCCGTGACGTGCGGGTTATGGGTTTTTTAACGGGTATGTTTTTTTTTTCACGCGCATAGATTTGGGATGGTGTTGGCACCGCACGTGTGAGGAAAAAGTTGCGTAGCTACCTAGGTAGGGGCTATTCCTCCTAGGGGATGCTGGCGTAGTATACACAGCCAGCACATACGTGCCGGGTCCAAATTCACAAAAAAAGAAAACGTGCCGGCCCTATAGCCCAGCCCGCCGGCCCGATCGATGTGCATGTTTGCTTGCTTGCTATATATGATGATTGTGGTGGTCACTGCGCCTCTCCGATCCATTATATCTCTGGCTCGCGCAGCTCATCTCATCTCATCTCATCATCTCTTCTTCCTCCGGCTCTCGCCTACCTATGTTAGCTAGCTGCCGGATCCATCTCCATGGTTGCTGTCGTCTGTATCTACCTGACCTGGAGTTGGGGCAGCCGGCCGGCCGGTGTTTCATTTTGCTTGTGGCGGCGCGGTGCGGCCTCCGATCCATCCATCCATCCTCTTCAATTCGCTCGATCCATGCATCTGTGTGGACGGAGATCTATTTATACGGCCCGGCCTCATCCCCTCCCTCTCCCTCCCTCTCGATCTTGAAGCTCCCTTCGGATCCCGTACCCCTAGCTAGGTAGCTCTCCCTCTCTAGACTAGGCTAGGCTAGATCGATCTCACTTCACCTCACACACACATATACACACTCGATGGATGGATGGATCGATCTTACTCTCTTTGTGCAGCTGCAGATCAGATCAGAGAGAGATCGATCGATCAAAGAGCGAGCTAGCTAAAGAGCTACTATGCAATTATTATTATATATGCAGCAGATCAGACAGCAATCGAATTATTAAGGGATGAAAAGCTAGTTAGCAGCAAGATGGTGGCCATGTTCTCCACAGGCTTTCTTGAACTGTGAACTCGATCGAACGCGTGCTCATGTCGATCATGTGCATGCGCTTGTTGATGTTGATGGTTCAAGAAAGTCCTTGGAAAACATGGCGCACACATCTGTGTCTTTTCGCTGCTGGACCACCATTGGTATTAGCTGCAGAGATCTAGCTACCATCGTCGTCTATATATGTGTTTTACTACACGTATCTGCATGCTACGGCTACCACTACGCGGTATATACCTTGGTAAATCTATCTGTCTTCTTTAATTTCTAATTGATTATAATATGTAGCTAGCTAGCTGTTTGTATCGATTAATCGTTATATATGTTTGTTCCAACTTATCAGTGGCAAAAACCATCAGCCTAATGCCCCGCCGGGTATTCCATCCATCTCCAACAACTCCATCTTGCATCGGCCGGCCCGGCCCGGCGGCCGGAGTACTGAGATGCCATCTTAATTGTCTTTGTTTTGTTTTGGCTCATCATATATACGTCGGACTTTCATTATGTCTCCCTGTCTTGGTTGATGGTTATCGTATGTATGCACATCAATCTCAATCTTCTTCCTTAGGACCGATCTTCTCTTATTTTAGTTTGCCCCCTTTGGCCGGAGGAATTGTGTGAAGTTTTCTTGTGTTATGCATGTTCCTTTCTTTTCTTATGAAAATGATGATAATTGATTCCTATGAAAGTCCAAGATATATGCCTTTATTTATTTGTTACAAATTGTGCCGCCAGATTTTACACTAGAGGAGAGATTCATTTTAGTTAGTTGGCATACCTGTCTTTTGTAAAATTGCGAATCGGTTGGTTAGTTTACCGTGTTATTTTTGTTCGCTTTTGCTTGTTTGGCTTAGTAGCGGTGAAGGTTGGCTGCCTTGCATATGTTCCCTTTGCGATCATATGCTTGGTGTCTTTTTCTGTTGGTAGTCTGGGGTTATGAAGTCCAAAACTATTTATAATTTCATTGCTTGGGTAATAAAATTCGGTTTTACCGTCGTGAAAAAAAAGTTTACCGTATCTGCATGCTTTACTATACGTATGCTTTATACTACGAAGAAGGTATATGATCGACACTGCGGCTTAATGTATGGCACATGTATTCATGGATTGTCGTTGACCACGTATGTAATGTTTTTTCAACTTCTCTCTATCTATATCTATATATAAGCATAAATATAATTTGACTAACTAATTGTTAGTCCATTTCCAATGGTACTGAGAATATAGTAATAAGGACCTATAAACATATTACATTATTACTCATGTGACTCTAGTACTACCTAGGTGATACTACTGTAAATTACTACTCTATTTTAAATTATAAGACTTACCAAAAAAAGTCAAAAAGTCTTACAATTTAGAAGTAATGGACTAATTAAGAACAAAGGTAACCTGCAGGAGAGAGAGAGGTGTACTGTGTAGTACACTAGTAATGTTAACAATGAAACTAAAGAATGGAGAATGGGTGGCGCCCTCCTACCTTAGTCCATTGCATCACCCGGGCGGTGGACGTGGACCTCACTCGCCTGGGCGGCCATCCATACTCCATGGCCATGACCATGAGATCGAGTTACCCCCCGGCGGTTCAAAAAGAATGTCACGTATATAGAGATTTGTTCTAACTAGTTTGTAGAAAATATTAACATTTGTATCTTTATATAAGTTATTTATTGTAAACATAGTACTCCATAATTTTGTATCATAAATATTAATATATTCTTTATATATTAAGTTAAAGTTAAAAATATATTTAATTTAATTTAACTTATCGGAAGATGACAATCATATTAATTACTCTATCCATCCCAAATTATAAGACATTCTAAGAATTTTGAAAAGTCAAAACATTTCAAGTTTAACTAAATTTATATGATAATATAATAACATTTGTAACGCTAATAATGTATCATTAGATTCTTCATCAATTATATTTTTATAATATATATATTTAATGTCATGAATTTGTATAGTTTTTTCTATAATTTTATTCAAACTTTGCTTTGACTTTTTAAGATTTTTAGAGTGGTTTATAATTTGCAATACAGGGATTATTAATTTAATTTCATGGAAGAGACGGGAAGAGCTAGCTGCTCTATGCTGCAAGATAGGAGTAGGAGTAGCTGCTACTGTATGCACTACACCGCGTCACTGCTGATTTACTGTTGGACTATACTGTTACCCTGTTGGCCCAGAAAGATAGATGGCGTGCACGAGCGTGCACCAGTGAAATGGCAGCAGAAGCTACGGCTCCTACTACTGACAGGAGCAGACACACGCACCTCCCTCTTTCCTCCTCCAACCCGCATGCTGGCTGCTGCTGTCTGTCTCTGTCCCTGTCGTCTCTCATCTCTCTCTCTGTCTCTGACTCGTGTGTGTACGACGATCCATGATCCATCCATCCATGGGCATGGAGGCTAGGTGTCCGTAATGATGTTAGTTACTTATAGTTGATGTGAAGGTGAGAGATAAAAGCAAATACTATTATATGTTGTTGGACTCATACGTTCATCTCTTAAATTTTTAGATTACGTAAATTAGACTGTTCTCTCTCTTACTTTTTACATATTCACATAATAATAGCTAGCTAAATAGGTAGCTGTAGGGGACGCGCTTATATACTGCTTTTCTTTTATTTTTCTTGGATCGTCCCCTCCCTAGCTCGCGTCCCGTAGATCGATCCAGCATCCTGACCTGTCGCTTCATTCCCACCTGCAAAAATAGAAAAGAAAAGACCTTGGAAAAACCAACGAAACGAAGAAGTTTAGGATTTTCGACGACCTCCTTCCTTTTGTATTCTTCGTCTCTTCTCGATCTCCCTGCGACCACCCTGCATGCATTTCGGAAAGGAAACCACCACTTTCACTTCAGTTCAAATGCATGTAGAGGCTGTTGGGTTGCAGGCAACAAAATAGGCAGGCATCAGTCCTGTCCACAGGCACACGAAAATAAATGTCTGGGATCTCTTTCTGGAGCAAGGAAAGTTATCAGACCTTCAAGCAAACAAGCCCGTAGTACATCAACAATGTCAGTCTCCCCGCAAGAAAAGAAAAAAAAAACAATGTCAGTCTCCAGCAAAGCAAAACAGGCAAGCATTTGCAACCTGGTACTATCCCATGCATATCTGGAAATCTGAAGCTGGCATAGCAATTCGATTGAAACTGAACCAGGACCGAAGCCAATAATTGGCACACAAATGCTCACTTGCTGCCTAAATCATCATCAATTCATCATGCATGGAACAGAAAGGAAAGGAGCCTTCTTTTCTTTTCTTTTCACTTGTACCACCCATCATGAAGTTCATGACGCATCGATCGTCTTCCATGGTTCATTCATCAAATCACCACTGCATCATCCACAGGCGGTTACCACTAGAGTTTGGCGCTGTGGTCAGCGAAGTAAGACTGTCCGCACCGCTATTCTTCTAAATTCATCATCTATCTGTCCTAGTCATCAAGATTCTCTCCTCTATACTCCATCCGTCCCTAAATAGATGTCATTCTCGCTTCCCGAGAAGTCAACGTTTTCAAAATGCCGGCAATTATATATTAACATATATAAATAATTATACTAAGTAATTAGTATCATCGAAAAGGCCTTTAAGTCTAGTTTTTTAACTAATTTATTTAGAGATATAAATGTTGCACGTATTTTCTACAAACTTAGTCAAAGTTGAAAAAGTTTGACCGGCACGCATCCCATAACGACTTCTTTTTTGGGACGGAGGAAGTATGTTTTTCTTCCGCACCCATCATCCTCTATATCCCCTACTCTATATCAACTACGAACATTAGAACTTATTTATTGTTATGAAATATTAAGGTGGATGTCCATAACCCCTATACCATTAAAGTTACAACCTTCATGATTCAATGGTGTAACTCTCCTTGTATTTATTTTTGTAACTTCATCCCTCGTATGGAGCTATATATATGAGGGCTTATGTATTGTAAAGGAGATATAAGAAAAGATAACAACTCATTTTCATCCTCTCTACTTCTATTCTTCATATTCTTACATACATATTCTTGATAGTAAAACTAGTTATTATATAACACTTATAACTTTATCGAAATATATTTATGTGAGATCTTGTTTTGAAGGATTTATTGAAACGAATTTAAAGATACAAACGAAATTTAATTTGGTTATTTGGTTTGTGAGTTATAGCAGTTTTATTAGTTGAAATAGAAGCTGCACGTGGTTCGAGGAAGTGAGCCCACCAATCACGTGCGTGCATGGTCGTATTCTCGCCTCCGCTAAGGACCCGTTTAGTTCCCACCCAAAAACCAAAATTTTTCAAGATTCCCCGTCACATCGAATTTTGCGGCACATACATGGAGTACTAAACGTAGACGAAAAAAAACTAATTACACAGTTGATCGAGAATTGGCGAGACGAAACTTTCGAACCTAATTAGTCCATAATTGGATAATTTTTACCAAATAACAACGAAAGTGCTACAGTAGCCAAAAGCCAAAAATTTTCGCATCTAAACGCGCCCTAAACTCATCTGACTTCGGCACGAATACAGTTGGATTGACCTGCCGCTTGCATACAGTTAATAGTTACAGTACCCGGTGCGTAGATTTCGTTACTGCAGTACCTTTTACAGGCCCTCGGTGCGTTCAGCCTAAGAAAATTGGGTCGGCCGGCCAAGGCAGGCAGGCACGCGAGGAAGGGAGATGAAGTGACACAACAATGCAAGCCTCTCTGCTACTTCTGCCTGCCTCTGCCTAGTAGGAAAGGAATACTCCTACTAGTAGCTGTGTTGTTCAACCATGGATGTCCCTGCGTTGCCTTGCTCCATCAGTCGCCTTGCTGCTTTCACTGTGGATCCATCATCAGAGATTCAGAATTCCATGCTCCTGCTGCTGCTACTGCTGCCCCTGCTATCATCAGAGATAGCAATAGCATGCACACACTGATGCCTCGCTGCTGCTTCTCCTCTCTCCTTTCTTTTCATGAATGCGCAATTTGCAGATTTTCCTTGTGTGTTTTGTAGCAGCTTGATTGCTCCTCCACCAACGCAACCTGCTCACCCCTGCTCTGCTGAGTACAGTATTGTACTATAGTACTCGTAGTAGTATCTTCTTAGGGTTACGGTCACGGTCAGTGACACATGCTCCATGATGATTGCTTGTTTTAAAGTTGACGAATAATGACCCCTGAATCATCATATCTCTGATGACGAGCTGCATCTGCTAATGCGTTTCCGTTTTGTTCTCTGTCTGACAGTGTCCGGCAGGGCAGGAGGACATCCCCTGACTGACTGCATGCCCTTAACAGTGCGTCAAACAGCCACCGGACGAGGAGCTGACTGATGCAACAACTCATCAGTGCACTGAAAGACACAGTAATTTTTCAGAGTGCAGCATGCAAATAAAAAAAAATCGATCCCTGCATGTTTTCCTCTGAAATACTACTCTGGAGCACGGAGTACGTTACAATCAGATTGTAAGCTGTTTTGATTTTTTATAGCAATTTGCCTAGAAAAAGCAAAACAATCTGGAAGGGAGGGAATAGTTCTCCCTTTATGTTACAGAAGACTGACAGTAATCTCATTAATTCCCAGTTGACTCTGCTGATGATATAAAATAGTTGATGTGAATTTGTGGGCTCAGTAATGCAGCACACTAGGAGTAGTTAGCGAAATGCATGCAAGGGAGTGGTGGTCCTGATCAGACATAATACACATAAGTAAGTACAGATGCATGAGTAGATAATTCAGCTCCAAGCAAGCTACAGCTTCATATACAATCAGACATCTGAACATAAGCATGCATATGATGGCTGGCAGCAGATTAGACATACTCCGTATATGCTTTGTCGTAGCATACAGTACAATGCAACGAGTACTAGTACATGTATGCAGGCAGCTTCAAGTAGTACTAGTAGTACGTCGTTTGGTGCTGACATGACACTCGAACAGGAACAGTAAGGATATATGAACAGAAAAGGAGGGGGGGACAGAATTTGGTTTGGAGAGCAGTCACAGTCCATCGTGCAATCAGACATCGCGTACGCACAGCTTTATTATTTTGCTTATTATATTATTGGGTGCAGGGTTGCTCTCATTCCATCCAATCAGCATTATATTCATCAGCAATCACCCTCCCTGCTGGGCTTTAGAAATTACTACTAATCCAAGCATCATCATTATTTAATAATTTTCAGCAGGAATATGGAAAGAGCAAGGCCGGGGGAGGGGAATATGGGCAGGAAAACATCATGGTGTTCATGGAGAATTGCTAGCATTCAACTTTCTCTTTAATTTGTAGCTAGCTAGCTAGCTAGGTGTGCGGCGTGTGATATGAGTCGTTGCTGTTGGTGATTGCTGCTTTCCATCTTATTATGCAGTCATTATATATGCTTATCCCGGCCTGTCCCCAAAAAGCAATGCATTTTGCACAGCAAAGCATGCATGCCACCAACTTTGCTTTGCTTTACTTGGGTTGGGCATGCAAATGCAATGCAACTAGCGTTTTGGTTTCATTTGTTTTTATAGCTCGTGCTCTGCGGGAGCCTGGAGTGCAGTGCCAGTGTCCAAACTCCAAACACACTCCGATCCGGCCAGCAGAGCAAACAACAACATCATGGAGATTCGTGGGTTTAGCAGCGTGTATCTGCTTGTCTGAATATAAATATGTATATATCTTCCTTAAATCACATATGTCGGAATATATTTGAGCTAATCTCGGAGTTTCTGGGCCATGGATTTAGGCGAGGCTGCATGGCCATTAGAGCCCATTATTTATTTAGTTCTATCTAGAGAGGAAAGGCCACCAGCTTCCCACCACGACGTTCAAAAGCCCATCAGAAACAGACCATTAGAAGCCACAGGCAGGCCCATAACTATTTGGGCCGGGCCCACCGTTGCCTGCCTCTCCCTCCCATAGGCCCATTCGCATAGCCCTGTCGTCTCAGTCGCCGCCGCCCGCCGCCGTTGCATTCGCGCCCCTCCGACAAGCCGTCTCCGCCGCCCGCCGTTGCATTCCAGCCGCCAGAACATTCAACCCGACTGGCCTTGTTTGCAAGTTTGTCCATCCCCACAACTGAACCGACAGCCACCCATGGCGCCGCACGCGCTGCTCCGCGCCGCCGCAGCCGAGCTCCGTCGCCGCGGGCACCGGGCCCCTCTCTCCCTACAGACGCTGTCGTCGCTACTCTCCTCGCCGTCTCCACAGAGCCCACCCTCCAGCCGCTCCGATCCTAGCCCCCACGCCGACCGGCGCCACCTCATCGCGCTCCGCCGGTGCCCGCCGCACCCGCCGTCCGCCCTCCTCGCCCCTGAGCTGTTCCACGGCAGGGTTCTCCTCCCGAGCTACTTCTCGCACAACGCCTCGCGGCTCTCCACCTCCTCGTCCTCTTCCGAACCCGCGGGCAAGGCTTCGCCGGCGCCGCCGCCGCCGCTCACGTGGGTGGACAAGTGGGTCCCGGAGGCGGCGCGGCCGTACGCCATCCTCTCCCGCCTCGACAAGCCCATCGGGACCTGGCTCCTCGCCTGGCCCTGCATGTGGTATGCCTTTCCTTCTTTCTTGTCTTCTCCTGCTTCTCGATGCTCTGCAATGTCATGCCTTTCCGTGTCTCATTCAGTTAGTCCATGCGTCCCAACACTAACTTACTGAAAAACGAGGTGGTGATTAGTGGTTCGACTCATATGTACTGTTAAATGCTTTACTTTTGCCTTATGAAAGCTGAAAGGAAAAAAAAAAGGTTTTGCTTGTCGATGTACAGTCTAAAAAGTTTAGGATGAATAGAACATATGCACATTGTATACAAGAACAGCTCAATGTTTTGCTCTCCTGTTTTATACTGTCACCGCACATACAAAATTTGAGTCCTCATAGCAAACGCAGCAAATATTTCCTTGTTACCTACAGATTCAACTAAATGGTAGCCATGATCATCGGGCTGCTGTCTTGTGTCTTGTTAGAGCTTCTAAGGAGGGACATTATTTTATCTGCTATGCATCTGTTGAAATTTAATTCTTGTACATTATTAAATCGATAGGATGTTTTACCCTCTGTGTTGAAGAATCAATCAGACCTTTGCTTCACAGGTCGATCACAATAGCAGCAATGCCAGGGGAGTTGCCAGACTTGAAAATGCTGGCACTCTTCGGATCTGGAGCTGTCCTCCTCAGGGGGCTGGTTGCACAGTGAATGATCTTCTTGATCGCGACATTGATAATAAGGTAATTTTGCTTTCTTTTGATGTTCTGAGTGCTGATGATGCCTTGCACGTAACCTGAATTGAGCACAACAAATAATTGATTAATGAACAAATTGTTCTGGATATTGCGTGGCCTTTATCTGGTGACATATTTCTCCATAGGTTGAGCGCACCAAAAGTAGGCCTTTTGCCTCAGGGGTGCTTACTCCTTTACAGGGAGTGGGCTTCCTTGGAATTCAGCTCCTATTGGGACTGGGCATTCTTCTCCAATTGAACAACTATAGGTATTTAAACTCAGATGCTTCTTTGTCTGATGCGGCTGACACTATTATATGCATTTAGACTATCCATGTTCCCACAACCACTTATCAGTGAGTGTCTACACCAGAACATTACGATCTAATTATTTAGGGCCTCTTTATTCCAACTCTTTTGTTGAGGATAATTAAGATATTCATGTCCTGCAATTTGATTTGATAGGAACTGTGCTCATATTCTTTCTATCTTGTTTATGTGATAAACTCACTTCTTCCTACTGTACTCATTTTACTTCTCATATTCTTTCTATCCTGTTTATGTGATAAACTCACTGCTTCCTGGACATCAGCATGGAAAATATCTTTCATCATCAATCTAGTCATGCCAATCTTGTATTTTCAGTCTGTATAAAACTTTAGGTAATAGACAAAGTTAAAGAAGTTTGACTTAGGACAAGATGGACTTATTTGCGATTGGAGGAAGTATGTTTGTGGCTATGACCGGGATGGTCCTTTAACTGCAGCATTAAGGCATTAACCAACGTGTTTTGGGTTTGGATCCTAAGGTTATGGTGCTACCTAGGGCCCAGTTGCGTTTTCTTGATTGATAACCAGGAAATAAATTGGGCCCACCGCACAGTCCTTCCTAAGAATGTATAGAAGCATACTATGTGGCTGCTAACATTTTCTTATCTTTGCATTACCTGAAAGTCAAAACAAAGGTATCTTGATTATAAGCAGTTTATACATTATATTTTTGTCATTTTTCTGTGTGTAGTAGTATTCTGGGGGCATCTTCACTTTTTCTGGTCTTCTCGTATCCCCTGATGAAGAGGTTCACATTTTGGGTATGTGCTGTATTTGTGCATACGGAGGATTATATGGAATAATACTATATTGTTACTTATAGAGTGAGGGCTTGCATTTCTTTTGGTGCATTAATAACAGCCTCAGGCTTATCTTGGCCTGACATTCAACTGGGGAGCTTTATTAGGATGGGCTGCTATTAAGGAAAGCTTAGACCCTGCAATCATCCTTCCATTGTATACAGCTGGTATATGTTGGACACTGGTGTATGATACTATATATGCGCATCAGGTTTTTAACTACTCCCACTCTTTCATATTCATCCTTGATAAAGTGACCATTTCATATTGTCGCAGTCATCTTATCCATGCATATGTAAATGCATATCAGGACAAAGAAGATGACCTCAAAGTAGGAGTTAAGTCCACAGCATTAAGATTCGGAGATTTGACCAAATACTGGATCAGTGGCTTTGGTGCCGCATGCATTGGCAGCTTAGCTCTCAGTGGTTACAATGCTGACCTTGGTTGGTGTTTTGTCTGACGCTTGAGTGAAGAATAGTATTATCTTTACTTGATGATATTGACTCCAGACCTGAAATCATGTTGAGCAGGATGGCCCTACTATCCATTTCTAGCAGTCGCAGCTGCACAGTTAGCGTGGCAGGTGTCAACCGTGGATCTGTCTAGCCGCTCAGATTGCAACATGAAGTATGTTTTCCTTTCTTGGAGTATCTACTACCTAAGTACCTATTGCCATTCTAATGCTACCTAATGTAGTTGTTGATATCCACATCATTTGTCCACCTTAATTCGAATCGATGCTCTGCAGGTTTGTGTCCAACAAGTGGTTTGGAGCTTTGGTATTTAGTGGGATTCTATTTGGGCGTCTTGTATCATGATGATTAGTTGATGAAGCACGGTGTGTTCTATGATGGGTCCAGTGGAACCTAAGCAATATTGTGTGAGATGCAGGAAGAGTACCAAGCCCATGACTCTGGGCTAGCTAATGCGGCGTGGTGCAGAACAGCAGAAGTGGACTCTGTAAGCTCTTGAACACATCATAGCATATGCTTTCACCCTTGCTAATTGGCATTCTTTTACGATCATCAAACCTTGGCTTCTGAAGCAGGCTATTTTCCAAGCATATCAATCATGGTGATGCTCTCCATCTCGTGTACGTAGTTATTAGTGGTATAAGACAAGAATCATTTTTTTGTACAACAATAACATTCTTGTGCCGTTGTGCGATTTATATATGCTGCTACGTATGCCAAGAGATGAGTTAGGGCATGCACTTTTTTTTAGTTTGCCTTTTGTCACCTCGGGCTGAAAACAAGTGGAGGCAAAAAATTGCAGTGTATTGGTTTGCCTTATATGCTACGTATATGCTCAGTTACTGCTACTCGTTGGCTGTCAGGCCCTGCTTCAATTTACTCTTGACTGACATGAACCAATAGCAAGTTACGGCATCTCTGGACATTGCTGGACAAACTAGATGATAACACCAGCTTCAATCTCTTTATTTGTAGATAAGATATAGATAATAAAGATGTGTTTCTCTCTTTTATCTTATCTTTTCTAAAAAATATTTGGGTCGCCCATCCTATCCATTGGGTTAATGAAGCCATTGCGTTTAGATGAAATGGGTCGACCCATGATCCTAAAATTGGCTTTGAGGCCACGAGGGCAGGTCCAAGGCTCGGCGAGTCGCCCATTCCCATCCTCCCCTCCCCTGGTGTGGCCGCATAGGCTGCCTTCAGTTTGGCCCCGTTGACATCTGTCCAGGGTTGTTTGGAAAGCAGGAATTGCGTAGTAATTTCACAGAAATCAGTTCATTTACACAGAAAAGAACATCGAAAAAATCTCGTGTTCCAAACAGGGCCCCAATATTATATATCTTGTATCCTGTATATATGCAAATGGTGGTCCATAATAATCTCAGATTGATATGCGGCCTCTGCAACCATACTGACGGCAGCAAACAGCAGCTTCCTTATTAGTTCAGGCCCCTTTAGAATGCAGGAATTGTTTTCCCATTTCCTACGCTTTTCCTGTCAAAATTGAAAAATGAATTGATGATTACTATGAAATTCCGGTGTTCAAACGGGACACTCGATCCATGAATGAATACTATGCCCCAAGATAGGACAAGTATCAAGATAGCACCACCATGGCATTGACATTCCCTTGACGGCGCGTTTGCCCAGGCTCCAACTACGAGCGTCCTATATTTCGTGAAAAAGAACGGGAAAAAAAAGGCTCCCTCCCATGGCTTGGTACGGCTCTCCTGCTGGAGCAGCCACGGAGGCAGAGCACGGCCAAACGACGCCCTCAATATATATATCCCAAAAAAAGTGAGGCTCTTCTCCATATAGCCATAGGGATGGATGCTATTCAAGTCACTCGCCGAAAGTATCAGCAGCATACAAATATCTCACCCTAGTTCCCTCTAGTGCCTGTCTACCCGCCTGCTACATGACTGGGCCAATGGCAGTCTACTTCCACGGACCAACTAATCAACCAATGGTTCTCCGTCCATCGGTGTTGCCTGGCGATCACCACTACATCAACAAAAGCTCAGACACCCCCAATGCCTGAACACCGATACAAGTTCAGCTCCTTCCCAAATGCAGGATCCCCAGTCCAAACTTGGCAAATCAATTGCCAAGATTCCGAGAACCTAATGGGCGACCTCGCCTTCTAGGCTTCTCATCAGCAGCTTCGCTTTTGGACTTGCTGTCCTTGATGCCTCGCCTTTTAGGCTTCTCATCTGCAGATTCGCTGTTGGACTTCTCATCAACACCTGGCACTTTAACTCTTCGGCGACAGCCCTGCCTTTTACGCAGCTTCTTCTCATCTACAGATTCATCTTCACAGATGTTCTCACCAACCCCAGTCTTCAACCTGCCAGATCAAGCACACTGTAACGAGTCACCAAAATGTTCCAACTACCAATGACTGGTTAGTTTCGCTTACCCTTCTGAGGAACAAGGATCCAAGAAGTTTACAGCTTCGTTCAGGGCATGAAGAGCCATCTTCTTAATCTGAAGAAGACAACAAACACATATTCATCACATCGGATAGAACAAGCCATAAAAGCAGACCAGATCATTCGAAGTGCACAGTGCTAACCTCCAGTTTGTCTTCTTTAGCTTTGTGGAATGATGGAAGTCGTCTAAACTCCCCGGTCAACCTAACACACTCACCAACATTTTCTGGGGAAACAAAATCTAGCGCAACTTTAATGCAGGACTGCACAAATGAAGATGGTTTCATCAATCACAACCATATATTTGATGCCACACTCAAAAAGAGAACGAAAAAGATCCAGTTTGGTTGTCACACTGGTAAAGCTCAGACACACCTTCAAATTTCTCACTTGGTGAGGACATCCAGCAGGAATGAAAACAGCTTCACCAAGCTTCTGTTCAAATGTCCAGGGTTCAACACCTAAAGCAGGAAGTCAAAATATAAGACAAAGGACATGTCATCTTTAGATACATTGCTGGAGATATCACAGAAACATTATTCTAACCATATTCTTCCTTGAGCTTTCTCTTATGCTCCTGAGTTAAGTAGAAAGACTGATCGTGAATTGGGTGAAATACCTGCTCAGTTAACATGATTAGTGGTCAGATTGTAAAGGTAAGAATGATTCTTTTTTCCCCTTAAAAAACGACAACAAGAAAAGGACCTGTTTCACTGGATTGCAGTGAATATGCCGGAATTCAGAGCAATGCTTCCTAAGATAATCTTGTAGCTTATCAGAATCCTCTCTGCGGAAGATATCCCACAGAGCACCACCGGTGCTCTGTTGCTCTGAGCTCTCAACAACAGGCATTTCCAGATTATCTACAGAACTTCCTTTTAGATAAGCATCAATGCCACTGCAATCAACCTTTTCAGATTTCTCTTCTTGAGATTTAATGCCAACTTTCTTGAGTTGTATCCTGCCAGTGCTTTTTTCATTGTGTGAAATGTAATGAGATCCATTGTGCATCTCATCAGTTGTGTTGACCCCATTGCTGTAATATGAACACTGACCTAGTTCACTTTGTGATTCTGATCTATGAGATGATTCTTTATCCTTTGCATCATCTGCATCGTCATCAGGTGGTAAAGCATTGATGTCCAAACCTGCAGGGCACATGAAATGCCATTATTATTAAACTGAATGAGGATTCATTACCAAGAGTGCATTTGTGTTACGGACCATTATAATTGTCTCTATTGACACAATTGTCTTCTCTACTATATGAGGTCTCCAATCTTTCATCAAGAGATTCATCCCTGCATTCAGTTGGAGCTGGTGACAACTTTAGCTCAGTACAGGATTTGAGACCCCCATATAGTTCCTGCAGATCTTGCTCTCTCATGTCGTTTTGGATTTTTTCAATTTGACGAAAATCAGTCTGACAAGTGACTTCAGCTGTGTGTGTCAAGATATTTACCTGGTTATATCACACACGTTTGACAATTAATAGTGACCATGTTAACTATAAGACCCAAGCAGATGATTTTTTTTTATAAACCCAAGTGATTGATAAGAAAAATAAGAACTATTAAAATGTCAACAAAATGAGCTAGGTAAATAGCGATGGGATATATCTGCTACAAGAGTATTAGAAAATGAGCAGCTTTGACAGGAGCCTTGCTGAAGTCAGTTCTATATTTTCTTGCTGAAGTCAGTTCTATATTTTTGTTCAGCACTACAACCACATGCAGAACAATAGAAGGCATATAGTTACTAATAAATACAACATACCGCATCAGATATGTCACAGTGAAGCTTGGTCACAGAATCACCCCTGCCGAGCTCTTTGTAGAACCCATAAGCAATGTAACTTTTGGGTCCAAGATCTGGTTTCAAGACATCAGCAGGAAGCTTGGCGGCAAGATTTAGCGGGCCATATCGTGGATCAGTATACTCAGGAAATGGCAATGCGCTAATGAATTCGGCACCGTGACGTGGCAATCGCTTGTCAAAGGAACTAGAAGGAGGCCAGTCTTTTAGTTTAAGCATCTCAGGCCAGTGAGTCCTAGAATGAGCTCTGCCTGTTGTATATCCCGAAAAGAACTTATGTATGTTAATTTCCACCTGCAACATATAAGAATAGTAAATGCCTGCATGAAGCTGCAAAAGAAGGAAGCAAGGAACATCTAAGTTTAAGGTGAGAATCATAAACATCCCTAGTTGAAATGAGAACTTCACTCATAGAACGATGAAGTTTGTCAATACTATTATAATATGTGTTCTTTTCTTCTGGACACAAACGCAGGCCCAGCTGTACTTAGGCTGGTCACTACTCAGCACTGTCCTAAGAATTTCTGTCAAAAGTCAGAACTTTTTTTATGATTTTATACAAGCCAGACGACATTGATATTTAGAAACAAGAAATATCAATCAATGGTTATCATCCACCAAAATAGATTCACCCACTTAGAAACATTTAGGAATAGAGCTCCGCACCTCACACCAATCAAGGCAATCTATTGCCCAAACAGCAAATTGTTCATCTTCTGCTTTGCCTTTGGATCTTTCCCGCAATGCCCGCCACATTACCATTGGCTCCCAACTCAGACCAGAGGTTAACTGAAGGACATCAGAAACAACAACTGGCTCACCCTTTGCCCAATGCATCTGAAAATGCGCTATGTCATCATCTTGAATACCAGTAGCAACTGGACAGTATAGGAAGTTATCACTTGAGTCCTTCCTGCTTGCAGCCTCCCGTACTGATTTGGTTTCAGTTCTTATTTTGCCCGAATGATCAAAGCAAGGGCACCGATCACTTCTACTAACCATTGCTTTAGCTAATGTCTCGCTCCTGAGAACTTTGTCAGCTCTATCTTCAAGCTCAGCAAGGATCTTCTCTGGAAACAAGCACTTGAGGTCCAGAAGTGTACTACCACAGCCTCCTACTTCCTTCGGTGGGCAAGGTATGCTACCATCACTCTTTGCTTTCCAGAGCAACAGACCATTATTGGGTTTTCCAACATCAGGCATGCCGTTGTAAGACTCACCATTTGAGGAATTCTTGCCTCTATTAGCATCCTTTGACAGAGGAACCTTGCCAAAAGAATAACTCCTACCTTTAGATTCAAGTGGCACATACTCCACCTCTTCTCCTCCTGGGATCTCACCTTTGCGAAGCTCCTTGCAGCAGTTAAGACAAAGATCATAGAAACAATGCTTGCAGCTTCTATGAAAATCAGCAATAGATGTTCTACACCTATCGCTGCAGTAGAGGGAATAGATATATTAGATGCTAACCATTAGATTTATGGCACTTATTAATGAAATGACATGCAGATCTCCTGTGTTGTTGGAGGAAAAAAAAAGATTTATGACAGAAAATTATCAGGGAAAGAAACCAACCAATATACACGATCATCTAGGTCAAACTCAGCTTGTTCCACTTTTATCTCATTCATTGAAACTCCTGTCCACAAAACCAGACAGACAATTAGGCAATCACCACCAGTCTGTATCCCAGAAACCACAGTAGCATACCTCGTATATTAGCCTCTACTTGCTTCTCCTCCATCTTCTCTTGTTGCAATTGTCTCATACAGGGAAGCAGCAAGCTTACGATATGACGAGCATAACGGATTTCATTTTCTTTAGAGATCTCCTTTTTTGGAGGCTAGTAAGAGGAATGGGGTAAGTCAATAACAATGGGTACTAGAAGATAATTATTTAAAGTTTGAATGCATAGATATAAGCAGAACAATGCAAACACTGAAAAGGTGCGATGAGTTGCTAATTCTGTACCTCTTCTACTCCTCTCATCCGTAGGCATGCCTTGCAATTACAGTTCTTGCGACAATATGGGCATTTCGCAGCAAATTCATCTTCTGGCAAATTAGGATACCTATTTACAAGAAACTCAGGTCAATTGAACATTGTGGAGCAAACATGATGAAACAACACGACTCTTGCATATGTCAATGGCCAGTGAAATAAAAGTATTGGAAAGAAAACGCTTCAAATCTCATGTAGCATATATGTTAGACTAAAACAGTTCAGTAAAACACAGAAAATTAGTCAATGCGGAGTAAATAGTGAGATCAACTAAAACTGTGCTAGTCATATTTGTAACTGTCGTATCAGAAGAAACAGTAGACAAAAGAGCAATCCAATTAGTAGGAAACAAGATTGAGATAACTTGACACACCATTGTTCTATGCATGGCACACAGAATCGCTTTTTTTTGCATGACTGACACCAGACAACCCGCGTTTGTCCTTCCTCTGGCACTGGTGGCACATGAGGGCATTTTCCCCTATCAGCATTTTCCTCTCTTTCTGGACAATTTTAAGCAAAACTTGCATTCATAAAAATAGTTGTGAAGAACCACTTCATATAAACAACTTAATACAAGAAAATGAGAAGTTCACCATATTATTTTCATCAAGGGTCTGTTTGCTGGGTCTTCCCCTCTTCTTCCCAGCAGCATTCTACAAGCAAAATAACAATTAATCTACTGTAGCACAAACTTGACAAGAAAAATATTACAAATGAAAAAATGTAATGTGAATTAGACATGTTCAGGAATATGGCACATCATTTTTTTAGATCATGTGGGAAATCTCGAGAGAATGGTTGCAGAAATAGGGATACAATCAACATATATGGTGAAGGACTCCGTGAAACATCAGTCTCTTCCTTTGTACGTACATGGCTACAATCAAATGTTGCAAAGGATTATAAAGTGACATACCCCATTCACTTGGCCGTGGCTTTTACCATTGGCTGCTTCTGCTACCATTTTTCTGGGTCTTCCTCTTCCTCTCTTCTTTACAGAATCATTTATTTTAGCACTCTCGTGGTTGGCTTGATTAATGCTAGCTTCCTCCTCGTCATCGTCATCGTCATCGTCATCATGCTGGCAAAACAGCAGTCAGTCAATTGATCTCCAATTGATACGCATACTAAGAAAGAAAAAAAAATGTAAGAGAACGAGACACAACCAGTTATCAAATTAGCCTATTGTCTGAATTAAATCGAACTGGGATAAAGAATCCGTGAAATGACCATTGGGGAGAAGGAAGTTGGTAAAAAAGATGCGGGGAAAAGGAAATCGTAGAAAATTGCATCGTTCCGCATCGGGTAAAAAAGGGAAGTATATAAACCCAGCAGTACAGCATAACTCGCTGCCCCCCGCCCCCCCCCCCCCCCCCCCCCCCCGATAATAAGAGGTGAAGGAGGAACGGTAGCAGGCTTAGTTCGAGAACATCGCGCGGCAAATGTGCAAAGAGGAGGGAACAATTAAAATCTACCTCAGTATCGCTGTCGCACTCGAAGAAGGCATTGGGCGCCGGCCTCCTCTCCCTGACCGCCCTGATCCCCGCCGCCACCCCGCGCCCTAGATCCCCGAGGCTCGCCGCGGGCACCGACAAGGACAGGTCGTCGGTGCGCCGCCTCCGCCTCCCCTTGGACTTGTTGAGGCTACCTTTGGGCCTCCCCGTCTTCCGCTTGGTCTCCTCGCCATCTCCGGCCGCGGGACCCGCGCCCGCGTTGCCGGCCTCGACCTCGACACCCTCCGCCTCGTCCACCATGGACTGGGCGGCGATTGCCGCGGCGTCGTCGGGCACAGTGTACACAGTGCAGGGGGTAGGAGGTGGGGGAGAGGAAATGCAGCCGGACGAGTGGCCTAGATCCCCGAGGCTCGCCGCGGACACCGCCAAGGCCGGGTCGACGGTGCGCCGCTCCCCCGTCTTCTTCTTATTGAAGCTACCTTTGGGCCTCCCCCTCTTCCGCTTGGTTTCCTCGCCGCCTCCGGGCGCGGGAACGTTCCCGGCCTCAGCCTCGATCCCCGCCGCCTCGTCCGCCATGGATTGGGCGGCGCCGTCGCGTACAGTGTGGGCGTAGTGCAGGGAAGCCGGAGGGGACAGGAGAGGAGATTCTGAGGGAATGCAGCCGGACGGACGAGCGAGGTTTTTTTAATAATAATTGGAATTTTGGAAATAAGGAAGCGAAGGCGGGTCGTGGTCAGCCGCCCTTGACGATCTTTTCCTTCCTTCTCGTAGGTATAGTATTCAAAAACTCAAAGGCTAGCTTGGGACAAAAGCCAGCTGATTTTAACTGATTAAATATTATTTTATAAGAAAGAATAAATTAAAATAAGTTAAAAGTAGTTTAAGATAGTCATAGTAGAAATCAAAGTGTCTTTTTATGTTATTTCTGGATAAATTCTTTTAGATAGCTTAGTTTGTAGGTATCAAGTTATCCATTCTGATGTTATTCATCATTTTTTTCTTGACTAGACATTAAGGTTTGTGCGTGGCAGAGATTTTTTCTTTGTCATTATATTTTTTATCTCAACATACAAAATATCTCTGTCTCATATTCTATTAACTGCTATATCATATCTCACTGAGTGTCTTATTGAGTATAATTACTATCACCAATCTGTCAACATACAGGGCGTTTGTATGTCATACTGGCCACTACATCCACCTATGATTTGATCAACGTTCTATTTGCTTTTATTACACCCTTTTCATTAGGTTCTTCGGCTTTAGTAGCCGATCTTACCGTAAAATTGTATATAAGGTCGTGTAGATATATAGAATGAGATATATAGTATAAGCGGCAAACCAATAAAGGAGGTCATAAGTTGTATATTTTGCTAACATAAAAACAACAGTAAATGATCTAATCTTTGTGTAAAAGTGGTAAAATAAATATGTTTATTGCCATATTAAAAACGTGTACTTTTTGTCTAAAAAATATTTAAATTATGTAGTAACACGTCTTTTTAAGGCAACATTTCAGTGATGATACTTTTAGTAAGGGAAGCTAATGGATTTGGGTATATCTATCACTATCGAGCATCTAGTATGCAAACTCACGGGTTTCCTATAAATATTTTCATAGAGTAGATCTATCATGTAACTTTTATAATATTCGTGTGACTCATAGTCACAAAGTTCTTGGAACTATTAGATCATGAAACAAGGATCAAGGAACGTGATACGGTCATGAGAAAGAGTTTTCCATTATTGAAATGAGACCGATCTCCCATCTTAGGGACATGAAACTTTGCACCATATCACATCCTCGGCGGCAATGTGACTACATTAATACATGCACTTTGTTAAATGGAGTGCAGATATCTAGAGTCAAGAATGATTTGAATGGATAATAATAGCGCTAGCCTATGTCATTAGTTTATTATGTACTATATATATGATAATATTTCTATAGATTGGGCCCTGTTCACTTGGCTTATCAGCCACCGAAACAAATGTTTTTGTCTCACAGAAAACAGACAAAAACGCATCAGCCAGTTTATCAGCTACGAAAATGATAAAACGAACAGGGTGATGGTTTGTACCAGCAAGGCTAGCCATTAGTTTATTACATACAATGTATGATAATGTTCCTATAGATATGGTTTGTACCGGCCAGGTGAGATGCAGGAGTCGTTGTTGTCGCGAAACTTTTTTCGAATTTAGTTATCATCCGTAGATTCAATATATTAATATATTTTTACAATTTTATGTATTTATTTGAAAAAACTAAGTGTAGAGCAGCTACAATGTCATTTCTTTTTTTTTTGATGGGAGCGGTAGATAATGTCAGTAGTCTACATATATAGCTTTATAATTCTGGCAATAGTTAATAATAATGGGTAAAAGTTTTTTTTTGACAAGTATATATAATAGGTAAAAGGTTGAAATATATAGGTTGTACCGCTATCGTAGATGGGTGGTGTGAAACTGTGAACCTCGTCACATGCCAAAAAAAAGGGTGAATATTACGTAATGGAGGGTTTTCTAGCGCATGAGAGAAAGGAAAAAAAAATAGCCGTACTGTACGTCTGTACCTCAGCTCGGCAGGACAACTCGGGTGACAGTCAAAAAAGTGGCGCCCACCACCATGAGCCCACGCGTCAGCTGGAGGGGGCAAAGAGCGGGTAGCGTGTCTGTTTGGCGACGACGAATGGGCGGGAGATTTTGGTGGTTTTGGGCCTCTTTTTGTTTTCCCCGCCGAGCCCAATCTCCAAGCCTTCTCGGGTCGGGCCATGGGCTGCCCGATAAGCAAGCCAGCCAGCGGTAGCCTCTCTTCCGTTCCGTTCCGCCGCCGCGGGGCATCATGGTTTGGCTGCAGTACACGGCCACCCGGTCGCAGCGCGCCGCCACCGCCTGCCTCTTCCTCACCGGCATAACCCTCATCGTCGTCGCCGCCAGGCTCTCCTACGCCAATATCGAGCCCCAGCGCACTAAGGCCGCCGAGCGGCGGCGCGTGCTCGAGGCCTTCATCCACCGCAAGCGAGGAGGAGGAGGAGCCGACCCAGCCTCCTCCGCCTCCCCACAGCAGCTGGAGCAGGATCCAGCCAGGAGCACCTAGGGCCCGCGGCCTCCCGCCCTTGTCCTCATCTGTTGCTTTTGCTTCCGTCCATCGTCTCTTCCTCCTCTCACCCACACATTTCACATTCCAGTTAGAGTAGATAGAGCTCCTTGAATAGATGCAGGATAGAGTACTAGAAATGGGATTTCAGGCATCAAAAAGCAATTTACTATGCTCCAGGTGAAGCATTATCTCTTTTTTAAGTCTTATTAAGATCCTTGTTGTAGGCATCAAAGAGCAAGATGGGAAGGAATGTTAGGGTTGCTTGATTTTCATATGAAAGTGTTCAGTTCTAGCACTTGATAAGTTTATGCATTCTCTAAAATTCTATTTAAGCCGCAGCTTTTCTTCTTTGTATGCTCCAAATGGACAGCTACCTTTTAGTGTTCACCGTATTTTTTTATGTCTGGTTATATGGTTAAGACCACAAAAGAAGCAAATTGAATATGTCCTTTCTCTATTCTGCAAAAGGGTTGAAATTTGAGAGCTATTAGGCACCAGTAATCTCTCTTTCCGTAAGTTCATCTAGCAATTTAGTGCCATCCTATGAATATGCTCCACAGATTGAATTGCTTTTTTATATTTGTAAAGTTCTGTTTTCCATGCCTATAAAAGATCTTACTGAGCGTGAGCTTACGCCTCCTGGAATGTAGAGACTAGATCTGCAGATGCAAGTGACATCCTTCAAAATATGCACTTTGTTAGCTGCTGGCCCTTTAGCTACCCCTTCTTCTCCTTCATTCACTATTAGAAGCCTCTCTCTTTAGGCTACTATATAGTTCTCGAGTAATTGATTTGTTAAAAAGGGATGAAAAACATTGGTGTTTGATAGCAGTCCAATGAATCCCTCGTATATTGCCATGATCCATATTTTTTAAGTTGTCCGACACAAAGTGTTAGGTTCTCAGTTTGACATTTTCAGTTTTTATGTAGGACTGAAACCAAGATTTAGTATGACAGGCACTGAAATAGACAAATAGCATTGCTCAAGATACACTGCCTTGACCTCCGCTACCGTGCTGACTACCTGAAGAATTGTGCACCTAAAGAAATTAGCAAATCCAGTCTGTCAGGTATATTAATGTCCTTCGATCATCTCAACCATTTCTTCCCTTCCATCCATTATCAGGAACCTCTGTCTTTGGGCTAATATAAATTTATTCCCCTTAAAATGTTAAAAAGGGATTAAAAACACTTGCGTGCAATAGCAACCCTGTTAATCCCTTATACATTGCCATGCTCCATTATTTAAATTTGTCCTACACAAAGTGTCCAGTTCTCGGTTTGGCATTTTCAGATTTGTTGTCGGCCTTGCCAGGATCATCTTTCATTTTTCTCTCTACACATCTTCAGTTTGTTTGGGTCATGCCAATGTCATTGGATGAATGTATGTTTAACTTTGCTAACCTACATTCCATCTACAAAGGGTAGTAGGATGCCATGCCAGCAAAGGTGTATAGTTTTTATTTTCATTCTGCAAATCTAAACTCCAACTACATAATTTTTATTTGTTTGCCCAAATAATCTTCCACTATCTTAAATATGAGAAAGACATCTTGCAGTGTTTAGTTCTAGAGATTGGAAGCATGGAACATCTCTTCTATCATCTTCCTTTACATCCATTTGCCAGGATTAGAATCACGACATTGAAAAACCCATGTGGTTGAACCTTTGTTGCATTCTTAGATGGACCATCATCTATAATGGTCATTGTATAGCAATTGACTATATACTGTTTAAATACCAATATAAGAATTGCAATTTTTCTTTGATTAATTAATAGTTTGTAACCATGTTTTGACATGTTATGCAGCAAATCAGGAGCTTGATCGTGCAGGATACCATGGACATGCGTGTTATATGTATGCCTCCATTAGCAGCTCCTCCTATAACCTTTTTCTCTCAGGAGCCTAGAGGTATAACACTGATTGCGTCTGCTTACTTCACCGACTGTGACTAGTTAGATCTTAGGCAATGCTTGTCCTGACATAACAAGCATTAACCTTTATTTTGATGATCTAAACAAATTGTGCCCCACCCCGCAGCTTTGGGTAGGATCGAAGCTAGAAGTTTTATTGGCACCGTAAAGACCAGAGGAACCTTAAGACCTGTATCTGATCATGTACTATTGTGACTTGCTATATGAAGTGTGTTGTGCTATGCATTTTTAGTGCCCTATCCGAGGACTATTTTTATGTAAAATTATGTACGATTTCGACATCTAGCCTAGACACCCTCTATGTCTAATGCAATAAAGCACACATGTACTGATTGAACAATCCGCAGTTTTTGAAATTCGTCTTTTCTATTGGCTATGGATGGTACAGTATTGTTGCCCTAGCTGTAAGTTGCTGGGTGCAAACAGATGCTCCCTATGATATATTATGTTTGTAACAACCTGTCATATTCTTTTGTCAACATATTGTTCCATTATCCATTGAACTACGGCTATCACTCGCACGCAAATCACTGGTACTTCCTCCATCCAATATTATAAGACATTCCAAGAATATTGAAAAGTCAAAAACATTTAAAATTTGATCAAAATTATGGAGAAAATTATAAAAAAATTATGATACCAAATATGTATACTATGAAAATATATTGAAAAAAGTCTATTTACACCCTCACATATCTAGCATGATCTACTTCAACTCATCAATAAAACCGTTTATTCTACCCCGAAACTTTTTAAGGCCGGTCAGATTACCTCCTCAGGCGGTTTTAGACAGTAGTTTGCCACACTAACAATGGTTTTGTTAAGGTAACAATGATTTTGTCTTTTTTAATTATTTTTGTTGAATCTTTGAAAAATCATAATAAATTACAGAAAATTCATAAAATAAAAAAATCCAATTTTGTTGGACTCTACATGAGTATATCTACACAATGGACATATAATATGATATATTTTGTACAAAGTTTTTGTTGTAACCTTAGATTAATTAAAAAATCTAATTTTTGTTTGTAATTAATTAGAATAATTCATAGCCGCAACTTCTAGGTCCAATTGTGGTGAAAATTTTATGGTGAGCTAATTAATGTATGCTTGAACTAAAAATTTCATACTCATTGGACCATTTATAACTTAGTTATAAATAAAGCATATATATAACATAGAAAAATCTAATTTTATGCTTTTAAAATCTATGCTTTATCTATAACTAAGTTACACATGGCGCAATGATTATAATTTTTTTACTTTTGCTAAGCATATAATAATTAGCTTACCATAAAAAATTCACTACATTGAACCACAAAGGCCGTGGCTATAAATTATTCTAATTAATTACAGATAAAATTAGATTTTTCAATTAATCTAAAGCTCCAGCAAAATTTTTGTACTAAAATATACAATATTATATGTCCATTGTGTAGATCGAGTCCAACAAAATCAGATTTTCAATTTAATATTTTTTTTATGATTTACTATCATTTTTAAAAATTTAGGGAAAATAAATAAAAAAGAAAAAAAGAAAACATGTATAAAACCGTCTGAAAAGTTAATTTGATCAATTTTGAAAAGTTCACGGAGTAGAATAGAGAGTTTGAAGTAGTAGACATATGAGAGGGTTAAGTAGAATTTTTTCAAAATATAATTGCCCGAGAATCTAATCTAATATAAAGATACTGTGAGCGCATGATGGTTGCTGACATGGCCGCGTCTTGCTTTGTAGCCACGGCAGCTACCATTCGTTGCCTTCGGCTGGGCTCCAAACGAGGAAGACTGGAAGACGAAGGTGGGCTGAGATGGGCCGTGCGTTGTTCTCGTGTAACACTGGTTGAGAGCTCCCGAAGAAAGTCGACTACTGCAGAGGAGGATCTCGATCAGAAGAAGATAGAGAGAAGGCGGATCAGAGAGAGAAGGCAGGCGGCTAGCTCTTCGTCGCCGGGCGACGAGCACCCACCCACCAGGTACGTACGCGCGCCCCTTCCCTTCCCGTGCTGCCATGCGAAACCGATCGACCGAAACCTAACTCAAGCTATTGGCTATCTGAATCTGGATCTGATCTAGTGTATACATGCGCCTAATAACTTCATTCTTTTTTTTTTGCAATAAAATATAGTAATAATGTGCACACCCATGTCCTCTTCTAGGTTCGATCAGTCCATTTGTCCAGAAATCCCAGATGTTCCACAGCAAGTCGCTCCCTAGGCCCAAGGACACATCGGTGGTGGTGGTCGTCCTGGAGACGACCGAAGTGTACATTGTGATCAGCTTGTCAACGAGGAGAGATACCCAGGTCGTGTACGTCGATCCGACCACCGGTGCCCTGCGCTACCTGGGGAAGCATGGGGAGGACGTCTTTGATTCCGAGGCAGCCGCTCTCAACTACATCACCGACGGGTCAAGGGTTCTATCCAAGAGCACCACATATGCCAAGACAGTGCTGGGATATGCAGTGTTAGGAAGCTCGGCTCTGCTTCTGGTTGCCACGCAGCTCAGTGCGTCCGTCCCCAATCTGCCAGGAGGCGGGTGCGTATACACAGTGGCCGAGAGCCAGTGGATAAAGATCCAGCTGCAGAATCCTCAGCCCCAGGGAACTGGGGAGCAGAAGAATGTACGCGAGTTGGCCGACCTCGACATTGACGGCAAGCACTTCTTTTGTGAGACAAGGGATGTTACCAGGCCCTTCCCGAGTCCTATGACACTACGGGAACCAGATGAGGAATTCGTTTGGAATGAGTGGCTGTCGAAGCCTTTTAAGGACATTGGCTTGCCAGGACACTGTGTCATTCTTCTGCAGGGGTTTGCTGAGTGCCGGAACTTTGGAGGTGCTGGGCAGCAAGGTGGGTTAGTCGCCCTTATTGCACGCCGTAGTCGACTGCACCCTGGAACCCGCTATTTGGCCCGTGGACTGAATGCATGTTCAGGCACAGGCAATGAGGTTGAGTGCGAGCAACTGGTTTGGGTTCCACGGAAGTCTGGACAGCGTATCCCTTTTAGCTCGTATATCTGGCGGCGTGGAACTATACCAATATGGTGGGGTGCAGAAATAAAAAATGCCGTGTCAGTAGAAGCTGAAATTTATGTTGCCAATGATCCTTACAACGGAACCTTACAATACTACCAGCGGTTGGGTAGAAGATACGGGAATAAATCATCTGAAGCGAATGTGTCCAGGCAAAAGAAATCTGGAAGGGTTCCTGTCATCTGTGTTAACTTGCTAAGGTACGGCGAAGGAAAAACAGAGTCAGTTCTTGTTGATCATTTCAAAGAATCTATACGGTACATGAACTCTACTGGAAAGCTGGGAAGCACGTGGATTCAGTTGATAAATTATGACTGGCATGCCACTGTGAAGTTAAAAGGGCAGCAGCAGACAGTTGAGGGCCTATGGAGGCACCTTAAAGCACCTACAATGGTCATTGGTTTCAGTGAAGGGAATTACTATGATGTAAGGCAACAGCTTAATGATTGTAAAGGATCAGTTATCTGCAATGATGATGTAAATGGCGGGTTTTGCATGGAATCTATTCAAAATGGGGTGATACGATTTAATTGTGCAGATTCTCTTGATCGAACCAATGCTGCTAGTTACTTTGGTGCACTTCAAGTCTTTGTTGAACAGTGTAGTCGATTAAACATCTCGCTTGACATAGATGCAATGTTTGGGTTGTCAAGTAGATATTCTGAATATGATGGTAGAAACACTCGTTCTTTGCCCCCTGGATGGGAGGAGCGCTTTGACTCTGTAACAGGGAAATCATTTTATATCGATCATAATACACGTACTACCACATGGGAACATCCATGCCAGGAGGCTCCACAGAAACCTTGGAAGAGATTTGATATAACATTTGATCAGTTCAAAGGCTCAACAATGCTTGCTCCAGTGAACCACCTTGCTGAACTTTTTCTTTTGGCTGGCGATATCCATGCTACATTATACACTGGCTCAAAAGCTATGCACAGTGAGATTCTGAACATATTCAAGGAGGAAAGTGGAAAGTTTAGTAAATTCTCAGCTGTTCAGAATGTGAGGATTACGGTGCAAAGAAGGTACCAAAATTTTATGAATGACAGTTCCCGTCAAAAGCAGTTAGAGATGTTCCTTGGATTGAGGCTATATAATCATCTCCCATCCATCCCTATGTTCCCTCTCAAAGTAGGTAAACTTACTCATTATCAGTATATCTCTTGCAAACTGATATTATTGGTCTTGATGCAGTATTATATTATTTATATTATACTTTTTGTGGTAACATCCTTGATATTGACAATTCAGGTGCTATCAAGGCCGTCTGGATGCATGTTGAAACCAGTTCCTAGTATCACTCCAATGACTGATGGTGGTTCCAGTCTTCTCAGCTTCAAAAGGAAGGATCTTATTTGGGTATAGTTCTTCCTTAAAGACTCTTTTTGATGCATCTGGAAGAGTCTTCCTGATAGTTTCTGGTTTATTTAATTATTGTTGTGATGTTTTTTTTTTCACATAGCATGTTAAAGACTCTTGTGCATGCAGGTGTGTCAGCAAGGTGCGGACTATGTTGAACTTTTTATATACCTTGGAGAACCTTGTCATGTGTGTCAACTGCTTCTTACTGTCTCCCACGGTGCTGAAGATTCTTCATATCCAGCAACCGTAGATGTTAGAGTCGGCTCAAGCATAGACTCCCTCAAACTCGTGGTTGAGGTCCTTGTCTCTATCTTACCTCACTGGTTTTATTATAATATCCTTTTCTTTTGCTCCAGCTGTTTCATCAAGTTTCTTTGCAAATGACAATTTAGTTTCCATACTTAAAATTTGGCTTGATGTACTGACAACAGTGTACCCAAAAGTCAAGATCCCAAAGGTGCAGACACAAAAATTGCTGTCCTTGCTAAAATTGAGATTCATGTGCATTAACTCTGACTTTAAGACAATGAAAATTTTGCCTGATTCAGAACCAATGCTGAACTGTGTGCTGGTTACTTTGGCTGAGATGAGATTAGCTAACCACATTTACTGAGTTTGGCCTGGATTTTGGTTAGGTTCATAATCCTGTCCTCACCTTGTTTAGGTATTGTTGATTTAAAATTGGTTATTGCTTTGTTTTGTATTGGTTAATGAATATTAATTGGGAAATTACTTGTGTAGGGTGCTTGCATTCCACAGTGCTCGAATGGGACAAATTTACTGATTCCAGTCACTGGGAGAATTGATCCAGAGGACTTGGCTGTTACTGGGAAAAGTGCTAGGCCCAATGTTCAAGAGAGCTCCTATCTTCCTTTGTTATATGACTTTGAAGAGCTAGAAGGAGAACTAAACTTTTGAATCGAGTTGTTGCATTATCTTTTCATCCATCTGCTGTATCAAGAACACCCATTACTCTTGGTGAGGTAAAATTGATGAATTCTCTAGATTGAGATGCTTTGGAAAAGTTACTTTTGGCTTTGACTATTTGTCTATCTTTTCCTTGATGAATTTCTTTAACAGATTGAAGTACTTGGAGTTTCTCTTCCATGGGCAGACATGTTAACCAATGGTGAACATGCTCCTGAATTTATGGAGTTTCTCAATAAAAGATCATCAAGTGTTCACTGTGATCTAGGTTCCAAGTCTTTTGGAAATTCTTCCATGCCTGGGAATGATTCTCATGGTATTGATGGGTCTTACACTAAAAGTTCATCATCAGTTCAAACAGGTGGTTCGGAAAATTTGTTGGATTTTCTCTCAGGTGATTTTGACATGTCGGAGCCACATATAACTGAAAATACTTATGGTAATGGGGAACAAACAAACTTCTTAGATGACGGATTTGATGTTAATCCTTTTGCCCCTGCATTGGAAGTGCCTGTTCCTAAAGTTAATAAGCAGGTTGAAGAATGTGGCAGCACACAGCTTTATCTTAAATTTTTTGAATCCCTTTCTGGCTATAATAAGGTATCCATTTGTGAAAATTTCATCTCCTTTTATTTCTATTCTTCTATGTTCTGTTCTTAGTAATTTTGTTTGAATCTTTGTTGAGCATTCCTTAAAAAATACTTTGAAACTGACCTTATCCTGAAGTTGCCAGTAAAATATTGAATTGCTTCTTTGTTCAGATAAATGAGCAAGATGGTTCTACCATTCTAGTTTGAAGTTTCTAGTAGGAACATTACTGAACCCTGTTTTCCCCTAACAAAGACAGGTTTCAATTTATGACAGGTTATCTGAATCTTTAGGTCTATTCAGGTTACATATGTTTAGAGTTCTGGCTTTATTACTTCCTTTGCTTTTCAATACATACTTTCTTATTCTGAAAAAAAATAATGAAGGAACAAAAGTAGACCTATTTTTAAAAGGTGCTTATGAATTTAAATCCAAAGTACGTTAAACTTTATTCATCTTTCCAGGGAAAGGGTCTTGACTTTGAGCAAATGACGAAGCTTGAAATAAAACGTCTCCGTCTTGGTCTTTCTGCCGCTGAAAGGGACCAGGCATTGTTATCAATTGGTGTAATTCCTGCCACATTGGATCCAAACCGTTCAGTTGATTATTCTTACCTATTGAAGCTATCCAGCTTAGCTGATAATCTGGCACTGCTGGGCCATACAGTCCTTGAGGATCGTGTTAATGCTTCAATAGGACTCGAAAAGGGCAGTGAACACGCTATAGACTTTTGGAACATCAGTGAAAATGATGAATCCTGCTATGATGGGGCATGTGAAGTCCATGCTCTGTCTTCATCACAAGCTTTAGCCACTAGAGAAAATCAATCAGTATTTGTGGAATGTTTCCAGTGTGAAAGGACAGTTTGCAAAGCTTGTTGTGCTGGGTTAGGGGCCTTCCTTTTGCTTAACACCTACAGGGAGTTGAAGATTTATGGTGGGAGTCAAAGTGGTGGCTATTCAGCACTTGCAGATAGTTTTGTGTGCAAATCATGCTGCAGTGAAATTATCAAACATGCATTGTATGTGGATTATGTCCGGGTCCTTCATAGTTTGCGCAGAAAAGATCGTTCAGAGAATGCAGCGCTGAGTGCTGTGAATCAGGTCTGCCGACTGGAGTACAGGAAAGCATCTGATTTATCTCAAAGTATTCAATTTGGTCAGAGACAATTGAAGCAGATCCTTGATGGTGAAGAATCCCTTGCAGAATTTCCATATGCAAACTTTTTACAAATGGTATTTCTCAACTTCGTACCAAGTCATCCTAAATTGCACTCCTGCATGATTTGTTGCCCTGCGTTATTTCATATACTGATGTATTTGCAAGACTATCGATCCATGGACCATGGAAAAACAGTGAATAAAATTGGCCTTGTGATAACATCTTTTGTTTTTTAAAAAATCCCTCCCCCCTTTCTCTTTTTCTTCTATGAAGTTTGCTTTTACCATAGATAATGCTTTGATCATGCCGTACTCAGGTTGAAACTGCCAATGACTCTGAACCACTCCTTTCGTTACTGGCACCTTTTGGTACTGGAGAGTACAAGTCTTACTGGAAAGCTCGGCAAGATAACACTTCAGTGGAGTTCTCAATTGTTCTTGGTGGTTTATCTGATGTTGCAGGAGTTGCTCTAATTGTCAGTTCTTGTGGGTACTCAACATCTGACTGCCCAATTGTAAGATAGGCTACTTTACTTTCTCTTCCTTCATTATTACAAAAGAATCTTTCTCTTCCTTCATCATGCTATCCTTATTTTTATCTATAAAAACAGTACGAAAAATGTTAGCCAGACATACTTAATACTGTATATACAGAACTATGGGTATATCTTTCATTTCTGTTTTCTTAATGATTGAGAACAAAGAAGGATATTTACTGTAGTTAATGAAATCATATTTTTAATCATAAAATCACATAACTTGATTGAATATGTGTTTCAGTACAGCTGTATCCTTGACAGCTTGAGCATGCTACATATTAACAAGGGAAGCAATATGAAAAAATACGATCTTCATCTACATAATTGTATGTCTTGAGAGATGCCTCATGCTCGAGCCAACTTATTTCCAAGAATGTAAAGAACTTATGTTGGAGATCACTCCCTCTCCTTTCTTCAGTGTTTATCACAAACACACATTAGGAAATCACTCCCTCTGTCTTCAGTGTTTATCACAAACACACTAGGATATCACTCCCTCTATCTTCAGTGTTTATCATAAACACACACTAGGAAATCATTCCCTCATCAGTGTTTATCACAATCACACTAGGAAATCACTCCCTCTATCATACAGCTGTTAAAACAAGTTATAGTAAATAGAATTGCAAAGGGCATAAGTTGTTAGCTATAAAATCCTGTCTGTCCATGCATGTGTCCAGGTTCATGGTGTCTAGGTGCAGTCCACATGGACAGACAGGATTTTTTAGCTAACAACTGATGCCCTTTGCAATTCTATTTACTATAACTTGTTTTAACAGCTGTATGATGTTTGTGGCTTCATAATTTTGTGTCGACCACCTATCTTTCTGTACATACAGTGTTGCTATGAAAAGTGAATATATCTTGTTGGCATAATCTTTGTCTGGAGTTAGTGCAATGTGCAAGAACTGCAAGATTTTTTTTTCATATACACTGCAGAGTTAGCTATCTATGCACAACTAATGGATGATTTGAACTAGCCCGCTGAGCTATCTTAGCTTTCTGTATTCTTTTAGTGCATTTTCCTGCAAAACATTGTCTCTATATTCTGTCATAGTTAGCTATCTATGCATAACAAACTAGCCTGTTGAGCTGTTTTCATTTCTTCTGTTCCTTTGATGCATTTTTTATTTTTTTTACTTGTTTGCTTTGTATTCTAATAATCATGCTGCTTGTGCAGGTAGAGATATGGGCGAGTAATAAAATACACCGAGAAGATCGTACATTCATAGGAAAGTGGGATGTACAGGATATAACATCTTCATCTCCACAGCTTTGTGGACCTGAAAAATCTAGTAGATTGAGTGAAGAACCAAGACACATTAAATTCCACTTCCCAAATCCTATCCGTTGTCGTATAGTTTCAATGAAAATGACACTTCCCCATATTGGTCCTCGTTCAACCAAGTTTAGTGAGGAGTTTGATCTTCTATCATTGGATGATAGCTCAGTTTATGAATCAAAGCCAACCAATCCACAGAATTCATTTATCCATGCAAAAAGAATTGTTGTTTTTGGCAGTTCTTTGAGAAACGAGGTGGGGCCTGACACGTCAGGGGGAATAATGAGAATGAAAAGTTATTTAGACAGATCACCACCCTTGGGGAGATTTAGGGTAAACCCTATGTCTTCTGCTGACAGTTTTGAGCTTTGCATTCTATCTGTGACTGAAACTTTTCTTCTTTATTTTCCAGATTCCAGTTGAAGCTGAGAGGCTGAGAGATAATGATCTTGTTCTTGAGCAATATCTCTTAGCTAATTCACCTGGAATAGCTGGATTCCGGCTTGATTTTTTCAGTGTTATAAGACCTCGTGTGACCCATTCACCTTCCTCATCAGAATTGGACATGAGGAAGTTTTCATTGACACAAATGGAGGATAGATTTGTAAATCCAGCAATTCTTTATATACAGGCCACAGTTGTTAAGGTAATAGGCCACTGTCACGCTTCAAAATTCACTTACTTTGTTGGATTTTATGCTTCTTGAGATCTCCTTCAATGCTTGTCCCTGAACGGTTGAAAATTTACCATGGAATTGGTCCAGGTGGCCATGTGACCTAGTTTTGTCGAGTAAGGCTTGCATCGCAGACAATTCTGCATTTTGCAAAAAAAAAAAAAAAATTCCCTTGTTATTAGTAGTATTTAGTGGAATGTCCAACTGAACTCTCTTCAAAACTTTATTTATATATAGTGGTGGTACCGTGGTAGTCAAATCTGGCGAATGACCACAAAATAAAGTATTGTTAGTTCACCTATGTGATGATGGTTTTTTTAGGTTTGCTCCAAACTATGACAATTTTCCACATGTGGTTAATTGAGGGTTGGACCTTTTGCTACTTGTAGTTTTGTCAGTGCTTATTTTGTATGTGTGCATGAAACATTTCTTGTCCTTGTGATTTTGTACAGGAGTCTGGCAAGTTGGTTGTAGAGGAATACCGTTTACCAGAAGTAAAAGCGAATACACCACTATATTTTGATTTCCCAGATCTACAACAAGATGCTCGCTGTGTTATCTTTAGATTACTTGGTGATGTCACTGCCTTTGTTGATGACATTTCTGAGCTTGAGAACTTAAACTTGCGAAATCTTCCTTTGGCATCCGGGCTGTCTTTGTCAAATAAGATCAAGTTGTACTACTATGCTGATACATATGAGATGGGAAAGATTGGCAGTCTCTCAGCTGTATAATGTATGTGAGGTATGAAGTCCTGACTTTCTAAATCCTCTGAAACGAGCCTGTTTTATTACAGAGTTCCTAACTTGATTTTGGCAATTAATTATGCTCATTTTCAGAATAAAAAATATATGACAAATCTAAAACGCATAACACAAATCTGCTATTGAGCCTCTTCCCTAGCTTAATCCTACATCTACACGTGGATGGATCCTTAACATACTCAAGTCAACCACATAGCCAGGTTGTTATGGTTTTGGTCTTGGCCCAATATTCCTATTTTGAGCTAGAATTTCAAATTGCTGGAATAGTGATTGGATTATTGGGCTAACCCTAGAAGGGTAGCAATATAGTATAGGCATACATGGGCCTCATGGGCCCTGTACACACACATTCCAACACCCTCCCGCAGTCTCAACTACCGGCGCAGCGGAGTTGCAGACTAGACAAGAAAGAAAACAAGAGCACACACATGAGCCCCCCACAGACGCAACTAGCCACTGCTGATGTTGAGGCTGGAGCGAAACTCGGAGAAGGTGGAGGACGGGAGGCCCTTGGTGAAGATGTCGGCAAACTGCGAGGTGGTCGGGACGTGGAGGACCCGAACATTGCCGATGGCGACCCGATCACGAACAAAGTGGAGGTCGATCTCCACATGCTTGGTCCGCTGGTGCTGCACAGGGTTGGTGGAGAGGTAGATCGCACTGACGTTGTCGCAGTAGACAAGCGTGCTCCGGGAGAGGGGACTGTGGAGATCGACAAGAAGCTGGCAAAGCCAAGAGGCCTCGGCCACGCCGTTGGCCACAGCGCGGTACTCCTCGGCACTGGAGCGGGAGACCACCGGTTGGCGTTTGGACGACCAAGACACCAGGTTGCCGCCTAAGAAGAAGGCGTAGCCAGAAGTGGAGTGCCGAGTGTCGAGACACCCGGCCCAGTCGGCGTCAGTGTAGACCACGAGCTCGGTGGAGGAAGACCGGTCGAGTAGAAGACCGTAGTCGACGGTGCCGCGAAGGTAGCGGAGGAGCCGCTTGAGAGCGGTGAGGTGCGGCTCTCGAGGATCATGCATGTGAAGACATATCTGATGGACTGCATAGGTGATGTCTGGCCTGGTGAAGGTGAGGTACTGAAGAGCACCGACAAGACTCCGGTAAGCAGTGGGGTCAGTCACGGGGGTGCCCTCGGCCTCTGACCGCTTGGCTTGAGTGTCGATCGGAGTGGAGCAGGGCTTGCAGTCAGTCATCCCAGCTCGCTCCAAGATGTCACGAGTGTACTGTCGCTGGTGAAGGAGGAGTCCGGTGGGACGAGGCTCAACTGTGACACCGAGAAAGTGATGTAGCACACCCAGATCTTTCATAGCAAACTCCTGCTGAAGAGAAGTGATGATCCGCCGCAGGAGGGACGGACTCGAGGCTGTCAGCACAATGTCATCAACATAGAGCAGCAGATAGGCAGTCTCATCACCATGGTGATAAATGAACAGAGACGTGTCTGACTTGGCCTCCACAAAACCAAGTGTCAGCAAGAAAGCCACAAACCGAGAGTACCACACCCGAGGCGCCTGCTTGAGGCCGTAGAGAGACTTGTTGAGCCGGCAGACCATATCAGGGCAGAAAGAGTCAACGAACCCCGTCGGCTGACTGCAGTAGACCGTCTCCGTCAGAGTACCATGGAGAAAAGCATTCTTGACATCTAGCTGATGCACGGGCCAGGAGCGAGAGAGAGCCAGTGACAGAACCGTGCGGACGGTAGCTGGCTTCACCACTGGACTGAAGGTCTCGTCGTAGTCAACTCCAGGGCGCTGAGTGAAACCCCGGAGAACCCACCGAGCTTTGTACCGCTCGAGGGTACCATCCGCCCGCCGCTTGTGTGTCCAGATCCACTTGCCCGTGACGACATTGGAGCCCAGTGGACGAGGCACCAGATCCCATGTCTGGTTGGCGAGGAGGGCCGCGTACTCCTCTTCCATCGCGTGGCGCCAGTGAGGGTCCGACAAGGCGTCACGGACGGAGGAGGGTACCGGAGAGACCTGCTGCTGACCGGGCATCGCCACAAGAGCCCGGGGCGGTAAGGAACCGGCCGCGCACCGCGTCACCATGGGTTGAACATGACGCGGGTGGCGGTGCAGGAGAGGCGGGTGGTACACGCCGTCGGGTGCAGCCGGAGGCGACAGAGGCGGCGGTGTAGGCGTCGCCGGTGGGGAAGAAACCCCCGGTGGAGACCGAGGCGAGGACGACGGTGGGGCAGCCGGCTCCGGGTGTACCGGAGGCGGTCACGGGCGACGCTGGTAGACACGCCCGAACCGCTCAGGCGGTGGCGGAACCGCCGAGGGAGCGGGCCCTGAAACAGACGCCCCGCATGGGGCGCAGGGCAAGCATCAGAGGGCGTCGGGCCTGCGTCCGGACCCGTCGAGGGGCCGGAGAGTGGCGAGTCGGTGGCCGGGCACAGAGTAGTACCTGCAGGAAACAATAGCAAAGGTGGTTGGTCCACCGTGTCAGTGGGAAACAAGGAGAAGAGGTCCGGGTGGGAGGTGGTGGTGAGGTGGTGGAGAAAGGGAAAGTAGACTCATCAAACACCACGTAACGAGAGATGAGGACCCGATGAGAGGTGAGGTCGAAGCAACGGTATCCCTTATGATCAGGGGAGTACCCGAGGAAGACACACGGAGTCGAACGGGGTGTCAGCTTGTGTGGAGTGGTGGCAGCGGTGTTAGGGTAACAGGCACACCCGAAGACACGGAGGTGGTCGTAGCGAGGAGGGGTACCGAAAAGAGCGTGGTGAGGAGTCGGAGCTGGACAGGCAACTGAAGGTAGACGGTTAAGAAGATAGGTGGAGGTGTGGAGACTCTCAGCCCAGAAACGAGCAGGAAGTGAAGCCTGGAAGAGGAGGGTGCGCATGGTGTCATTCGTGGTACGAATCATGCGCTCAGCCTTGCCATTCTGGGAGGAGGTGTAGGGACACGACATGCGGATCTGCATACTGTGAGAGAGGAAAAAGGCACGAGAAGTGTGGTTATCGAACTCACGCCCATTGTCACACTGGACGGCCTTGATGGTGAGGCCAAACTGAGTAGACACCCAAGCGAAAAAGTGGAGAAGCGTGGAGAAAGCATCCGACTTGACTCTCAAAGGAAAAGTCCACGAATAATGCGAGAAATCATCAACCACGACAAGGTAGTACTTATAACCAGAAATGCTCATGACAGAAGATGTCCATAGATCACAATGTACAAGATCAAAAATCCGGGTCGCATGTGAAGTAGAGGTAGGAAAAGGAAGACGAACATGACGACCCAACTGACACGCATGACACAGGTGCTCATCGTGTGAGCGAGTACATGGTATGTCGGATCTACTGCTAAGCTGTGTCAAAATAGCACGGCCCGGATGCCCTAGTCGTCGATGCCATGTAGTGGAGGAGGAAGTAGTGGTGAAAGCAGCTGACAACCCGGAGGACGAAGCGGAAGTAGTGGAAGCCGGAAACCGAAGAGTGTAAAGGGGTCCCGCGCTGTCACATCGGAGAAGAGGACGCCGGGAAGCCAAATCCTTCACAGTAAGACCAGAGGAGTCAAACTCAACAGAACAAGAATTGTCAGCTGTAAAACGACGAATGGAAAAAAGGTTGTGAACCATGGAGGGAGCAACTAGGACATCCGGAAGGCGAAAAGGTCCGTGAGTGTGAGCGGTACCCACGGAGGTGACAGGAAGACACGAACCATTCGCCACCTTGAGGGACGAGGGCCCTGACACAGGAAGGGACCTCGACTGGATGCCCTGAGTGATTTCCTCCATGCAAAGGTCGTCACGGACCTGCAGGAAGGAGGGGAAGGGCTTCGTCCTGGTGATCCACGTGCGGAGGTGAGCATAGCGCTCGCTGAGGCCACGAAGGACGTTGAGGACCAAAATCCGATCCTCCATGGCCCAGCCGAGGTTGTCGAGGGAGTCGGCCATGGTCTTCATCTTCCGGCAGTAGTCACCGACGGAGAGGTCACCCTGGACGAAGGTACGGAAGGCCACATCGAGGCGCAGAGCCCGGGCCCCGGCGTTGCCCAGGAACTGACCCTCAAGAGCCAGCCAGGCATGACGAGCTGTGCTGTCAGGGCCGTCGCGGACGAGGTCGTGGAGGTCGATGGAGACAGTCCCGAGGATCCAGGACAGGACGATGCTGTCGAGGCGCAGCCACGCCGCGGTCCGAGCCGCTGGCGGAGCATCAGCGAGGACGTGGTCGTCGAGGGCGTAGCGACGAAGGATGAGGAGCACCAGGTCCTTCCAGCGGGTGTAAGAGGTCGACTCGGGGTCCAGGACGACGGGGACCAGGTTCCGGATGTGGGTCAGCCGGGTCGGGCAAGAGCACCAGTCGGGGTGCAGGCCAGGTGGAAGAAGGGATGGAGCCGCTGGAGGCGGGTACACCGTGTAGGCGAGGCGCTGCTCCGCCGCGGCGATCTGGCGAGCGAGAGCATCAACGACGTCACGCTCACGGGCCCAAGCCTCGGCAGCTGCGTGTAGGCGGGTCTGTCCTTCCGCAGCGGCCGCCCGGGCAGCGACGAGGGTCACGGCGAGAGCAGAGTCCGCCGGGGGCATGGAGAGAAGGGGCTGGAACACCATGGGTGGTGGAGCGAGGAAGGAGGAGACCCCAGCCCCCATGCCGGTGGACGCAGACGTGCTGGAAGGTCCCCCTCCTTCTGCTGGGGGCATCCCGAGGCCCCCTGCAGCAGCAGCCGCAGCGAGGGCGGCGTAGGCGGCGGCGCTGGAGTAGGCCAGACCCGCGAGTGCGCCAGGGGGGGGGGGGGGGGAGGAGGGTCGCCAGCCGCGCCCGCCTGAGGGCCGCCGGATCCGCCCGCCAGGGGGTCGGTATGCGACGCGACGAGCAGGGGGTCGGGCGGGAGCTCCAGGTCCCCGTCGACGGCGTCCGTGGCAGCTTCGGCGAGGAGGGAGGAGGCGCCAGCGTGGGGAAGGTCGCCGGCGGTCCGGGCCGCCATCCGCCCGGCGTCGGCCCGCCCAGGAAGCTGGACCCAACAGGTGGGGACAGACGGGTTGGGGAGGGGCGGGAACACGTGGAAGTAAGAGGGGGGGGGGGGAGGGGAGGAGGGTCGCCGGCGAGAGGAGGGCCGCCGGCCATGGTGGCGGCGGCGCCTGGCGGCTGCCCTGTCGGCTGGAGAGGGTGGGGGAGAGAAGGAAGCTAACCCTAGCTTGATACCATGCTGGAATAGTGATTGGATTATTGGGCTAACCCTAGGAGGGTAGCAATATAGTATAGGCATACATGGGCCTCATGAGCCTGTACACACACATTCCAACACAAATTGATGGGTCTGAATCCTGTTCATACTGGCTTACCTGTGCGAGGCCTTAGAAGTAATTAAGAATTTAGAAACACATCTCGTTGTTAACCATGGACTCCGCAATAAACTTTTTTTTAAATAAACTCAGGAATAGAACTTTTACTCTGCTGCTGTTGCTTATCTGAATGAGAAACTTATGCATGAAACTATGAAATGTTATGTGTTGGCTGTTGTGTACTAAAGCCTACATCTGTTTAGTAGATTCTCTGATACTGATCTTTAACTTGGTGTTTACTTGTGTTTAGGTCGTACATGCCAACCTGGGATGTTAACCTTCCCTAGAAGATTGTTGTATTGTAACCTATTGTTTCTACATGTTGATGTAAAAGTAAGAGCTGTTGCTACAAATGCATGATGTCTTTCTTAATACTTTTTTTTTTTGGCTTACCCGATTCATGGGAAATAGGGATTTTGCCTGTAGAATTTCTGGAAATTCATCTTTTTATGTAGAATAGCTGGAAATTCAATACAATCGCAGTCCCCGAAACTGCCAGTTACGTTTGTCAATACCTGTATTGGGACCTGGGTTATTATATACAGCTAAGACTTGCATTGTTTTTTTTTTTGTTCCATAAGCACTGGCTTCACCAGTTGTTCGTATGTATGGTACTGGTACATGGCCATGCTTCGGTTATATAGCGCTCAAAACTTAATGTTATCCACATTTCATTTAGTAAGGTCTCTTGGCTTCTTCGTTTTTTTGTTTCCTCCTCATCTGAAATTAATATATCTGGTTATAATACCTTTTGCACCATATTACAGCAGGAATTTATTTATCCTGTAAAATATCGTTTGGTTAGAGCCAATCTTAATTAATGCTATAATTTCGGAGGACCCTCTTCCTGACGGGACTGCCTGCTGTTGATAGTCATATGTCATCAGACTCGTCATCTCAGCCGATGTGTCTTCCATCCAGAATGAACAGCCTTTTTTTTAGAAACAATGAAGCGGAGCTTGTAAAGAAAATGACGATAGTGGCTCTACTTGAAAGTAAACCGGAGTTGCCGCCGAAAGTGTAATTTTGAGCAATTGTTAAAGCCAAAGGTATTATTATTCCCAATATCTAGTATTCTGGTGCATTTAACTGCATTGACATCTTGTTATTTTTCTTATTTTAAACTTGTATGTATATACATATGTTGTTACTAGTTTAAGTGCAACATCCACAACCATTTTCCCCATGTTAGATGAATATTAGACTTGTAACGGCGGTATACCACTATTTAGCAGTTGGTAAGAGTAGTTCACCTATGTGTGTGCCTCTTCAGGTTTCTTACAATGTTTTTTTTTAAAGAATGCTTTCCTTTTTACTCCTGCCTGTATCTACTCCCATCAGCAGTATACTATGTCCAGCGAGTCCCGCGCCGTCGTAGCTAACGGCATCATGACGACGTCCTCCGAGGATACTCGCACCACGTTAGCGGGTCAAAATAAGCAGACCCATTAATCCAATATATTATATATAATAAAATCAACCGTTATTCACGGCCCGTCCCGGCTCCTTCTAGCAGGCGCCGCCGCAGATCCTCCCTTCCTCCTCTCGTCCACCTTCAGACCACACCGGAGATGCGAGCACCACCTTTGTCGAGGAAGGCGCGCCGGGCCGTGTGGGCACGCCGGACTCCAGTCTCCACCCTTGTCGAGTCCACGCGCCGCCCCGCCCCGCCCCGCCCCTCGAGATCTACCGTCGCCTATGGATCTGGCCACGACGCTTCCTTCCCTCCCGAAGGCGGTGATATGGCCCCTCCCCGGGGGATCTCCTCGGTCCCGGCGGAGATGGCGATTCCTCTCGACCCGACTTCACCTACGGCGACGCTCTCCACACTCCATTCCATGGCGTCCCATTCCCCCACCCCATGGATCTGGCGGCGTCCGCTTCTCCACGCGATTTGGATCTAGCGACGAGCACTAGCAGTGGCAGTGGCAGTGGCGGCGGGTCTTCCCCCTCCCGGAAGCAGCACGACGTCCCCATCTCCCCCGATGGTGGCCCTTCAAGGAACTAGCATTCGGCGGCTGCGTCGGACGAACCTCTGCAAACAAGGTACTGACGTGTACTCGCAAAATCAATTAATTTCCCCCTTACATCGATCCGTAAGTGCTAACAGAGATGAACACCTACTAGCAAGAGAGATCTGATGCTGTGATCCGGACACCTACGTACTAGAAGGAGAGATCCGATGTTGTGATCCGGTGCTTGCATGTTTTCCTCTCATAGGTTGTCTAAGTAAATGGTAATATTTGTTGCTGTCAAACACATTTGGTCTTCAGAGTACGGATAGACCTATTTACATCAGCACTATATGTTGTTGCATACCAAGTTGTCAAACAAATGCCAATATGAGCAATGTTGTTTCAGTAATATGCGGTGTTTGACATCTGGAGCTATAGCAAATTCAAGTGTGATGTTAGATTGTTTTAACACTTCATATAGTTTCAGTTCATACTTTTTCAGACTCAAGTACTAGTTGATACTTTTTTCCAGACCAAATAAAGTAATGTTTATACTTTATTCGGACTAGAGTATTGGTAGATACTTTTTGAGGTCAGCGTATCCGTATATACTTTCTCCAGGTTATTGTATCCCTTGATACTTAGGCCTACCTGTCACCAGATTTCTTACTCCTTTTAGTCAGTATACTTAGTAGTACTATCGATGTGCATTTTCTCTGGAAGGGCACAGTTGTAATAAGAGAATTTGGATGTGTCGAAATCATTTGTTTATTAAAATGGGATTCATATCTTAAATCCCAATTTTTTATTTTTCCTGTAACTTTGAGTCCCTAAAATAGTGAAATTTGTTGCTAATCCGTCGTTTTTACTACAATTGTATCTGCCAGGTGCTTCTCCACCATATTGGCATCAATCATGAATTTGTGGGTGGCAATCGCACAAGGATGGATACTCAGTGGATCTTGTTGTGTTCTGTTTTTCAGATATATAGTCTCATAGCTATTGCATTTAATTTTCCTTTGTATAAAATTTTTAGAAGGTTACATATTGCAATCTAATGTTATGAAAATGCAATCCTTTTTAAAAGAAGTTTGCATACATACACCTTTTAAAAAAGTATGATTATGTACTCCTTTTAAAAAGTATGATTATGTACTCCTCTCATGAAAAGAAAGTGCCTGTATACTCCGTTTGAAAAGTATGAATATATACTCCTTTCATGAAAAGAGTATGCCTATATACTCCTTTTTAAAAAAGTATATATACATACTCCTTATATTATGAAAATAAAGTAGAAATACATACTACAAAATAAAGTATGAATACATACTTTATAATGGTATGTATGTGGACATACCCTGATCAATATACTCACTTATGAATACAAAGTATAATAGTAATATAACGAGTATGTATTTATGACTGTAACGATGTAATATATGTCAGCTATATAACAATATTAAATTCTAGAGTATCCATGTATACTTTTTCAAGGTCAGTCTATCTATGTGTACTTTTTTTAGACTACTGTATCTCTTGATACATTTTGGATTATCATGTATCAATTTGATACTTTTCTTAAGCCTAGACTATCACCGGATACTAATGTGTGTTTCTTAAGAGAATTCCTAATCTAAAATATTAAAATTAATATTATATTCTTAAAAATATTAAAATTTATACTTGTATATATATACTTCTTTCTACAAACCTGTATGCACTCATACTTCATGGCTATACACACACTAACCATATCCGTTGACTCGTTGAGTATATATACATATTCCTGGGGTATGTGTACATACTTTTTTTTGTCCATGTGCGTATGCGCACACACACATATATATACTACCTACAGATCGAGTTATATACCCAACCGGTCAAAACCCAACTCAAAAGAAATTAAACCTGATCCGTTTTTTATGGAAGGATGCGGCATCTGATATTTTTTTCCACGTACACTTATCTTGCAAACGGCAGAAACAATCCAAACCCGTTAGGAGAGCTAACGGGCCGCACCCAACGTATCCGTCAGTTTCCTACGACCGTCCGTCGCGGGACTGGCTGGACGGAAGCCCCGCGTGTGTACAGCCAGGTAGGAGTAGATATACGTGAGTGTATAAAAGACTCACTCTCTCTCTCTCTCTCTCTTTATATATATATATATATATATATATCTATTATGCATCTGGGTGCATTTTCTTGCCGAGTTGCAACCGACTCAACTCAAGTTATAATTGGATCGCGTCAGGTTGCAATTGTTTCTTGTCTAGTTACAACTGGTCTGACTCTAGTTGTAATTGGATCGCGTCAGATTGCAATTGGTATTGCCTAGTTGCAACTGAGCCGACTCTAGTTGTAGTTGGATCGCGTCAGCTTTGCAACTGTTGCCCAGTTGCAACTGGCTCGGACTCTAGTTGTAATTGTATCACGTCAGGTTGCAACTACATCAGGTCTAGTTGCACTGGATCAGATCTGTTGCAATTACTTCCGCCAAGTTGCAATTGTGTCATAATCATGATGACAACTCATAGTACATTGAAGTTGTAATTACATACTTAAAAAAAAGTTCATCGAATATAGACTTGTTGGATCTCGTTTTGTTAAGCACTTTTTTTTCAACAACCTGGTACAAACGGATCTGAAATAGGAGCTAGGGTTTAGAAGATATTGCATTTTTTCAATCCAAATCAAAAAAAATTCTCTGCATGCGGGAACGGAACAAGCACCGAAGTGGGAGGGTCTATGCATTTGTTACAGCAAATACACCTTGTTGCATTTTAGCCTACCCTCTATAGTCTGTAGTTAGCTCAGCTACAGAATACCAGGCCAGATCGACACCGAGCCATCCACCCGTCAGCCGCGCTTGTAGGTAGTCGTAATTCCTAAATTACCGGATCTTCTAGGGGCGTTCCGTCCGGGGTCTAGTAATTAATTACCATTCCATGCAGGTTTGAGTGGCGCTAGTAATTAACTACGTTGCATGCACTAGACCATGCATGCATGTACCCCGGATATATATACTGCTATGTGCTTTCCATCATTGAAGAACAAATATTTACGAGAATTGACACCAAAATATATTTACGAGAATCACACCAAGAAATATTTACGAGAATCTGCACTAGAAAATATCGACAGGATTTATCTTTAACAGTATTTATGAGAATCTACATTGAAGATGATGTATTTTAAGAGAATGGGCACCAAAATATATTTACTAGAATCACACTCAGAAATATTTACGAGATTCTGCACTGGAAATATTTACGAGATTTTTATTTAATAATATTTACGAGAATTTGCATTAAGAAGTATTTACGAGAATTTGCACTAATAATATTACGAGAATCTGTATTAACAAATATTTACGAGAATTTGCACTAATAATATTACGAGAATCTGTATTAACAAATATTTACGAGAATCTCCCTTATGTACTTACGAGAATTTGCAGTAATAATATTTACGAGAAACTGCATTAATATAAGAAATATTTACAAGACAAATATTTCCGAAATTTTGTATTTTGTACTTGTAGTAAAATATTGGCTCGAATTCTAAATAACAGTATTAGATACAGTACGCAAAATACAACACGTCATTTCTATACATAGCGAGACTACATTTGTCATCTCAAAGTGAACACTGCCTTGTCATCTCAAAGCAAACACTGCGCTTTTCTTGCACATTCTCTATCTGGCACTACTTCAACACGGCTATCTTAGTGCCTGACTAGTGATCAAACTGAGATAATAGGTCATGTGTGTTTCCTGCTCGAGAAGCCTCATTGCCTGAAATCATTAAAAATATGAACAATCGTAAATAACCAATCACTGTTTTATTTCAAACTGTTCACAGTAACAAGTTTCTCTAATAATTCTAAGAAACAAATTACTATAATGATATTTAGCATGAAATAGTTACAAAAAATTGAATAGCATGATATAGTAATTTAAATTACAATAGAATGTGTATAATATGTGGTTAAATGAATCACCACTATGGAAACTAGAGAGAGATCAGCATTTGATGAAAAACAGTAAATTACTGATTTGTGAACTGGGCAGCATGAAGTTTCCTATATGTGGACTATGCATGGTTCAAAGTTTGACGGCTAAACAAACAAGCAGAGATCCTCGCGACAAAAAAATGATGTTACAATTGATCAACACTCTTAACCCAAGGAATTTTATCATTATTTTAGTGACAATTAGAATGAAAGAACTAGTTTGCATCTTCCAATTATCAGAATTAAACTAACCCTTGAACAGTGCACACATGTCATTCGACAAGCAAAATTACTATAACAGTAATGATTTGTATGGATGCAAAGATATATTTACGATACTGTGTTGTGTGAATACACTAGAGAAATGGTATGTTTACCATAATGGTGTCATCCATTGAGCACAATGTCATGATGAAGTTACCATAAAACGATATGATATGAATCTTTTTCCTAACACAATACTGTAATATATCATTGCAAAAAAGAAGAATGACAATTGGAATATATCTCTTTGCTCTCACTATTGAGGTTAGCAAGCTCCTTTAAAGGACACGGAATATCATAGCAGTGAGAAGGCAGACGAGTATCGATCATGGACAAGATAAATCACCTCCGTTAGCATGTCTCTCCTAGCATGGTGGGCATGTACGACCACTCGAGCAGGTAGCTTTATCAGCCAGCAGAGATCGACACGAGCAAAGCAGCCCCCTCGCATGGATGATTGGGCCCTCTCCAGCAGCCAGTAGCCAGATCCGCCGTCTGTGTGCCACCGCCGGGAGGGCACCACCAGAGATTGGGCTGCCGCAAAGAAGGATCTTCGACCCGCTTCCGTATCCACGCTACGAGGTGAGTCGCCCGCAGTCGGGGCCACCATCCATGCGAGACAGTCGCTTCTCTGCCGGGGCCGCCCATCTGAGCGAGGCGGACGCGTCGCCGCTAGGGAGCCCCGGCCCGTGCAAGGCGGGGGTGAACGAGGGAGGAGCAGTCGCGGCCACTAGTTGGAAGGTGGAGCTGCCGTCGCCGTCGGGGAGAAGCAGCCATGGCCGCCGGTGAGGGAGACGGTGCCGCTCAAGCGTTGCCGACTTGCCGTCGAGGATCGTGTGGACGAAGCGATGTCTTCTGAGTTCTGAAAGTCAAGGGCGACGTGATTAACGGGTGTGCTATAATGCTATATATCCAATCCAATTTTAACATAAATAAATGGCTACATTTATGAGCCACGCGTGTTGAGTGTTGTCAGCCAGGGCCATAAAGGGTGTGTTTGGTTTCCTAGCCTATTTCTAGCCTGACTAGAATCCAAGCCTGGGTAGTCTTAGCCTGCTCCCACCAAGCCAATACCTAGTTGTTTGGTTGTGTGTATTTTCTAAGCCTGACTAGCATAATGTGTGTTTGGTTGGTTGGTTTGCTTTGCATAGAGTCACCTCTTCTTTTGATCGGTAAATTCACCTTCTTTGATAAATTTTGTCGAACAGTTGGTGGGTGCCTGCGCAGCAGCAGGAGGCACTAGCAAGCACTGAAGCACCTGAGATGCGAGCACGGCGCGCACACCTGTGTTGCAGAATTTGCGACTGGGAGCAGAGCGACGAAGGTCGTCAATGCTTCTCTGATCCTCAACAACGATTCACTAGTCACATTGAGATGGATGTCGGACTTCAGCACTTGAGCGATTTCCTGTCTACCTGAATGACCTTCCCATGGACTCCACCTCCGGGAGAGCTCTATCTCCACCTACAGCACCGCGACCATCCAAGCCCCAACCTGCATTCTCATCCTCTTGCCCTTGCTCTCGCTGCCCAGAACCTCACCCCGCTGATTCTCGCCCGCCCAATCCACTCGACGTCGCGGGGGTCTTGCTCCGGTAAACGGCACGTGACGCTCGAGTGGCTAGCAACCCGGCCTCGTCGGAGAACTGGTGCTCGCATGGTGCCTCGTCGGAGAGCACGAGAGGAGGAGCAGAGCAGAGCAGCAACGAATCTCGCGTGCATGGGTCGAGCAGCTCGTTGGAGCACAGCCGGCCGATGGGGAGGTGACCGGAGACGGTGCGGGAGGGTCGAGCAGAGGATCAGAGGCGAGAAAGAGGAACGGGCGGTGAGGAGAATCTAGCTGCGGGCTTAGCCAAGCCTGGCTCCCAAAGAACGACCAACTCTTGCGTTTTACTGGAGCCAGGCTAGGGGTGGGTTGTGGCTCCGTGGAGCCTGGCTTGAGCATACAAACAGGCAATGAAACAACTCGAGGGTGGCTTCACGGAGCCTGGCTAGGAGTTAGTCATCCAACCAAACACACCCAAAGTTTCCGGTCTGTGCGCTTGCCGCTACCTGGTCTGATTGATCGGATCCGTCGTTGGGTCCCGCTACAGAATTAGATATTATGTAGCTAGCTATAGAGTATTAGTTCCCTATATATATATATATAACTGCACTATTTAGCAGCCTGGGTGCTGAATTATATTCAGCACTCCGGCCACCGGAGGCATTAATTCATTTAAATTCCGGTGAGCCCTGAGGTAGTAATATTACATTCACGGTCTTGCAAATTTTACTGTCATTTACTGTTTGGCAATAAATGGTGGTGGGTGACGTACGATCCGGAGTATGGCATGCATGTTGCGATTTGATTACCTCGCATTCACGTACCTCTCTAATTTAATTCCATCGAGGCATATGGTAGCAAAAATTGGGTAGAGGTCACACAGTTTTTGTTACTCCCATTAAAAATTCTGGTATTAATTAGACCATGCGATATTTACTATAAGGATGTGTTTTTTGGAATTAAAAAATTGATACGTATTTATATAATACCCACGATCTACTCAAAGATGCCTGACAAATGTCCTACAAATCAAACACCAAATTAACTAAAAAATTTAGTCCATTTGGAAAATTAATGTATAAAATCCACATAATGTAAATTCATAGTTCATTTGTGTGTCCCTATATTAGCGAATGAATTAATTACTTGACGTGTGTCTAGGTGTAAATTCAATACCTAACACTATAGTTACATATTTTTTAATTACTAATGCGGTAAATTCACATGTGCTCATTTTTCTTTAAACAAACATGATAATTTACTGCTAAGAGGACATGATTGAACTATTTTCTAGTAAAAAATATACAACCATTAAAAAACGCGGATTGTAGTGGGATATAGTAAATTTGTACCTTAGTTTGCGTGAAATAATTATTTCCTTTGCTAATTGATACGACCTGTATTTAATAATATCGCAATGTGACTAGTCTCTTGGGAGGATATTTTTTATTACTAATATTATTTTGTGGGCATATAAATAATTCTATTTAAACTTACGAGCAGTAAATTTACTTGTGATAATCAATAGGGTGTTTGGTATTCAGACGAGTTAATTTTTATTACTAATAGTATTATCTGAGTTTATAAATAATTCTATCTGGATATGTATATAGTGACTATTTTTATTACTAACATTATCATTTGGGTTTATAAATAATTACCTATGGACATGTGGGTAGTAAAATTTATAGTAAATCACTGGCATGTTTGGTCCTAGAGAGGCTATTTTTTTTACTAATATTATCGATTAGGCCTATAAATAATTATATATGGACTTGCAAGGAGTAAATTTACCTGTGATGATCAACGGATTGTCTGGTATCCAGATGAGTTAATTTCTATTAGTAATAATATTATTTGGGCTATAAATAATTCCATCTAAACTTGTGCGTGAGTTTATTTTTATTACCAATAGTATCATTTAAGCCTATAAATAATTTCATCTAGACATGTGTGTAATAAAATTTGCTATAATAGTCACTCGCCATGTCCAGTTACTGAGGTGACTATTTTTTATTTGTAATATTACATTTGGGTCCATAAATAATTACCTTTGGACCCGTGCAATCAAATATGCTCAATCAATCGGGGCACGATCTTTTCCATACAAACTAAAAATCTATTCCTGATAATCGGGTACTTTTTTCAATGCACAAGCAATGTCAGTTAGACTAAACATTTACATTCAGCAAAGTAAAATACTGATGCAATGACCATATATATTACAAAAGACGAGTTACAAATGAATATACAAAAGCCATGTTACTCCCAAGACATTTGGTCAAATAGACTCGGTCGTTTTGGCAGTACATTCATCCAGCACTGGGAAAGCACCGTTTGGTCATGCTGCCGATAGGAACTTGATCTTGGGTTGCTTTTCCGTCGGCTTCTATCCTTCACTTAAATGGTCATGCGTGCCTTTGTGAACTGATGGAGAAAAAAGTGCAATTTAGAAACATAAATATAGATTCTTAAATATGAAAAACATAAGCAACGATGGTTTGAAAAGTCTTATCTAATAATACTATATAATCTGAAAATTGCATCTAGAAACATAGTAATGGAATTAATCCGGAGATGCTCTAATATAAAATTTGAGAATTCTGGGTATATTTGATGTATCCCATAACGTAATACAATCTCTTTTGATTTAAGAAATATTGCAACAAAGAATTGGGGCAATATCAGTAGAGATCTAGAAAAGAAAGAATGTTACCTATTCAACAAAGCACATCAAAACTCTCCTGAACAAGGCATGTCCACCGAAGTCGGCTGCCACCAGGACAATAAGAATATGAGTACACAACAGAGGCTATGCATATAGATTAATCGAGAAGCAACATGTTTCGATTATCCTAATAATATTCAGATAGAATCAACAAGCAAAACAAGCTTTCTTTGAACCATACATTGTAGTGCACAACTTACATGGTGGTGTGTTAATCAATTGAAAGGAAATTACACCCCTACACACGCGGTAGCAGACTGAACTGAACATCCAAAAGTCAAATTAGGTTGATGCCATGATATACATTTTGCTAGCATAAATAGATACCTTAAGCTGCTCCTTATCAGCTTACAAAAAGATCAGATGGCAACCATGTAGTCATATGTCAGGATCTACAAATTCAACCAAAAAAAATAGGATTGGAAAATCGATTAACAAGCTAGCAAGAGGCAACGACCTCTTCCATGCAGTCAAGTACTCCTATGATTCATGATCAATCCGTGCACTAATCAAAAATAGGAGTTCATGCAAGGAAAGGAGGCTAACCTGCAGATCACAGATCACGGGGACGCAAGTGCATAGGGGGAGGGGCAGAGCGACATGAGATGGTTCAATATCTAATAGATCGTGTGCGTCTTAGGGACGGATCCTCCTCCACGAAGATCCACCACGCGCCAAGGACGCCGCCATCGCTGCACTCATCCTCAATCGGGGAAGCAAGGACGACGGGAGGGGCGGATCTCCTGGATTTGACGAACTGCGAAGAACCTGCCTGGAGCACGGTGGAGGCAAACGGGGGCAGGCGCGGATCAGAGACGACGGTGGGGCGATGGCAGCCCGGTAGCCTCCAGCGGCACTCGACGGAGCACGAATGGCAACGCACTACACGATTTGGGTCTGGGGGCGGAAGTCAGGGCGTGGATTGGGGCTCTAATGGAGGGGTTTTCTCCCGAACGATGCAGGCACCATTAATGAAGGTTCAAAAAGAATCTTAGCCTCGTAATTTATTATTACACGAAAGAAGCGGATGAATAAAAACGTTTGTTTCTCATCGGGACGGCGGCGCTCCGCCGGGGCCTGAATAATATTTAACGCCCAGGCTTCAAAATAGTAGAGATCTCTCTCTCTCTCTTTATATATATATATATATATATATATATAATTCTAAAAAAATATGCGTATATGTACAAACATGTTTGAAGTACAATTGTAAGAATATAATTATTTAAGAATAAACTAAATAACATATAGTATTTGCATATACTTTTCTTCACAAGAGAGTATGTGTATATATTATTTTATTAATTGTTTCTACAAATACATACTGCTTTTAGAAAATGGTATGCTCGTATGCATACGGACTCAGATCATACTCTGCGAGCAGTATGTGTAGTAGGAGCGTATAGATACTCATACTCTACAAGCCGATAAGCACAAGTGGAAGCCGCCGCCTGCACCTGTGTGACGAACAGTGCTGGAGTAGCCGCCGCAGTGCGCCATCACCACGGCAACCTCGCCGCCCTTGCCGAGCCACCGCCCACCGTTGCCGTCGACTAGATCTGCTGCAGGCCCTCACCTATTCGGAAGAAGTCGATGCCATCCGGAATGGCCGCCGCCGTCGCACGAGATCCAACACGGGGAGGCCGCTGCCATGGATCTGCCACCATGACTGAAATGGATCCGATGCCGAGGCCACCATACAAGCACGCGAGGATGCCGCTGTAGCCACTGGGCGTCATCTGCGCGGTCTTGAGCAATGAGCATGCCACCGCCGGGCTCCGTCCACATGGGCTGAGACGCGTGCGTCTTCGTAGGGGACTGCTGTCCGCACGGGATGGCCACACCTGATGCCGCCGCTGGATGTACGGGAGGGGCTTTGTTGCCACTGCCACCACCGGAGGTCATGGGGAAGGCGAGTCGCGATCTAATCCATCGGCGGAGGGGAAAGGACGCTGTGGCCAGGGGCCAAGCCGACGGCGCCGGGATTGGTAGATCCGCCATGGCAGGGGAGCACCACCACCACCACCACCGATGAAGAGAGGACTCGGAGCGTCGCCCTGCCGCCGGCGGGGAAGGGGGCGGACAGAACTAGGAAGAGAGGCCATGGAGGCCGCTGCCGCCGAAAGTCCTATACACCGTAAACGAAGGATGTCCTGGCTTTTATTTGTTGGATTAACGGGTTCACATTTTAAACCTGTTAATAAGAAACCCGGCATGTTTGACGGGCGTTAGCTCTTTCCACGTGCTGTGACTGGCTGGGCAGGCGTGGGTAGATACAAGCGAGAGTAAAAATGAATTTTCATATATATATATATAGTTGATGCTATTACCTTGTGGGGAGGGCTGATTGCACTTACCTACTACAGTAAATCCTAAGGACCTTGTCACTCGGCGGAAGGATTGTAAAAACAAAAAAGCCCAATTTTCCGTGCATCTGTATTTCTCCCCAACCAAAAATATCACCTCTCTAACTTTGAAAACAATTCGTTTTACCTTCTCGACCGGTTTTAGATTATGGTTTTACTATAATGACTAGGACTAGGCCTAGGCATTCAGTTTCTCGGTCATTGATGAAATTGAGTTTGTGTAAAAAAATGGGAATTGATTGGTTCAAAAAAAATCAATAAGAAAGCATTTTAGTTTTCAGTTAGTTCCTCTATTTTAGATAATAACAATTGATAAGAGAACATTAACAATATAACAACACAAATACACAACAATTCAATACGAGACATCACAAATAAATCGAACATAGCCTTATAAAACACAAGTAATTAAATCATAATTTATGTATTTTGGTTCTTTGGGATAGTTCGGTTATCTGAGAGTAGAAAGCAAGATGTTCTTGGTTCTTCGCAATCTGGAACCGAATAAAGAACTATTTTTTTTGTTTTGGTTATTTTGGTTTCGGTTCCAGTTATTTCAATTCGGTTTTTTGTTCTTGATAAAAATGGCCATGCCTAACAATGTCGGTGTTTTTTCTTTTTCTTTTTTTATTTATTTTATGTGATTCTTTTAAAAAAATATAGTAAATCACAGAAAAATCATAAATATACAATTTAATTCGGTTGGACTCAATATGATTAGATTAATATAGTGAACATGTAATATGGTATGCTTTAGTATAAAGTTTTTGTTGCATCTCTAAATCTATGTTTTTCTATAATTAATTAGAAAAATTTATATGTGCAAAATCTATAGTCCAATTGTGGTAAAATTTTTATGGTGAGCTATATTGTATGCTTGAATTGTAGTAAAAATTTCATACTCATTAGATCATATATAACTTAGTTATAGATTTAAATAATTAGCTAAGCATAAAATTTCACCAAACTACACTATGAATTATCCTAATTAATTACAGGAAAGCATAGATCTACAATAAAAACTTTATACTAAAGCTTACCATATTATTTTTTCGCATAGCTTACCTAGTGCACCCAATGCTTGAGGCAGCATATGCCTGTATGTTAACAGAGAAGAATTCATTACATGTATTTGCCAACTTGGCCCTATGCAGAGACGGAACTAAGGGGCAGCAGGGGCCGTGGCCCCCTATGCCACCAAAAAGAATTTAGATACCTCTATTAAGGATAGTTGAAATAAAAAAATATGTATTTTTAATTTTTTCACTAAAGAGTCAGTTTTTAAATAAATATATATATTTTTATAGAAATATGAAGTTAAAGTCATGCTTTGAATAAAATGTCGTTATTTAAAACAACTTCTTTTACAATATAAAGGGAGTATATATACATTTGGATAAAGAAAACTCTTCTTTGGTATTTAGATGGAGACTGACAAAAAAAATGAAAAAGTTTTTTTTTCTTTACACTATCCCCTTTCCCACATCGCTGGTTCTATCACTAGGCCTCAAGCAATTTCCCTTGAAACGACGAAATCCATCGGTATTGTTGTTGTTTGCAGTGCAGTCAAGTGGTTTCTGGTGTATACAACCATTTGAGAACAATAGCCATTTTTGGTTTACCCAAATTAGTATTTTGATCCGCCATGCAAAAACAACACCAACACCAATTGGGACATAAGTGAAGGTCGAGTAGAGTAACTGAAGGAGCCAGATACGACGACTTCAACAACAGGCCACCGGTGGTGACTGTCTCGCCATTCCAAGGTGAAGTTGCATAAATGATAGTTGTTCCATTTACAAGCTCAAACTAGGTGAATGGTCTCGGATTTGTCGGACTTGTCCAGCTTGTGAGGCTTGTGCTGACTCCAAGTTGCATCCTCGGGAGCAGCATGAGTTGGATGATCAAAAGTTTGCCAACATATGCTTCTTCCATCATCGTAGTTGTATGGATCTATCACCATAGTATTGTCTCAGTCTATGTTGTTATCCTTCTTTGGCTGCTCGTTTCACTGAATTATTATTCAAGTAATTGTCTAATCGCATTGCAGCGGATCCAGACAGAAAACATGCCAACGTGACCAACGGATAGCCAAGGCACACGTGACACGTGACAGGGAGGGGGCCTATCCATTTCCGTTCGTATCATCGAATGGGGGCAAAGCCCCCCACGATGGTGATGCTGATGCCTCACCCACCCCTTCTTCACCCAAAAACAAAACAAAACGAAACAAGGGAGGCAGCCTAATTAGCTGCCTGCTTTTAAGTTTGCAGCTACCTCCTCACTCCTGCTGTCCTCGGAAGTGCCGATATGTTTTTTTATCTCCACACATCGTCCACTCCTTTTCTTTGGAGTAATTCTGAACCATGTCAAATCGCTATGAAAAAAGATATCTTTTGTTGTTGTTGCTAATTTAGGACAAGTAAGTACTTCCTCCATCCTAAATTATAAGGCAACTCAAGAATCTTGAAGAATCAAAGCATCTCAAATTTGATTAGAATATAGATACTTGTTATATAGATACGGGAAACACGCCGACACCACCAACGGAGTATATAAATATAGATACTTGTTATACAACGATTATGCTCTCTTCTACCTTCTTCCTCTTGAAAAAAGTAACTAGATTACATACCTAGCTCTAGCTAGCTACATATGCAAGGCGGTGGTGGACATGCACATTCATCTTTATTCATTTTTTATTTTATTTTTACTTGTGGTCTCAGCTGTGCCAACAATCCCAATTGTCTACTTATTTTTCATTCCTCTTTTTATTTTGTATTTCCTTGCTGAGCGATTTGATGATGGAGCCATCCATATCCATAACTTTCTTATATGTAATCGAATCATTCTCGGTTTCAAATCCAAATATTCAATACGTAACAAATACCATTGGTCCACGTGGCTAGTAGCTAAATCTGTGTGCCTCTGGTGACCTAGCCCCGTAAGCAAAATCATCTATAAGCTTGTTTGGATGTACATATATTTATCTCAACACATATGTGTTAAAATGGATTTAAATTCATTTTTGTTATCATCCACTTTATGCATCTAAATAAGGCCTGAAGAAAAATCGCGGCCTCACCTACACTCTGCTATTGGTAGTGCTTGTCCTTCCTTCTTGTACCATGCACGTGCCAACAATATCCACATCCTGTGGCTGCTGTTTCATTTCAATTTATTCGTGCCTAGCTCACAAGTCATGAAGCACAACAGCACTGTTGCAACGCATGCACGGGCCAATTTGGTTGTGATGAGCTTAAAAAGAAGAGGAGGGATGTGTTTTGGCCTGTGGTTAGGTACATGTCTGAAATGGTGGATTTGAAGTTTTGAACCGAACTGAATCATTGTTTGGACCAGACGAAGTGAAACAAAAAGAATGAACGGTTCTTCCTATGGACTAGACAACTAACAGAGGTTTGGAAGCTTTCTTTCCTTTCCTTTCTTCTTCATCTTACGATGCTGCTAGTTTCAATTTTGTACTACAAACAAGCACAAAAGGCGAACGCATCCCTCGTCATGGAACTCTCCGTTAGTATCCCTTGTCATAGAATGAGGTAGTGGTGTTGTCATGAGAGTGGTGTTGCAATGGGCAAAAGGTGATCTTTGTCACATAACGGAAAAAATAATATGAAAACTTGCACATTAATTCGTTCACCAAAGGGTGAAGGATTATGAAGGAAACCAACCCAAGTAAAATTCTGCAATATCCATTCCCTTCATACATGGCAGACCTAGCTTTATTCCCATATCTCTCTTAGTCACCTATCTTAAGGCGATGATGTTTTTTCACGGTAGAGTTGCTAAGTCGAAGCTTATTTGGTTTTAGACAACTGTCAATAGTGCCACTTATGATGCGCCATTATATACTTAGGGACTGTTTGGTACATTTCTGCTTCACTAGTGAAACTGTTTTTTTAAAAAAAAATAGCTTCATGAGCAACTCTTTATGTGATGCTAAGTTATTTTGGAAAAAATATTTGATAAAACAGTTTCACCAACAACTTCATGCATGGATATAAGAGAGAAAGGGGGGAGAGAGAGCTGTGATAAGTTACTATTTTTAGCTTCATCTCACTTCATATCTTTGTGAGAGTGAAAGAAAAAAGCTTCACGGTGAGTTGTTTTTAAAAGAGGTGTTTGATAAAAAAAAATAACTCACAATAGTTTTGAAACTATTGTGAGATGTACCAAACAAACCCTTAATATCAAAATTTAATAGAGGACACAAATTTAGTAAAAAAAACTATAATATTTAACTTAGTACAGAGAAAATATGACATTTTTTTTAGAAAAAAAAGAGGGATTCCATGTCCTAATGAAATTCCATTTGGTTTGGTTTCGGATCGGAGGGAGGACTGGAGTGGACTAGTGGTCTTGTTTTCACACGACGCTGGGTCCAGGGAGCAGGGGCAGAGAGGCCAGAGACAGAGGGGACGTGGGCCCCGCATCCTCTATTACTTTCAGCTACGCTACCCCAGTGCCTATCCCTGACACCTTGGGTCAGACCATCCTCCGGGGCCCATCCGTCATCGAGCCTGGGGGAGGGGACGGGAGGGGATGAGATGGCCCTGGTCGTGGTCCCCACCGCTGCCCCATGTGCTGTCTCCACCCACCGCCCGCCCCTCAATCATTGGCCCCGCGCTCCATTCCCCTCCCTCTGGCTGCTGCTCTGCTCTGCTCTGCTCCGCCAGTCGGCAGCCACCAGTCACCACCGCCTCCTCCACACAGGCACCCAGTCCAAGCTCAAGCTCGGTCAGCCAGTCCCGCTGCCAGCCACCGCGAATTGGGCCGGGCCGGCCAAGGGGCAGCAGCGTCCGTCCGTGCCAGCCAGTGTGCCACCCTCCAGTCCTCCTCATGACGACGAGGCCAGACGGCAGCGCGGCGCCCGCGGACAAGCAGCTCGTGCCAGCCGCCAACGGCAACGGCAACTCCGGCGCGCTGGCCGTCCGCAAGGCGCCTTCCAAGGACCGGCACAGCAAGGTGGACGGGCGGGGGCGGCGCATCCGCATGCCCATCGTCTGCGCCGCCCGCGTGTTCCAGCTCACGCGGGAGCTCGGCCATAAGTCGGACGGGCAGACCATCGAGTGGCTGCTCCGCCAGGCCGAGCCCTCCATCATCGCCGCCACAGGCACCGGCACCACGCCGGCCTCCTTCTCCACCTCCTCCCCGTCCTCGCTCCGCTCCTCATCCTCCACCAGCCCCCACCCGCACGCCGCGCCCTTCATCCTCGGCAAGCGCGTCCGCGGAGACGGCGCCGACGCCGAGCCCACCGTCGCCGCCCCGGCCCCGGGATTCTGGGCGCTGCCGGCGCGGGCCGACTTCGGTCAGCTCTGGAGCTTCGCGGCTGCGCCGGAGATGATGGTGGCCGCTGCCGCAGCCGCTGCTGCTGCCCCGGCCATGGCCGGGGAGGCGTCCGCCGCCAGGGTCGGCAACTACCTCCCCGTCGCGCAGGGTAACCTTAACCTGCTCGCCTCCTTCTCAGGTGGGCCCGCTCCCCCCACGGCGGCGGCCGCCGGTCGGGCAGAGGAGGAGACCGCCCGCTGAGGGTCCTCGCTTGTCATCTCACTCGTCGCCGCCGCTAGGGTTTTAGGGCGGCCTAGGGTTTCCATTTCCAATTCCGTCTCGCTCCGGTTTGCTTGGCCTTCTGTCAGTCAGTCTTTGTGCAGTGTGCATGCGTGCTCAATTCAGGATAATAGTGTCACTCTCAGTCGCAGCCATGTCCCCTTCCTTCCATTTCTTTTTTGTTTGGTTTCCTTTTCCTTTCTTCTAGTATTGTGTTGGCCACCCAATTTGGGTGGCCTTCCAGTGAGCAATCAAGCAAAGCATCTGCAACAGATTATCATCGTCACCTGCCCAATTTCACTGCAACAAGGAATGCAAGGCTTGCTCTGTTGTTCCCATTCGGCGGCATTGGAGGTCCAGCCAGCCGCTTGTCACTAGTCACTACCCACTACTGGGTCTCTTCTCTTGTGCCACTCCACCCACCCGAACTGCATTGCAATCCACGGTAGCAAAGCTCCTGAAGGATCATGGCGGCTGGCGGGTTCGCTGTTTCTTGCAACAGAACAAGAACAATAAAGCAGCAAGGGGGACAAGAAACAAAGAGGAAATGGCGTGGAATCGTCGCCCGTCCCTGCTGCAGCTGCATCAGCTCTCCCATCCATCCTAATCCTATGATTGTGTCTGTGTCTGTCAAGTCTCGCAGGGAAGGGAAGACAGACTGTTGTAAGTTGTCCACATGTTCCTTCCTCCTCTCCCCTGTTCTGCTCTGCTGTGCTGCGTCTGCTTTGCTGTCATTTTACTACTTCTTACTAGTAGCAGTTAGTTCTAGTAGTAAGTTGGTTTCTTTTTTGAGCTCTCTTATCTGGATTGGATTAGTGCTTGAGAATAATAGAGGTACCACTGGTAGTCCAAGTACTTATTTATTAGTCAATCAGCTATTGGTATGGTATGGTATGGTAGTACTATAGCTCAGTTCAGGTCCTGTACTGTATGTACGTGTGTGTGTGTGTGTGTACGCCGTGTATGTATCCATGTACGGATTGTTTGATGATGTGTTTGTTGATGATCAATTAATGGACAAAAAATAAGAATGGAAAAAATAAGGTTTCTTCCATTCAATTCATCACCCAGTTTCTGTGTCAGCTATTGGTTGTTGCGTCTCTGTCTTGTTTTACTAGGTACCAGCATGGTTGCAAAATTGGGGGCACGTTGGAGTACGTAGTAGCCTGCACCTGCCATTTTTAAGGAGGCCGAGGGAGGATGGGAATTGTGCTGCATTGGGGCGTTACAGCTGCTGCAAATCCTGATGTGTCTGTAGTAGCTAGTAATGCTGGAATTCTTCTGTGCCTGCATACTTCTCGTCTCCTCTGGGACCGACTGCTACTGTGTGTACAGTGGTGGTGGCAAACCAGCTTCTTTTTTCTTTTTCTTTTTCTTTTTTTTTGGGTAAGGAATCGCGGCTGTTTCCTTGTGTGTGTGGTTGTGGTTGGTGTCACCGCCTTTAATTAACTATCAATAATGGCCATCATTCATGTGTTGATTCTCTACACTGTTGCTGTCTATGAGTGGGGGGATCATCTCTCTCACCACCACTCACTACACTAGTAGTCACTAGCTTGCGTCCTGTCTACTTATTTCCCTTTTGGCCTTTTGCACCTCCTTTTTTTTCTCTTATTTAATAAGGATATCTGGTTTCCTGGCCTTTTGGATAAGATTTGAAGACAAAAGATAACTCTCCCTCCCTCCATGTCGATTCTCGTCGTCGTCTTTAAACCCCCAGGGTGTACATACGACGACTACCAGTACCAGTCCGTGTGCTCTTCCTGCTCCTGCTGCTTTGCCACTCCTTTTTCAATTGCAAACTTCTGCTGAATCTTTCGAATGCACTCATACTATGCATGTTGTTCTGTCTCGGAAAAGTGAGCTTTGCAATGCCTGTCTAGCCTTGGGATATTTTTAGTCCTCTGTTGAGTCTTGACCAGAGGCAGTAAGTCTAGCCTAGGGAGTATTTTTTGTTTTCCTCGGAATTGGTAAGTCATTGATGAACAAACGTGCGAAATCATGTGCATGTACAAAGTCACGAGTAGCACTCTTTTTGGATGACAGTAGAAAGTAATCTGACCGGTAATTGAGCAGCCTTTTGTTTGTGTACAAGTCATTGATGTATGTATGTACGTACGTCTGTGCGTACCTCCTAGTAGAAGTACAAGTACTCCAAGATAAAAAGCCTGTGAGAAGATGAATCCTGCTTTGCAAATTGCAATTGCAATTGCAATCGCATGGCATCCCCCCAAGATTCTCATTCTCTCTACCTCCACCTTTGTGACATTGATAAGCATATTGCAAAGTGAATCTTTAGGCTTGTTTGCTTCCAGACGACCCCTGGCATGCATGCTGCTGTGTTTTATAATGGCTCTGTTTGCTTGAGCTTATTGGCCCAGAATTAAATTTATTTTAATTAACAGAACAGGAAATAAATACGTACATGTTTATGGACCATATTTATGCGGCGGCTCATGTTATAATTCTTTTTTGTGGCCTTGGCAGACATGGGCCGGCCCACTTCGCTGCGGCCTAGAACTCAAGAGTTGGGCACGGGCACGGGCACGGCCACTCCCTTGCCGCAGAGGCGCGCCATGCGGTGGACGAGCGCGTCGACCTGCGCGGCATCCGCGTCGTTCCGCGCCAACACCTCCCGCAGCTCCCCGGCGCGGCGCCTGAGCGCGTGGCTCTCCTCCCCGCGCATGGCCCCTCGCACCGCGCGCGCCACGTCCTCGGGCCGAAAGTCCCCGAACCGCTCCTGCGGCACGCGCACGGCGGCGCCCAGCTCCGCGGCCAGGTTTGCGCCCAGCGGCTGGTCGATGTGCAGCGGCAGCGCCACGATGGGCACGCCCGCCGCCATCGACTCCAGCACGGAGCTCCACCCGCAGTGCGACAGGAACGCGCCGCAGGCCCGGTGCGCCAGGACGCGGCGCTGTGGCGCCCACCCCTCCACCACCAGCCCCGCCGCCCCCGGGGCGGCGGCGTCGAAGAGCCCCTTGCCCTTGGCAGGGAAGCGCACCACCCACAGGAAGCGCTCGCCGCTGAGCTCCAGGCCGCGCGCCATCCGCGCCAGCTGATTCGCTGCCGAAGGAGACGAGCACCACGGATGCCGGGTCCTGAGCGTCGAGCCACCGCGTGACGCCGTCGGGGTCGGAATTCGAATCGGAATCGGCGTCGGAGTCGTCGTCCACGAGCAGCGGGCCGATGGGGACGATCTCCTTGCCGCCCAGGAGCTCGGAGAGGTAATCCATGTAGGGGCGCTCGATGTCGGCGCACGTCTTGACGGCGACGAACCCCGAGGAGCGCGAGAGGCTGAGCAGGAGGCGGTCGCGCTCGGAGACCAGGGCGTCGGGGTGCTCCGGGACGACGAACAGGGACGTGTACCTGGCCTCCTCGTCGGCGCTGCCTAGCCCGACGCCCTGGAACGGGAACGACGCCGCGCGGCCGCCGCCGAGGCAGTGGACGACGAAGGAGGTGGCGGCTGCGCTGCAGGTGCTTAGGTGCACCGCGGGCACGCCGCGCTTGGCGGCCTCGAGCGGCGCCCACGGGTAGAGGAAGTCGAAGAAGAGGAGGTCCGGGCGCGGGCGGAGGCCGTCGAGCAGCTCCCCGAAGCACGGCGTGGCTAGGTCGCACGCGCGCTTCAGGGCCGGCATGAGCCCCGCGGGGAGGTGTTTGGTGGTGTGCAGCGCGGGCGGCAGGTGGTTCCCCGGCGCCGGCTCCGGGAGGTAGAGCTCCACGAAGCGGATCCGTGGTGTCTGGTGCCGCGCGATCGCCGAGAGGTTGACGGGCGTGGAGACGAGGTGCACGGTGACGTCGATGTCGTCACTGCTACTGCCGTCGTCGGTGAGGCGCCTGGCTAGCTCCAGGTACGGGGTGATGTGGCCGTGCGCGAGCCACGGGAACATCACCACGCTCAGCTGCTGCCGCTCCGCCTGCGCCATTGATGATATGGAGATGTCGATGAATGCAGCTGTGTAGCCTGTGTGTGTGATGGACGTCGACGAGCTGACCTGTGATGGATAGATATGGCGATTCCATCGTGCCCGGAATGAAGCATATATGCATGGAGCGCGCGCGGTTGGTTTGGATGGATGCTGGACGAACCTATCGCTGCGGCAGGCAGGCATAGGCATGGGCATGACGGCTTTCTTCGCGACGTGGCCGGCGCGTCCCTGAGCAGCAGTGGCCACGTAGAGGTACGTGTCACGCTCTGCCGTCACGTCACCGGCCTTCCACCGGAGATCGATCGAGGAGATAGCAGGTGTCCCGGTCCGCCGCCGCCATGGCTCCAATCTCCAGCATCCAGGTGGTGCACGATTTGCACAGAGAGCCGTGAGCTGGTTCGTCACAATCACGGCCCATGACGATGGCAGCTGCACATACAAGTACACTGTACAGAATCATCCATGTTTTTTTTTTCTTTTCTTTTCTTGATTGATTAATTAAGAACATTTTATAGACATTAGCCTGAAAGCCTCCTAATTTAGGGCCCGTTCGTTTTTCTCGGAATCATGCTCCCGAAGATTTCCGTTCGAAACCATATATAGGCCAATTTATTCGACTATTGGATACCGCAACCCTGGGCGTTCCGTTTGACCGAAGGGATCGGTTTGGTTCTTCGGTCTTTCCAAAAGTTCGGCTATGTAAAAGTGAAGATCGATAGGTTCGTTCTAAGACTCAGACTGTCCGCAGCGGGGTACTCTAAACCAAATACTGCAAGATTATTAGGGCCTATTTGGTTACTTTAGGTGTCACTAAATTTTAGGGACCTCTCCACTAAAGTTTAGGGGATTGTTTGGTTACTCCCCTAAATCCCCCTAAAGGTCATAATTGCTTATCACAAAGTCCATTTTATCCCTCTATCTGCCCTCCCCTTCTATGTCTGCCCTCCCCTCCCGCCATCCACTCCATTCCCGCCATTGACTCTGTTCTCCCCTAAACTGTTTGCTCTGTTCCCGCCATTCACTCTGTTCCGTCATGAACAGTAACCCAGATTCAAAGGAACAAAATCACAGTATACATGTGTGCCATGTATCTCAGCTCAGCTCAGCTCTGCATTGTTCAGATTAACAATCACATACAGAAGCTCAGCTCAGCTCTGCATTGTTCAGATCAACAATCACATACAACAATCACAAACAGTCTGCTGCTACCAATATTCATAGAGTGAATATTCACAAATTATTCACAAACAGTAGTCTACTGATGCATAGAGTGGGCCTATTACACCCTCCAAAATTCACAAATTCATCAAAGGATGACCTCGAAGAAATAAAAGATATTCTCCAAATGTTTGGGACCTCCTCAGGCCTACACATACATAAACCAACAGAAATGTCTTGTGAATATTACAGAAGCACTGACCTGATCTGACCTGATCCAAATTCATATATTTTTTTCAAACATTAGGTCACTGACCTGATCTGATCTACATACTGATCTGATATGTTCCTCTATCTGATATACCCGTTATTACAGAAGCACTACTATTTTTCAAGTTATAGTATATTGTCAATGAAACTTGAGACCGAACCCCATGATAAAGCTACAGATTTAACAAAAAGCCTAAGTTCTAGCATACAACCCATCGGCAATGAGATCTCTAAATTGGTTCATACTTTGTTCTTCATCACCATGACACATACTTTGTGAAGAACTTGCTGTTGGCATTGGGTTGTAGTTCTCATCCATGTCACACAGGTCGAAGTCTTCATCCTCCAAAGCGTTGTCCCTAATAAAATTATGAATCGCCATGCATGCAACTATGATTTGACTTTGTTTTGCCATCGGATAACTTGGCATTTTCATTAAAATCCTCCACTTATTCTTCAAAACACCAAACGACCTCTCTATGACATTCCTAAGTGAAGAATGTGCATGATTGAAAACCTCTTTTTTACCTCTTGGTCCAGGTCCTTGATGAAACTCAGGGACATGATACTTTGTCCCCCTGTAAGGAGAAAGGTATCCTTGCCGGTTCGGGTACCCAAAGTCAACAAGATAAAACTTCCCTGTAAATAAAATAATAGGTTAAACAACATTCATCATTGTCAATTATTCCAATCAAAATGAAATTGTACTTCGATAATGCCTTCCGGTGGATGTGGAAATTTGTTTCCAAACTTCTCCAGGGCATCATTGAAGACCCTCATGTCATGAACTGAACCAGGCCATCCAGCGACGACAAAAGTGTATCTCATGTCGAAATCACAGATGGCTAACACATTCTGACTAGTGTAGCCATGCCTCCTAGTATGTTGAACAACCTGAGTCCTAGGCACTACAACTAGTACATGTGTGCCATCAATTGCTCCAATACAACCATCAAAATATGGTGCAAACCTAGGAGACCGAAGCCTTGGATGGACACTACTGAATGTAGGATCTTTAGGGTTAATGATATCAGCTGCTAACCTATTGACACAGGTCAACACCTTTTCGAACTTCCTACTGCAAGTCTTCTTGGACCTAGTAAACCGGTCCTCGGCTTGTCTCATTGGGCTAGGAGTACCACACATCCATAGAAAGAGAGCCAATGTTTCTTTAGAACACATTTTTCTAGTGGACTTTAGACCATATGAATCAACTAACACCGTGTGAAGCTTTTCAAACACATCACGGTTCATTCTAAATTGAACATAGCATGTACTGTTCCTTTGTAGTTGCCTATTTACCCACGGAATCCCAGATTCTACAGGAACCCTATATGAAGCCTTGTTCAAATATTTGTTGAAATACAACATACCAATGAAGCTCCCAACAACAGCAGCTTGCATCCTCATCCTTTTGCTCCTCTTAGAAGCTCAAACAACTCTGAATCACCCTGGAGAAGATAAATGAAAACAAATCAGATAAATAGTGGAATAAGTCAGATGAACTGCGTTCACAACTAACAGACACATATGCTATTTATCTGTATGTTCACAACTCATAGCTGAAACTCAACTAACAGGACTGCACTGTGTGCTAGTTTCATAGCTTCCGAATGAAAACTCAACTAACAGCCCCACTGCAAAATGGACTATTACCAAACTGGTTATCAACCCTGACAAACCCAAAGTGTGCAGGTGATATCAACCAACACCACGACCTCAACATCAAGACCACGCCCTAAGCCAGTCCCATGTGTCTTCTATCACTGCCTTGCTTAGGACTACCATTTACTGAAAAGACGACTGGTTTGTTTACTCATTGACTGACTGACTGTAACACAAGATGGTTCTTGTCAATTCCAGGTACCTTGGCTACTGAGTTTCACAAAGTGTGATGCCTAAGAATTCACAAACAACTACTACTAATAGTTTCTCTGCTACAAACTAGTGTTGTTTGAACCATGCATAAGAATTCAGGAACAAAACAACCATCTCTATTATTATAGCTTGTACTGAACTAGTGTTTACAGGCATCCAGAGGAAAGCTAGGAAGAAACAAAAGCAGAGAAAGAAGAAAGAAGAAAGAAGAAAAAAACTTCCTGCTCATCTGAATAATTTGACACTACACAGACCAGCTACCACAACAGTAAAATGCTAGTAAGGTGGCATATATAAGGAACTGGAGAGTAGACAAAGTTTCAGACTAAATAAACAACAGTAAATGGAACACACAAACTCTATTTAGTTTTAGAGTACTTAGGATTTAGCTAACAACAATATTGTATCAGTCCAAGCTGCATTTCATATTTCATAATGGTCCTCTTCATCACCATCTTCATGACCATCTTCTTCTTCTTCCTCTTCTTCTTCTTCTTCATCCAAGCCTTGTCCAGGGACATATGCAGTTGAGCCATCAACTGTGAACCCTTGAAACATCTCTCTTAACAGTTCTATGTACATAGGTAATCCCCATTTGAACCTCTTGCATTCAGTTTTATTCTGAAACAAAAGAAAATAACCAACTATATATATAACTACCATAGAACTGCTAACCTTTTGTCACAAGAATAGAAAAAACAATTAAATGAACCTTTGTTTTCTTCTCCCACCAGTCATCATCAGCATTGATGGTTCCATCTGGGTTTCTTCCTAGGCCAGTATCTTTGAAGCTTTGGTCTAGGAAGATCCACATCCTCTGGCAATTTGTCCACCTATTCCTCAACTGCCTAAGGTCATGCCTTTTCCTAGCTCTTTCCAAAAAATTTCTTGATATTTCATTGTAGCCACGGATAGACATAACCCCATTGGTGCGTTCCCCTAGCCTAATTTGTTCCACAGCTAATTCACAAAAGATTTGGATGTTCTGATCCGACCAATTCGCCTTATCAGTATCTTTCTAGAAGAAAAAAAAACAGCAACATCACTACCCGCAATAATCATGAACAACAATATGGACCAAATACAGAGGAGCACAGAGGAGCACAACAAGTCTGTAGATATTGAAAGACACTGGCACCTAATAGGTATTAAGGAGCACCTAATAGGCATCCAATAGCATAATCAAACAACATATTTGCAACATTTGTTTATAGAAATACACTATGGTATAACCAGAATAGTTCAGATTCTAAAACTTAACTTCAGTAATGTAATAGACAAAAGAAATGCACTCTTAGATATTAATAAGACTGTGGTTCCCTGAACTCAGACCACCAAATAAGCATATAGCTGTTCTTTTAGACTTTGAAATCTAGTTGAATAATATCATATATATATATATATATATATAATATATATATATATATATATATATATATATATATAACAATAGTTGAGCAAAAGAAGAGTTCCTACTGACCAAACCAATGGCTGTGTTTGAAAGACAACAATAGACAACAATCTTGGCCGTGTTTGGAAGACAACAATAGCTGTCAAACTTGTATTGACAGAAATGTAGCATGTGTGTGTGTGTGTGTGTGTGTGTGGCAGCAGCATAATCATCAGAGTATAGCATATGGCTTGGTGGCACTGAGATACATAATATAGAAGAAAAAAACAGCAACATCACTACCCGCAATAATCATGAACAACAATATGGATCAAATACAGAGAAGCACAGCAAGTGTCATATTATGTATCTCAGTGTCATAATTAGCTTGCAAAATTAAGAGAAACACTGATAGGACTGAACTGAACATTAAGATTAATGCAAGGCAAGCAGTAACAATTAGTAGTAGCTCATTAACGATAACCCCAACAGCTAGCTATAAAACTATAAAATAGATTCACAAGAAGTAGAAATGGTCTGAACATGACATACATCATGGAATTAACCATAAATACTCCTTCTGTCCCGTAATAAGAGTATATCACTAAGCATTTTTTAGAGGAAACAACACTTGAATTAATCATGAGAGATATTCTCAGTAACTAGGACAATAAAATCTCAACTCCTACTGAGTACTGACCACGACTTCCTACTGAGCAAAAGATCAGTTATCTAACTAGTAGCAGCCAAGAACCCAAGCTGCAATCCCAAGTGCAGAATGCAACACTACAGCCAAGCACACCACTCGTGCTTTGGACCAGATGCAGTTTGAAAACACCCACTAACAACACTAAAAACAAACAAATGACACATGACAGTTCTGATACTCTTACTGCAGCACAGATAAGCTGAACAAAATAAAGAGTGGTACTGATCCCCCCACTAAAGTTTAAGCATTGCTAGGAAAATGCACAAGTACTTGCTAGGAAAACTATTAACCAGCCCAATGTAGCTCTCAATCCAGATTATAGCACTAGACTGTCTCCTTTATTTTTTTCTCAAAAACCAGGTTGCCTCTTCTATGTATAACAAGGAATATGCAAGTACCACAGACACAATTGTATCGATTTTGGTCTTGTTGGAGAATTAGAAACCAGACTGACACTAGCATATCAAGTTGGAGAATTAGAGCATGTCAGATAAAAGAAGCTCAGGCATGAAAAAAAAGAACTCCATCAAATTGGAGAATTAGAGCATGTCACAACCATCAGGTTTACTTCACCAAAGGCTCCATAAAATCAAATTGTAAATTCAGGTTGCAGAAAACATCAGAGTACATGAATGGTTCACTAGTACTTGAACTGAATCTGGAAAAATATTACAGTACATAATATTGCATGAGTCATGACATTTGGAGCATCTCTAACACTGCACAACACAAGCAATGAGCATATAAACATCTAATCCAGGAGCACGAATCACTTGCATGCATGATATCTGATTTTTTTTCACTGTACACTACAGACAGCAATCATTTACAACAAAATGCATGAATAAAAATCATGAACAATCAAGAACGATAGAACTTACAGACTGGATGTTGTCTCCTTCAACATCGACGGGTGTAGGTGGTCGGCGAATCCTGCTACGCTGCCTACCAGCAGATCCACAGCTGCCGCCAGCAGATCCAATAGGAGGTGGTGCACTCCCTGCTCCAAACGAAAGCGACCTGCTTCGTCGAGCAGGGGTGCGGCTTGGACCTCCACCGCTGGATCCGGCCACTCCGGCAGTGGGACGAGGAGGATGGAAGGCGCCGAAAGTGGATCCGACCCCTCGTCGAGCAGGGGTGCGGCTTGGACCTCCAGCGCTGGATCCAAACTGCTTGCGGTTCTTCCTCGACGGGGGAATCTTGGGGATGCAGATAGGAGGAGTAGGCACCAAGGTAGGGAAACCCCTCTCCCGTTGGTTAGAGTTCACATGAAGGGGGGAGGGGGAATCCGCTACCCAGGTGCCTGGTGTTCAGATCCAGGTGCTCCATGTTAAGACGTTGAGGCGCGGCAGGCGCCGGAGTTCCATACGGCGCGGCGGCGGGAGTGAGGCCGTAGTCTTCGGCGTCGAGGGAGAAGGAAGAGGCGCGAGCACGAGATGTTTCTTCTTGCGGAAAAAATTCATGGCAGCCACTCCGGCGACTGTCCATGCCGGATCCGGAGCTGGGGGCTGTGGAGGAGGCGGAGGAGGAGGCGGTGGAGGACAGCGGAGGCGACGGTGGAGGGCGGCGGAGGCGACAGTGGAGGGCTTCGATGGAGGAGTCGGCGGAGGCGACGCGTCTCCCATGGCGTGGGGAGCGAGAGAGGAGACGCGACGTGTCGAGCAGATAAGGCAGGGGTACACGGGTCCAGCGGCAGTTTAGATGATTTTAGCTCCCTCCAACCATCTACAGCAACTAAAGTTTAGTGGACAATTTAGAGGGGATGTTTGATAGTTTAGGGTCTAAAATCACCTAAGTCTAGCTGTTAAAGTTTAGGGGCTCTAACCAAACAGACCCCTGTAGTAAAAATGTGTGCAGCAGGGTAAGGCAAACGCACGCTATAGAAGCGTCGGCACCGCGCGTGCACTACTGCCCAAGTAGTTCCAGGGCGTACGCCAAAGGTCTGCTGCATGGGTCAATGGTCCCCTCATCCTCGTTCTTCGCACAACAATTATTTCCATTACCTAGAAAATATTATAATTTACAAACCAAAAAACCAAATGAAATTTCGATTTCACCATAAATTCATTTCAATAAATTCTTCAAAACAAGATCTCACACGAATATATTTAGATAAATTTTATTTATAAACATGTGGATCCCACTGTTCGCAGTTAGATAAAGTATAAGATATAGAGTACGATGGATGCGGAAAAAATATGTATAAAGGAAAAAATCTCGCTGACTAAGACGGAATATTCCTTTTAGAGGATGAATATAGAGGAATAGCAGTGCGGATAGTCTCAGGACCGAGCAAATTCAGTCTCTGCTAGTTTGGTTCAGTCTCGGTCATGGCCGAACTAACCGGACTAAAAAAAATTGGCGACTAAATAATATATGGTATGATTGGTTACTTGTATATCTCTTTCTCCAAGCTAAGGGAATGCTAGTTAGTGTTGTTTGGTTGACTGCATATAGCCTTACGTGGGCTAGCACTATCCTTAGAGCAGCCTGAACTTGCATCCCGCCATCCCCTACAAATTGACCGTATCCAGCTATGCAAGCATTGCATTGCATCCACTATGCACCCTGTATGCAAACTAAACAGTTATGCATATAACCAATCAAGTGCGTAGTACTATACAACTGCCTATTCAGTTGAACCAAACAACATCAAATTGCATCGCCTAATTCAGAATTAGTTATACTGGATAGGATATATATACTATGCAAGTTAATATAAGTAACCAATCAACCCCATAGTTTCTAGCAATTTTAACAATATTTTTTCTATTTCAAAGCAAAATAACAATACCACATAGATTAAACAAAGTGATAAAAGTGATGATCACTAAAATAAATATTATATCATAAATAATAGTCTCAACTACACATTATGACAACAAAATTGCAATATTCGATTAGTTCGGTTATCCGAGACATATAACCGAACTAACCAGAAAAAGTTCGATTAGTAAGAACTTGGGACCGAACTATTGACCAAAAATTTCGATCTCGCTCACTTCAGTCTCGGTTATTTCGGTTCATCTTCAGTTAATTATATGCTCAGGGTTAGCCGGAACGAATCCTGGCCTCGTTGCACAGCAACCGAATGAGCTCATGCTGTAACAGCCTCTCAACTGTAACAGAGAGCTCATGCTGCAGAATAGACACAACCAATACAGTACACACATATGATGTGCTCCTAAGCAACAATCACGTGCACCATACTTGCGTTATTTGGACATTATAATAGCAAGCTAAAAGCTAGCTAGGCATGTACGGTACAGACCATGTCCATGGCACGCATGGCCCTCGTCGACGATCCGATGAGTTGATGATGTCCCATGCGGTGCGCGGCCATGTGCGGCTGCGGGCCACCCCTCCCACGACATGCGCTTGTCCCAGCTGCTCCCCCACTGCTTCCCACTCCGAGGCCGGCGTCGGTGTGTTCTTCTTGGTGGTGGCAGTGGTGTCGTCATCATGGTGCTGCTCCCGGGAGTTGGCGCCGCCGTTCGTCGTGTCCATCGTCTTGGTGGTTGCCATGGATGGTCGATGGATCGAAGCCTAGCTGTGGGTGCCTACTAGTACTAGCTGGATATGGCAGAGTGTGAGAGTGATGAGTGCACAGGCCGCTCAACTGAATCTCGACGATCCAGATAACGCCGATCGATCGGTGATATGATGGGCCCTGCAATGCAAGCAAGCTAGCTAGCTGGTGCTGCTGAGTCGTCATTGCTGATATATGCAAGCTGCCAAAGTGGCAAAGCAGTTGATCGATGATGGATCCACGACGATGAGGATATGATGGGCTATCAAGGACGGACAGGCCTCACAGGAAACAGCATTATGGCCCAGCAGAGGGACAAATGAACCTAGTTAGTTTCCTTCCTTCTGAAAATAGGCCATACATACTGGGCCAAATTAACAGTTCATTCGAGGCCGTCCTGGCCTGCCTTACGCTTAATTTTCAGCCTGTGAACTGCCCCTTCTCTCTCTCGTCGTCTCCCCCACTCCTCTCCTGCCTAGGAAAGGAAAGGAGACACGCCGGCCGCCGCTCGACGAGACGACACAATATATACAAACCAAAAGGAGCAGGTGTGCTTCCTCCTCATTTTAGGCCATCAATCGCAAATGCTCCTCTCCTCCGCCTCCAATCTCTTCTCATCAGAATAATCTATGAACCGGTGCTGCCTCTTTCTGCGTGCGCGTGCATTGGGGCCGGGACGACGGATCGGGAAACTACTAGTGACTTCATCATCATCGCATCGCCCACCATGTGTTGTGCAGCACGACTCACCCATCTGCAGTCACGCAGTTCATTCAGGCGGCGCGACCAATTCATGGAAACGGCACGGCTTGTCATCTCTGGTCCTCACCTGCTGCTACTCTCACAGGTTCGACCAACTGGCCGCTTGCTGACTGACTGACTGACTGACTGTCTATGTACCGAATTTTACACAAGTTTTTAGCTTGTTGTTCCCTTCTTCTGTAACAACAGACAGTGTAAACCCAGAAACATGGTTACCCAAAATGCATGAATAATATCTCTCTACTTCTGTTTTCATCGTCAATGTGATATATATACTCCAATCACATGGTTTTGCTCAGCGATTTACCAGAGCTAATAATAGCATCAGATCGAAAGTATTAATATTTGTTTCATTTCATATATGCGCTCTGATGTTTTAACCTGTAGTATGAATTGTTACATATCTGCACGGTGGGTGCAAAAACATCATTATACTCTATTGTGCGGTGCCTCGCCTTCAGGCTTCAGTTCAGGGTTCGTTCGTATTGCTTCCACTATTTCAGTGTAGAATTCATTCATAAGGAACTTGCTCCTATTCATCAGTGATGTTCGAAATCACAATTAACTGAGTCTCAACCTCAGACAATAGGGCCAAACAGCATTTGCCACTCGCTCTTAAGACAAATTATTTATCACACATAAAATGGGCTAATGGTGCCTTACATTATTCCTTCATTATTTTTTTCTCCCCTTCAGATAAGGGCATGACCGCATGACATGCTGCCCACAATTATTCGTCACTACAACATTACCTTACCATACTACTACTGGACTAACACTGCTGCTGATGTTCTGCTGGCTGCTCATTCATTTGACGAGCCCCAGGTCGGCGATGCCTGCTGCAGTACGAGGCCAGTCATTCTGCTTGGCCTTGTCCAGCATCACCCTGCCCCAGGACACCCAGGATTCCCAAGTCATCCTTTTGTCCCAGCTGACTCCCCACTCCAGCAGCAACCTGAGCCCTTCCTCGGCCTCTTCCTTCGCCTCTGCGTACCTCTCCATGTTGAGATACAGCTGTGCAGTAACCAGGCGAGGCTCTCCTACAAACGGGTTCTTCCGAACACTCTCCAGGAGGAGCTTCTCCACTTTCTCCCAGCAGCTGTCTCTTCCCTTGCTGTCATCATCACTGCATATGGCCTCCCAGTAAAGGTCCCTTGCAGCTATCTGCTCCTTGGGATCCAGCACCTTGGTGCAGAAGTTGAAGACCGGTGGGATCACCAGCATGATTTCTTCGTCTCGGTCGAGCCGGATAGTCTCTCCCATCTTGTTCCTCTCCTGAGTGTAAAGCTCTTCCTCTCTAAGGATGAGGTTGTACAGAACCGCTAGCCTTGACGCCGCGTTCATCCAGAGACCAGGCTTGCAAGTTCCTGGCCACAGAGCGCCCCAGTTGTCGCCGCGGAACTCCAGCCGCCCATTCTCGTTCTCATACAGCTTGTCTTGGTAGTCAATGTACTGGTCGCAGATGTCGGCGATAGTCATCAGAATAAAGAGTGCTATCATCCTGCGCGAAAGTGATATGAGTTCACCGGTCTTGAAGTGCCTCACTTCGATGCCCTTATTTGGTGGAAGAAGCCTGCAGATCTTCTTGCGCCATGGCTCTGACACGTCAAATTTTCCAGTCTCCCTAGCTGTCTTGATTGACAGGTCAGAGGCAGCTAGGTGATCCCTCAGCTCCGCATCGGTGTACTGGAAGTGGAGGTCTTCGTGGATGAGCTTGTGGCGCGGGACGGCGCAGAACAGGAAAGCTAGACGTTCCACTGGTGCGCCGATGAGACGCTGCACCTCCTCGCGGGTTGTGCTTGGTTCGAAGATGGAGATGTCGACATATGAGTTGGCATACGATGAGTGGAAAAGGCCACATCGAGCGACATCGAAGGACACACCCCACAGTCGGACAATGCGATGGAAATTGAGCAGATGAGCTAGGAATGAACCGTTCTTGTGGTGACGCTCGCCGGCACCGGCTGAGCGTAGGATGGAGAGAAAGGACGGGAGCTTTGGGTCGACTTTCTCTAGCTCATCGCGAAGGAATGGTTGAGCAACTGCAAGGAGGGAGGGTAGGTTCTTCCTATTCCTATGAGTTTTCAGGTCGGGGGAACAGAAACCTTGTTGTTGTTTGGAAGACATTCTGATCTATGCAAAGATTTTGTCGTAGGTGATGTCTGTCTGATAGGAATTAGCTAGTGAGGGTTGGTGCCAATTTATAGTCCTCTTGGCGTGTTAATCTGTGCAGCATCTTTTAACGTATGCAGTGTGGTAGTAATCATGGCGAGTGAACTGGCTATTAACATCTGCCAACTAGGATGATGCTGGACTTTTCCTCAGGTTGGTTTTGCTATAGACAAGCAAATTGGTTGCAACCTCTTTTGTCGATGCTTATATATGAAGAAAACATGAGTTAATACATCCAACCTTTTCTGGTAAAAGTAATAAGTATGTGGCTGGCGTGTGAATGACTAGGATTTTTGACCTTTTACTTAGGTTGGTTTTGCTACAGACAAATTACTTTCCACCTTTCTATTCATGTGAAGAGTTTGAATGTGTTAACAAACCCAACCGTTTCCTGATAAAAACTAACAAGGATAGTTCATGAAGGGCTTCAAGAGTTTCCAACCAAGATTTTGGATATATTACTGGTTGTTAAGAAGATCTTGGTGCCATATGTTGTTTATTTGATTCTTTCAATAAAAGCTCTAGTGGAGTTTTCCATGGATGTGTTGCTATAAGAAAGCAAAAGCTCTAGTTGTTATTGGAGTTTTCCATGGGTATGTCGCTATAAGAAAACTTGGATGCTTGCTTTATCTGTGTTCATCAACATGCATAGTGTTGTTGTGTCCTAACTGATAAAGTGATAATGGTTGTTGTGCGTGGCTCCAAGATTGCCAACAAAGGGTGGTAGCCCCTTTCCTAGGTTTGTTTTGCTATAGACAAGTTAGTTTTATACTTGATATGCCTTGGTGCTTATCTGTGGTGATGCTAATGCAATCAACTCTAACAGTAAGTACTATTTCTTTCATAGGTACAGTGCAACATATATTCCCATAGTTGCATACATATATCTTTTTGATCCGAACTCATAAATTGTATACTAGACCTGTATTTGTGTGACTTAGTTTTTCTTTTCCCCGAACGTGCATTAGCACGGTATTCATTAAGCAGGAATAGAAGGTTCAAAGGTAAATACAAATTGAAGCAGCAGTAATCCACTGATTACTTGCATGACTTAGTGAAGAAAAAGTTCGCTAGTTAATCGGTAAGTACAGATGATAGAACATATTGGTTCAGTCAACTACATAACTCATCCTACAAAATCAAAGGCCAATCTGACACATGGACTTGAATCATGTTTCTTGTATCTTTGGACAACTTTTCCTTGTGTTCTATTGATTGGACTTAGCAAGAATACAGTTCAACTCTACTGTTATCCCCTTTTCTGTTTGGAGTTTTACTTATATGATACATAATTTAATTTTTTTAAAAAGCCAAAACATCAATAGTTGCTGATTTCGGTTTGGTTTTGAACATACCTTGTTTATACAAATTTCAACATCTAATATGGAGTCATCAAGCTTAGGGGCCCAGACACAACCTACAGTTTAGACATTCATGTTGCCTTTTGTGTCTCTGCTTGTTTACAGTTTTTGTTAACACATCTATATTTTCTGAAAGAAATGGATAAGACTATCTTATCAAAATGGCACGCGGATCTCCTACGTAGTTCAAGAAAAAAGAAGGAAATGGATAAGACTACTTCAAGAACAGCTTCAAGAGTTGATTGGTGTTTGCTGCAGGCAAGTTATGTTTCATGTGCTGATAACATATCTGAATTTTTTGTGTGACCTGTGAGTAGATGATGCATCTTCGTCAATACAAAATCTATAGGATAATTACAAATTTGTTGCATCAAGTGTGAAGATCAAATAGTGCCATAAAGGCTTGATTTTGTTGAATTAAATCTCAAAAAAATATTTGTAATAAGCAGTCTCCTTCAGGAACGGAAAAGGAGGAGATATTCCACTTTCAGTCTATCTATATGAGGGAATTGGTTATGTTGTTTCACTTCCGGTCCTTTATTTCACATTAATATCTGAATATCCAAGTACAAGCAGCCGCTGAACTAAATTAGGTAAGATGAACCTATGAATAGACTAGTTTCCTTATTTTCTAGCATAGTCCAATTTGACTGACCATGGGTTTATTATTTCGTACAGATACAGTAGGTGCTATACATATTCTGAGAAGATGTCATGTCGTATCAGTATCGGCAGGTGCAGCCTACCTGTCCATCCATCCGGCAAGACACAAACGGCCATTTGGGGATGAGTCCTGATCATTTGACAAGCCCTAGGCTGAGGATGCCAAATGAGGTATGAGGCCAATCCTTCTCGCTGGCCTTGGTCAACATCGCCCTGCCCCAAGACACCCACCCCTCCCATGGCATTCTCTTGTCCCAGCTGCTGCCCCACTCCAGCAACAGCTTGAGGCCTTCCTCTGCCTGCATCTGCGCATCGCCATACCGCTCCATGTTAAGGTACACCTGCGCAAGCACCAGGTGCGGTTCTCCTACAAACGGGTTCTTGGCAATGCTCTGCTGGAGGATCTGCTCCACTTTGAGCCAGTCTGACGCCTCGTCGCCACTGCATACTGCCTCCCAGTAGAGGTCTCGTGCCACCTTCTGGTCATCAGCGTTGAGCACTTGGGTGCAGCCATTGAACACTGGGGGGATCACCAGTTCGATGTCCTCGTCGCGGCCAGCAAAACCATTGTTGCCTCCTTGTTGGCCAATGGTGCCATGTGACCTTTGCGCAATGTGTACCTCCTCCTCACGGACAATGAGGGTGTAGAGCGCGCCCATGCGGGAGCTAGAGGTGACCCAGAGGCCAGGCTTGCCGGTGCCGGGCCAGAGGGAGGTCCAGGTGTTGCCACTGAACTCGAGGCGGCCGTTGCTGTTGTTGAAGAGGCGGTCCTGCCAGTCGAAGAGCTGGTCGCTGAAGTCCGCTATGGTCATGAGCAGGAACGTTGCTGCTATGCGCCTGGATAGTGCCACATCCTCCCCTGTCCTGCAGAACAAAGATGCAATTCAGGTGTGACGTCCTGAGACTCATTATTAAGAGGTTTCAGAAACTAGCTAATGTTGTTCATGCGGCTGATAAGCTGGCAAGCAAGCAGCGAGTTAGTCTCTGTTACTTGTCAAGCAAACTAGATAAAGTCTGTTTTGGTATTGTATTGTTTGATTACTAACTAGATAGATAGGTCCTATGAAACAACTAGTAACCGTAAATGATCAATAGGAAGGCCTCAATATAATTGTGGGGTGTAGTTGGGCAATTGATATGTCACCTCATCATGGTCTATATATTATTTTTGCAGAGGTGGAGTATCAAGCTGAAGGAAGGGGACAGGAGACGATTTGAACAGATCAAGGGGACTTGGCTGAAGACCTTCAAGCCCTTAGCTCTTATGTCTTCCGATTTAGTTGAGATCTAAGGCTGTAATAGGTCCTTTGACTATGTGTGTCCTTTGTCTGTAGCTGGCGTTCCCAGCATCAACTCTGTATCGTTTGCTTTCTAAAAAGCTGAGGAAACTCTTTAAAAAAAAAGGCTGTGAGCATGCTTAAATACATTATTGGTATGGCACCTAGTGGTAGTGGGTGGAGCATATGCTTGCTGCCGGTTTGTGAGCTGTTCGTGCTCGATTAATTGCTGGAACCAATGGATTCCATTTACTATCATCTATGCAATTGCAATTGCAATTGTTGGTGAAGCAATGTATAGATACATAATAAGAGTAAGTGTTTTGGATGGCACAGAAACTGCAGTGACCTGATGTGCTTGACCGTGATGCCGTCGGGCGGGAGGAGGCGCTGGATCTTGCAGCGCCACGGCTGGGCGTCGTCGAACACCCCGCGGCGGGCGTCCCCGAGCGACGCCTCGGAGCTGGCGAGGTCATGGACGAGGTCCTGGTCGGAGTAGTGGAAGAGCAGGTCGTCGTGGACGAGCTGCTGCCTGGGGACGACGCAGAAGAGGTGGACGAGGCGCTCGGCGTCCGCGCCGACGACGGCGGCGACGTGGGCGCGGCCGGTGTCGGGCTGGAAGATGGCGAGGTTGACGTAGGAGTTGGAGTAGGCGGAGTGGTAGAGGCCGCAGCGCGCCACGGCGTCGGGCGCGCCCCACAGGTGGAGGATCCGGTGCACGTCCAGCAGGTGCGCCAGGAACGTGCCGTGCTTGTGCCAGCACTCGCCCGCGCCCGCCGCGCGCAGCACGGCGGCGAGGTCCGGCAGAGCCGGGTCAACTTCCGCCTCTTCGCCCCGCAGGAACGGGCGCGCCGCCGCCAGGGCGTCGGCTAGGGACCGCGACGGCGCCGCCGTGGCTGCGGCGACGAGATCCTTGGTTGCGTGCGGTGCCATGGTTGTGGAGATGGTGATCGGATCACCCAGAGGGGAAGGGGAATATAAAAAGTCCCTTCTCTTTGGTTCAAAGAGACTAAAAACTTTAGTCTCCCTCGAGAACAACCAAACAGACCCTTACTAATACAAAATTGATTTGCATGTCAAATCAGATTTCTAGAAACCACAAATGTTTGTCTTTGGCAAAAGGTCACTGTTAATCTTTCAGCTAGATATTAAACCTTTGGTCATTATGTTTTGTCGTATAAATATGTGAGCTTTCATCTTTGTTTAGGGCCCACTTGTCTGAGAAATAAATGTTGTGTTTCCAACTTTTTTTAAAAAAAATCTCGTACTATCAAATCTCTGGTATCCCATGGAGATGAACCGACGAAGCAGTAGAACGGAGGGCCCACTTGTGCTTCTCGAATCCTCCTCCCCCTCAAATTCCCCCTTCCATTCCACACCACGTCCACCAGTACTACCCGCCGCCGCAACCGTATGCCGCCCTCCACGGATCGCCGCCGCGGGGGCGGACCCGTGGCCACCCCCTCCCGCATGTGGCGTCCTCGCTACGCCGCCCCTGCCCCTATCCTGCCCCTCCCTACGCCAGCCCCGGAGGCCCGCCCGCGCCACCGCCGACCGCGCCGCCCCAATCACGGCAACAACGGGGACAATCGCCGCCCCGCCCCGTCTCAGGAGCAGAACGGCGACGCAGGACACAACCATCGCCACGGCCCGCCGCCGGAGACTAGGCCGGCTGCCCCTGCCCGCGAGACTCGGCGCGATGGGGCGGTGCCGCAGCTGGTGCAGGAGATCCAGGACAAGCTCACCCGCGGCGCGGTGGAGTGCATGATCTGCTACGACATGGTGCGGCGGTCGGCGCCCGTCTGGTCCTGCGGCAGCTGCTTCTCCATATTCCACCTCCCCTGCATCCGCAAGTGGGTGCGCTCCCCGGCCTCCGCCGCCGACGTGTCCCCGGCAGCAGCAGCAGACCCCGCCTCTGCTTCCCCCTCCTGGCGCTGCCCGGGGTGCCAGTTCGTCTACGCCACTCTCGCCCGCGACCTCGCCTACACCTGCTTCTGCGGGAGCCGGAGAGATCCCCCCAACGACCACTTCCTCACGCCCCACTCCTGCGGCGAGCCCTGCTCCAGGCCTCTCGAGAGGGCTGAACCGCCGGGCGCCAAGGGGGAGGACGCTGACGCCACCAGGTGCCCGCACGTCTGCGTCCTTCAGTGCCACCCGGGCCCGTGCCCGCCCTGCAAAGCTTTCGCTCCGGATCGGCCCTGCCCCTGCGGGAAGCAGATCATCGTGCGGCGGTGTGCGGACCGGAGCACGCCTGTCACCTGCGGCCGTCCTTGCCAACAGATGCTGCTCTGCAAAAGGCATCACTGCGAGAAGGTTTGCCACACTGGTTCTTGCGGGGATTGCGCCGTCCTCATCTCTGCGCGGTGCTTCTGCGGCAAGAAGAGTGAGGCATGTCTATGTGGAGACATGATGGTGAAGGGGAAGCTGTCCGAGGAGGACGGCCTGTTTTCTTGCAGTGAGGTGTGTGGCCGCACACTTGCCTGTGGCAATCATGCCTGCAAGGATATGTGCCACCCAGGGCCTTGTGGGGAGTGCGAGCTCATGCCAGGGAAGGTCACTACATGCCATTGCGGCAAGACAGGCCTGCATGAGAGGAGGGCAAGCTGCTTGGACGCAATCCCCACCTGCGACAAGATATGCGAAAAGAAACTGCCATGTGGGTTGCATAGGTGCAAGGTCAACTGCCATGATGGAGAATGTCCGCCTTGCTTGGTGCGCGTTGAGCAGAAGTGCCGTTGTGGCTCATCAGGTCAGATGGTGGAGTGCTATAAGGTGTCAATGGAAGAGTTCCGCTGCAACAAGCCTTGTGGCCGCAAGAAGAACTGTGGGAGGCATCGGTGCAGTGAGCTCTGTTGCCCACTGTCTAGAAAACTTGCACAGCTTGAAGGTGGCGACTGGGATCCCCATCTCTGCCAGATATCATGTGGCAAGAAGCTCCGATGTGGGCAGCATGCATGCCAGCTACTCTGCCACAGTGGTCATTGCCCGCCCTGCTTGGAGACTATATTCACTGATCTCACTTGTGCCTGTGGCAGAACTTCTCTCCCACCACCTCTGCCTTGTGGAACACCAATACCATCTTGTTCGCATCAGTGCTCAGTTCCGCAGCCTTGCGGACATCCAGCCTCGCATTCATGCCATTTTGGGGACTGTCCGCCTTGTGTGGTGCCAGTAATGAGAGAATGCATCGGGGGACATGTGATGCTGAGGAACATCCCTTGCGGATCGAAGGATATCAGGTGCAACCAACCATGTGGGAAGAATCGCCAATGTGGAGTCCATGCTTGCAACAGGCCCTGTCATCCTCCCCCTTGTGATCAGCCACCTGCAAATGGAGATTCTAGCTCAAGCTCTGGCAGCAGAGCTTCTTGTGGACAGGTATGTGGTGCCGCGAGGAGAGAATGCAAGCATTCATGCACTGCCCCATGCCACCCATCGTCCCAATGCCCAGATTTGAGATGTGAATTCGCTGTGACTATTACCTGTTCTTGCGGTCGAATCACTGCAACTGTTCCCTGCGGTGCTGGTGGAGCCTCCATGGGTGATAATATGTTTGAAGTCTCCATCATCCAGAAGCTGCCAATGCCTCTCCAGCCAGTGGAATCAAGTGGGAGAAGGGTGCCTCTTGGACAGAGGAAGCTTTCTTGTGATGAGGAGTGTGCAAAGATGGAGAAGAAAAGGATCCTTGCTGAAGCATTTGACATCACTCCACCCAATTTGGATGCATTGCATTTTGGTGAGAATTCAAGTTCATCGGATTTGGTTGCTGACTTGTTCCGGCGTGAGCCTAAGTGGGTGCTAGCCATAGAAGAGAGGTGCAAGCTTCTTGTGCTTGGGAAGGTGAGAGGCAGTTCTTCAAGCAATCTGAAACTGCATGTCTTTTGTCACATGCTGAAGGACAAGAGAGATGCTATCAGTCTAATTGCAAACCGGTGGAAGCTTTCTGTTCAGGTGGCTGGTTGGGAGCCTAAGCACTTTGTTATCATCCATGCCACACCCAAGTCGAAACCGCCTGCTCGCATCCTGGGGTCCAAAGCAGGTGCACCTGTTACAGCTGCCCATCCTTACTTTGATCCACTGGTTGACATGGATCCAAGGGTGGTTGTCGCGATGCTGGACCTGCCACGGGATGCTGATGTCCACGCTCTAGTCCTAAGGTTTGGTGGGGAATGTGAATTGGCCTGGCTGAATGACAAGAATGCCATAGCTGTCTTCAATGATCCAGCTAGAGCAGCAACAGCGCTGAGGCGGCTGGATTATGGGTCTGCTTACCAGGGTGCTGCGATTTTTATGCCAAGCAGTGCTCAGGCATCTTCAGGCAATGTTTGGATTGGAGGGCAGAAGGATGGAGGGCTCTCTGCTAGGAGCAATCCTTGGAAGAAGCCTGCTTCTGCTGAACCTGACATTTTCTCTGGAGACAGGACTGGTGTTGCTGGGCATGCCCCAGCACCAGGATGGAGAGGCGCCAACACTACCTCTCGAGTCATGGGGACTCCAAACCGATGGAATGTTCTGGAATCAGATGCTGCTGCAAGCTCTGCTCCAGGCGGCGAGCGGAGGCCTGCTCCACACACCGATGCTTCATACAGCGCAATACCAAACGCTGGGAATGCTGGGCCATCAGTAACAAAGCTGCGTCCGGATGTGGACGTGGACGACTGGGAAGAAGCTTGTGAATGAGGTGGCATCGGGAAGTTCAGTCCAGATGTTTTTTTGTTCTTCTGGGATTTTGTTCTAGTATAATCTGCTTTGCTGGTAGTGGTACCATGTTGGTACCGAGCCTTTACTATGTTCTATCACACATTAAAAAGTAGTTTGGTGGTTGCCTGGTAGACTGTTAAGTCAGAAGTGTTGATATTTTTTACGCAGGCAAATGAATCTCTGTAAGGCTGCTGCTTATTTTTGCAGGCCTTTTGTTGAGTTGAGAAGAAATTACTATGCTACAAGGTTTCTATCTTTTATCGGTTATTATAGGTTAAAAAACGTGGGATGCAATTTTTTGTTGTTTCTTCCCCGCAGGCGCAAACCCCAGGAGACGAGAGGAGAGTGGTTCATCTAGGGTTTTATTGTGGATGTTATAAACTACCGCATGTAAATGAAAAAAACTACAAATAATCTAGGTGGAATGATCTCAGATCCCCCTTATTTTTTTGTAATAAAGGATTTCAGATCTTAATGCCCATCTTCTCGCGGTTTCCCTTGCTGCTGGGTAGCTCAGTTGGAAGCTGAATCCGTAGAGGTGTTTCTCTCGTCTATTTGAAAGTTGGAATACAGGAATAGCATTTCGGGTGTCTTAGGATGATTAACTGACGAGTTTGCGTGCTGTTTCCATTTTCATTTTGCCTATCAGGACACTCTAATTTTCAGTTCACTTCTTAGTTGAACTGCGTCGTTTTCTTCTTAAAAAAAGCACTTTTATCTTTTTCATATGTTATGTTAACTTTGTTTTGGAGAAACAGGTGATACATTGGTGCACTGATTGCAGAGCGAAGTGGCTATGTGGCCTGGAACCAGACTGCTCTAACTGAAAGTGGAGAGTTGACTTATACAGACAAAGTTACAGTCGGAATTAGTAATTTAATTTCTTCAGGATTAGTACTGGGGAGGTGGAGACGCCACAAGTTTTCAGTCATACAAAGGAGGAGGGGTGAATAAAGCGAAAAATCTAGTTGTGAGATTGTTGACGTGTCTTCTTGGGGCATGTGAGCTCTCAGCCACTTTGGTTGTTTGATGTCTATGTGATGCTCGTGAGAGACTTAATTGGTTCCCTCTGTTGGTTGGCATTTATTTGACTAAATCGCTGCGCATTTGCCTCTTCAGTTTCTTTTCCTTTTACCTTTCCCCATTTCTTTTGAACTGCTGATCTTGAGCTTACGTGCTGAAGTGGATTCTCCAAGAGGTGCCACCGTGTATGCCCTTTCATCCATCCTTGAATTTGTTGCTGCTCCCGTTCCTTTTTTTCTTGAACAAGCTGCTCCTGTTTATGACTTTGTTATGGCTGCTTCTTCATTCTTCAGTGGCACCTTATTTCATCTTCCTTCAGAAAAAAACCCCCTTTGATTTGGGTAATTGGGTATGCCAGATTGAAGTTCTTTCATTGTGCTAATATTTCAATGATTGACAGTCTTCATTTTATTTTGTTCTACTGAAAGGAACACAATTATTTTTTTTAATCACCTAATCAATGCTTCAATCTATACGCATGCACATGTGTTACCTTAAACCTTCTCTTTTTTATTAGTGGTTCAGTTTTCTGCCGAGCAACTATTCATCTTCTGGTCCACGACTAGATGCTGGGTCATATGTTGTTTCTTTGCAAAAAAATCTTACAGAAAAATCTGCAAACTTGCAGGAGATGGGGTGCTTCAATTCTAAGCCAAACGATGCTGGTGCAATCAGAAGAAGACCTGGGAACATAGGTGAGGTTGCTGTGTTTATACCTGGATTGAGGGTTCCTGAGAGTTTGGAGCTATCTCAGCCGCTAAGCGATGGCCACCCGAGGAGGCTGACCGAACGTTTGGCTGCTTTGAGGAGCCGAATAGTGGTCATGGCTGCTCATGAGGCATTGTCGGTGACTAGGCCCAGGAAGCGCACCTTCACACAGCACGGTTGGTCCGTAGTTTGCATGATGGCTTCATACTAATGTGAGTGAGGCAGAGAAAAGAGGAATACTTAACTCTCCGAGTATGTTGCCCTGCAGGAGGATCTACATCAGCTGATCTTCTGCAGGCTTTGGAAGATTACTTGCCAGTTCTTCTTGGACTGGTAAAAGAGGGTAAGTATTGTATAATTTTCTCTTCCATCTTGCTCTGAATCAGATCAAACAAATCTGTGCCGATGTTGTTGCCTACATTTTGGTTCAATACTTAACAGGGAGCAACTTGGAAGATAAGATACAGTTTTCCTGGATGAACCAAGAGGATGATGCAGAGGTGTGCTTACCCTGCCCATGTCAGTGTATGTTTTACGGTTCTATTGAAGAGTACTTATTAGCTGACTTCTGCTGGTAGGAGACGGCATTGCCCAGTTCTTGGTATGAAGTGTTGTCAGTTTTGCACATGATGGCTATGCTGCGTTTATCTCAAGCAAATTCCCTGCTTCTTCCAAAGACATCACTTGAGGGATACCATGCTAAAGTATCTGAAGGTCTGCAATGCAAAATACATTCATCGCTGCTGCAGAAATATATAATTATCTTTTTAATGCTACAGAGGTGCATTTACAGATTTCAGCAACTGTAGTTCTTGTCAATTGCATTATGGTAATTAAACTCTGTGATTCCATCCACTTTTCAGATAACAAACGTGCTTCCGTTGAAATATTTCTCAAGGCATCTGGATTCTTGGAGTGTGCCAACATGTTCTTCCTAGGATATCCCCAGAAAATAGGTGGGTGGAATTCCTTCCCACTTGCAGAAGGCTCATAATTTTGTAGTTAGTGCATGGGTTATTGTTCTTAACTACCATTTCGTGTAGGAAAGGTCTTCCTGTAGACTTATCTGAAGGAGTCCTGAAAGCGATCTGCATGCAAGCTCTGGGTCAAGTATGTGTTCCCCTCTGTCTGTTTGCCATCCTTTTCTTCTCAGTTCATCTTTCTTGACAATAGCTGCTTGAAATCACACGATTCATGTGAAGATCAGCTCAACTGTCCACTTGATAGTTCATCATGCCATTCATTCACGCCATCAATAACCTCACATAGATGTCAATTTTATGGATCATTTTACCTGTTTTGCCATTTGAAACACAAGCTAACCAATTATGTCTACATCAAAAAATGTCATGTTGCCAGGCAATCGATGTCCAACTTGGGTTGGCAATTGATAGTCCAAAGGCTACCCTAGCAGTGAAAAGGAGGTTAGCATGTGAGATGGTCAAGTGCTGGCAACAGGTACGATTGATCGTTTTTGTTTTCCTGTTTCGTACATATCAGAATCAGAATTGCTGAGCTCAGATGTTTGCACTTGTCAGTTGGCTCAGTCCAGTTCTGTATACTAATATCAACAGTAACAAGGATTTGCATGGCATTTGAAACGTCTTACTGATGTTCTGCCCTCGCTGGTCTTTACGCAAGTTCTAAGTTGAACCTCCCTTGTAACGCTATTTTAGTCTACGACTGTTGTGCTCCTAAAATTCATTTCTTGATGCCATCACGCCAATCTATGTAAAACAATGAAGATTATCATGTTCACCTAGAGCCCTGAAACTAATTAGCAGCAGAAACAAGAGTTTCAAACAGTTACCTACTCCTTCCGCCTTCCTAATATTGTCATGTATTTTGAGAAATTAAGAGTCAATCGATATATGTGTTTATAATCATCCTGAATTTATTCGCAGGCACATGAAAGCATGGTGGATTTACCTCTGATTGATAGCTGGGGCGAGAAGCACAGGCTCTTTGTGACGTGGAAGTATATTGAAGCAAAAGTATGTCGGTCTTTTCACATTTCTTAAGCATCATGTTTTTCATAATTTCTCTTCACAAGTATGTTTCTTATAACCATTTTTTTGTATGTAAGCAAAGCCTGTATCTGGCCTTCGCTGTTGGTGCAGAACGTTAATCATATATAGCCATAAAAAAAACCCTAACCATATAAGGTGGTAGAACTAAAAATGCTTTGCAGTTAGCGCCTTCAGTTTCAGTAAGTATGTGTAAAAACGAGCCAGACAGCAAAAGGAGATAACTTTTGTATATCTCAACTACTAAAATGGTACAGGCTGCAGCATACTATTACCATGGTCTTATTCTTGACGAAGGCAACACGGAGAAATCCCACAGGATGGCCGTGGCAGCATTGCAATCTGCAGAGGAGTTTCTGAGGGAGAGCAAAGATGCGGCGGATGCCTTCCACGCAGCACCTCCTGCTTCAAGGCAATGGCAGGCAATGCATCCATACCATATCCATCCCTGTATGTATTAGTTACCTCTGCGTGTCTTTGGTCTTTGGTTGATTGAGCTGTGGTGTTGGCTTGGTTGGTTGTGCAGAAGCCCGCCTGCGTGTGGATCGATGAAGTATCTCCATGAGAAGATCCAGAAGGACTCGTCCTGCAAAGTACGCATCAACAAGGACCTCTACAGCAACGATAGGTGCTTGCTTGCTTGCTGTTACACTTGTTTTTTTGGTCCCAGACAGTCAGTTTACTTGCCGTCAGTTACCTACGTACAAGAGGCTGATGGACCTGTGTCGTGTGTTGTTGCAGCATCCGCGAGGCAGTGCCGGCGCTGCCGGATTTCGCGGTGGCTCTGAAGCCCGACGAGTACCGGCTCCCTGCTGTGGCAAATGACTAGATAGAGCCAGGAGGCATCAGGAGAAGTGAACATGTTCCAATTCCAAGCTGCTCTGCTCTGCTCTGCTCTGCAATGACGTTGAATCTGAAACGACACTTGCCCTGCAGAGCCACTGTGATGTGTACGTGGTGTATCAAACATGGCTGCCGTGCCTGTAGTGTAGTGTGTGATTAATTATAATTACCATTTTAAGCGAGGAAAGAACAGCTTCAAGTTTAAATAGAAAGCTTACGACAGTGCTACTACTTTAAATGGAAAAAAAGTTACATATTATGAAATTATTTGCCGTAATGAATCATTTGCATCAACCATGTGTTATGCACCTATGTAAATAAAGTCCTGCTCCCTCCATACTCAAAAACGTTGTCGTTTAGGATAAAGACCCTGTTTAGTTACCTTCAAAATTCCAAATTTTCTGTCACATCGAACCTTTATTGAATCTTTGAACGCATGCATGTAGTATTAAATATAGATAAAAACTATAACTAATTACATAATTCATCTGTAATTTGTGAGACAAATCTTTTGAATCTAGTTACTTCATGATTGAACAATAATTACAACATACAAACGAAAGTGCTACAGTATTAAAATTCCAAATTCTTTTAGATCTAAACAAGACCAAGATTTTAGTCAAACATTGGGAATATAAATCATGAATAACTTTTAAGTTGTTAAGTTTGAAAATGTAAAAATCATATGAATAGATTTATCTTGAAAAATACTTTCATAAAAATATACGTATATTATATTTCAATAAATATTTTTCATAAAATAAGTGGTCAAAGTTATACTTTGGAGACCGTATCATTTTATAAAACGACAACCTTTTTGAGTATGGAGAGAGTATGTTGCTAGGCTCAGTTTAAAAGAGTTTGAGTCATTGAGTGGGTAAGGATGGCAGTTGGTTCTTTTTTTATTTTTTCTAAAAAAAATGTGATAGGAGCTTTGCATTACAATAAAGGAAGATATAATAAGAATAATAAAAGGAAAAAGTCTACATACCCCCTGAACTATTGGGTGTGTGTCTAACCTAGGTTCTCAACTATAAAACCAGGTAACGAACACCCTAAACTTTCGCAAACCAGTCAACTAACCCCCGGGGCGGTTTGAGAGAGCGGTTTCGCTGACGTGGCATCCAGCGTGTGAGCGGTATTACACGCTGGCGAAGGGTTGTCTCGGTCTGGGTCGCTGACTGGTGGGCCCCACCTGTCAGGACCTAGCTGCAATGATGCGATTGGCGGGGCTCTGATACGGACAATTAGCGAGAGCTGTTTACTTGCTTTCTATCCAAGGTAAACCCCGTCCAGATCCAGTTGCAGAGGGACAGTGCTGCCGAGCGCTGAGCCAAGGTCTTGAGCGATCCAAGGGAAACAAATGCCTCTGTAGCTTCGCCCAAGAAATTCCTCTCCATGGACCTACCCTCGCTCAAGCGTGCAAGCTTACCGACCTGGCCAAACAAATCTGTGGAAGCTAAGGAAGCTGTCTGTGGCTCAGATGATGAGATTGAGAGCAAACTCTCTTGAGTTTTTTTTTCTTTTTTAGATGTTTTCCTTTCATGCATATGTAGTACTTACTCTAGTATTTCGTTGGCAATAAAATAATAATAAAGTGGTTTCCGACCGTCTTGTACAAGTCAATGTTAATTTCCATTCATGGTTTCCGCTTCTATAAGTCCAGTCCAAAGCCGAGCCGTCTATTTTGAGGGTGTTTGGATCTTTTGGTAAATGATAAATGGTAAATGGTAAATGAATTTGGCATTTTTTTTGTCATTTGAGGGTGTTTGAATCTCTTAGTAAATGATAAATGAAAAATGGCAAATGACAAGTGACACATACAAAGACAATTGTACCCCTAATAATTACACTCATTCACATATCATGCATAAGAGGGAGGGGTATGAGTGGAAAGATTTTTTATTTGTCTTTATTTGCCAAGCGACAAATTTTTACTCTTTTGCCATTTTTTATCTTGTATGTTTGGATCCATTTGCTAAAAAGTAGCAATTCTTTTACTCTTTTGTCAATTTATCGAGAGATCCAAACACCCCCTGACTTGACTTGGTTGCTCATCTTGCCCCCGCTTGAGTTGGGGAAGGAAGACGCCTGGCCTGGCAGATGGATTCCATGCGCGGCATGGACCGCATGGTGGAGCCGATGCAGATCCGCCCCGTGCTCGCCCAAATCATCACCCTAGGTGAGTGTGAGCCCCCCCTGAGGACGAGGCATACTCTACTCACTCTAATCTCATCTCCCCCCTTCTGTTCCCATAGGAATCGATTTCCGCGCGGCGCGATAGATGCAGTTTCCTTCCTGGGCGGGCGGAATTTATATGGTGATTATTATTGATGGCCTGTTGCTCCCAATTTCCACCCAAAATGATAACGTGAAAGATTTCTTCTTTTGCTAGAAAAAGAACAGGCGACAGCATACATTCGTTACAGTAAATAAATTACAACCAGAAGGAAACCTCTACTTGTAGAATCAGTGATTGCCATCGCGTTTCTGTCATTGCACAAATGTAGACCCTCCTAGTAGTGTAGACAAGTAAACTGGGCTTCATCTCTTCTTGTGTTCATCCCTAGTCAAATATGAAACACCCCCATTTTGTGCTTTGCTCCTCACTTCAGCATTGATCATATGGAAAGGACTGATTGTCGTAACAGGGAGCGAGTCGCCGGTCGTGGTGGTTCTATCTGAAAGCATGGAGCCTGGGTTTCGAAGGGTTCATTCTTTCTTCTTCCCGCAATATAATAATCAGCATTCCTTTGCCTTCTTTTACATTTTACATTTTACAGAATCCCCATGGATGCTGGTGATTTTATGCCCAATTGTGTCTGTTTTCCCCCCTCTTTTGGTGCTATGGCCTGCCACAGCACAGGAAAGATTGTGACTAATAACCTGAATTTGAGCAACTTATGCACAATACAAAAAAATTTATTTTTCAGCAATATACCAGTTTCATCGGAAACTTATAGATATTTGTGCCATTTGCTGATGGACTTAATTCTAGCACATGCATTTTTTACTCCATAGCTCTTACACACTTCTAAGTTCCAAGTGCTGTCATCTGTCTTACTGTTGTCCCTGAATCATCGGTAGTTAACTGTTTTGTAGGGTGATATCCTGTTTTTACACATGAACAAGGACCCTGTCCGCACCAGCGACATAGTTGTTTTCAATGTTGATGTAAGTCCTACCAAATTCCTATTTGCTTCTTGCCATTGTCCACAGATTAGTAGTATCTGAAATTCAGAAGCTTGATGGAATCGTTTTTATTTTATTATATATTTATTGTGATCTGCTAGTGATATTCCAATCTATCATTTTTTCTGTTATATTGCAGGGCCGTGATATTCCAATTGTCCATCGTGTGATCGAGGTAGCAAGCTATATTTAGTTCAACCCTTTTGTAGATTATATGGTTTATATACCATACTGGGATTGTGTCTTGAGTTTGCTTGTGCCCCTTTCATAGGTTCATGAACGCCATGATTCCGCAGAATTTGACATCCTCACAAAAGGTAGCCATATTCCCGACAGCTGCTTTATTTTGCTCCATGAGTATTTTCAAGAACATAAATATGGTGTTTGTATTTGATACACTAGACTAAAGACACTATACTGTGGACTGCAGTGTGTTAGTACTGCTAGTGCACTGATAAACTGTGTCTTATCAGGTGACAATAACCCTGGGGATGACCGAATGTTGTATGCAAGTGGGCAGCTTTGGCTTCAGCGACAGCACATTATTGGACGGGCTGTCGGGTGAGTTTATCTTTGTCTTGAATCTTGAGGGAATACATTACATTCATCCTCATGACTAATGATTAATGATTAATGATTGTTTGTTCCATCTGACTGTTGTTCCCTGTTATCTAATGTTAACACTTGAGCAGCTACCTGCCTTACGCTGGGTGGCTTACAATTGTCATGACGGAGAAACCAGTCCTCAAGGTATGAACATTCTGGTTTATTAGGCACATAGGAGTATTGGTTAAACAAATGGAGTGCTGTAGTAAGAAAATTCCAATTATCAAGTTATGCCGCTAAATTACAGAAAAGGAATTGCATTGCTTGTAATGAGGTAAGCTTGTGTCAGAGTGTCAATGCGTCTTGAGGCAAAATGGCAAGATCATCAGAGAAGTGTGCTTTTGTGTTAGACTGAGTTTGTTAGAAGTAATAGGGGTCTGTTATACTGGTATACGTTTTTGGTTGACTGTTGTCGTTTGTTGGTGCAGTATCTGCTAATTGGTGCACTGGGGCTGCTGGTGGTAGCATCCAAGGAGTGAAGAAGGGCTGAAGATAGGGGATCCATGAGCAGTGAGAACAAAAACTGTATAGTATAGCACCGGCACAAGACAGGAGGAGCTGTTTGTATAGTCTGTAGAGCAACACGGCTACTATTATTATGTTTAACAAGACTGAACTAAGAGAACAATTGCAATTGGAACCAAACAAAATGGTACACTGGAACCGCATTTATTGCATATGTGAAATTATCCTGCATGTTTGACAATATGGATGTGTCTTGCAACCAAAATAACTGCTAGATTTTATTGGTGTTGTGGAAACCAAGAGAAAATACTTTGTAAATGTAGGAAATTTTCTAAAAAAAATATTAAAATATGTTGTTGATACCAATTTGATACCATAAATTTTAATGTTTTTTTTTCTAAATTTTTTGTTAAAGTTCAAAAGTTTGACTTAATACAACTCCAGAAATCCATTCCTTCATGGACATAGGGAGTAAGTATCATTAGATTATTTATCAATTATATCTTTATAGTATATCTATTTCATGTCACAAATCTTTATATTTTTTTCATGTAATTTTAGTAAAACTTGATGATTTAACTCTCTAAAATTCTTGGAATAACTTACAATTTGGAATAGAAAAGATAATTAATTATTAAAAAGGTAATTATAGGATATGGTTGTGCCTGAGCATAGAGATGACATATATATTTATGAGAATAAAGATGACATATTTATTTATGAGGATAAAACATGTACTTGTTGAATAGGAAGAGAAACATGATAATACGGTTGACATCTATACTTGTATGTATAAACATATGTTGTGCCACACAACCCCGCCATAACACGGCTCCGCTAGTGTAGTGTCCGCATATGCAGCTGTGTGTAGCTTCACGGAAAAGGACCTTGTAATATGTTTCAGCTGCGCAGAACTATACTTTTCCGGCCATTTAATATGGGAGCTGCTTGTGTTTTCATAAGTGATTCAATGTCTGAACTCCTTTTCCAAAGTACCAGTGCATAGCAATAAAGCAGTACACCAATGATAAGGTGAACTACAACAAATAATGTAAACGCAAATATTAAGACTATAATGTGGCATCAATAGTATTATAGGGACAATGCAAGAGACCAAAGACAAGAAATTATTACATGTTTTCTTCTTATGCGATTTGGATTGATCCTCAGCTTGTGGTGCTCTGCCCACCGTATGGTTTCCTGGATCCGCTGCAAGGAGATTAGACAATATAGACTAAGACACTGGGTAGTAGACCCATGCACATGCACCCGTCTTGATGGTTCCCTAGATAATCCGGTAAATAGAAAAACTAAGAACTCACTATAGTCATACGTGATCACCGCGGGCTTGGACTCCGGTCTCCATCCTATCCGGCAGCACGACCATTTTGGGAAAACATTCCGGAGTGGTGTATGTGACTTGTGAGTAGCAGGGCCAGGGGCGGAGATAGGGGGAGGGGCCCAGGCCCCCCCTATACAAGTGAAATTTGCACTGAAATTTTAAAAAAATCAAATAAAATTAAAGAAAAAATAACAATGTCGACAAAGATCAATTTGCTGGCACCGTCCCTCAGCGGAGCAATGGAGTGCCCAGAGCCAGAGGCACAAGCAATCTGGCAGGCACTATTTACATTGGGTGGCAGTTTGTGAGAATGAAGAGTATCACCAAAGTACGTACCTATTGCTTGCATTGGTTCAAGCCTATCCGAGATTTGCATTTGACGTTAAGCCATGACCATCTCTCAGTTTTAAATTTGAATTACGAAATTGATCGAGACTAACCCCAATAACCTTTTACATTCTCCCCGTCCTAGATCGTTAATGTCCAGTCTTCTGATCGCCAATATGAAAGCACACAGTTTTCCACACGTTAGGTTATTTTTAGATGCTATTCATTGACTTGCATCCTTGGGCTCTGTAGTAGGTTCTTAATTAATCGCGTAGCTGTCACCATTTTGGGATGGTCGACACAAGACACAACATCCCATCCATAGCTAATTATGTTTTTTTTTCTTTCCTTTTTCTTTATTTTACCATTGACATCGGGACTTGATCATCGTTGTGTAGTGTACCGACACCATAAACAGGGACGGGTCCTAAGTAGAGGTTGGTGGTGCTCCAGCCCCCTACAGCCAGTGTGTCAATAGAAAAATAGAAATGTTAAGGGAGAAAAAAGAGAAGAAAAAAAATTGAGAGATTAGAGAAAGAAGAAGAGATCAGCCCTCTGCTTCAAAATTGTTCTGCATCCGCCACTCACCGTAAATTTTACTTTGTCTGATCCGCACGCACGCAACATTTGGGAGATCGACGTCGACGCACACACTTAACGAAGAAACTTAAAGATAGATCGACGTCGACAGACACACTTAACGTCGACACACACACACACATTTGTGGGATGAAACTTAATGGACAATAGGAAGGAAGGAAAAAAAGGAAGGTTACAATAAACACCGAAAGATATTAACGACGAGCTGAGCGTCCGCTTGCATTGCATTCCTTAACGAGCGAGAGAAGCATTGGTTCGTTCCGCTTCCACCGGGTCAGAGCTGCGGGCAGCAACTTTTTTGGAAGGAAGTCGAAGAGAGCCGCGGGGCTGAAATGCCTGTACGTACTCATGAGCAGTGAGAATAGAAAGGCTGCATAGTAATAGCACCGGCACAGGACATGACATGAGGAGCTGTTTGTAGACTGTAGAGCAACACGGCTACTATTATTATGTTTAACAAGACTGAACCAATTGCAATTGGAACTAAACAAAATGGTACACTAGAACTGTATTTATTGCTTACTTATGTTAAATTATCCTGCATGTTTGACGTTATGGATGTGTCTTGCAACCAAAATATGATCAGGATCACGAGCTAGATTTTTTTTGGTGTTGCGGAAACCAAGAGAAATTAGTTTGTAAAAAAGGTAAGGAATTTTCTTGGATCTCGTCAACCGCTTTCCCGCCAGAGCGAGCTGCCTGCCACCCATGGCGGCATCCTGCGCCGCCGTCGACCTCTCCCGAGAGCTCTGCGCCGCCATAATCAAATCCACCTTCCGGCCCCACCTCCACCTCGCCGCTGCGCCGTCCCTTCTCACCGCCGTCCTCCACCGCCTCTCCCCGCTCCCCTCCGCCGCGCTCGCCTTCTTCCGCGCGCTGCCGCCGCCGCACCCGCTCGACGCCTCGCTCGCCCTGCTCCGCCTCCTGGCGCCGCACCCGCGCCACCACCCCGAAGCGCGGGCGCTCCTCCGGGACCTCTCCCTCCGCCACCCGCTCTCCTCCCCTCTCCTCCTCCCCTCCCTCCTCGACGCCGCCGACCCCCGCGTCCCCAGCTGGCTCGTCCTCGTCCTCGCCCAGTCCGCGCGCCCCCACGACTCCGTACGGGTGTTCGACCAGATGCGCGCGCTCGGCCTCGCCCCCGACGCCCACGGCTGCACCGCGCTCCTCACCGCGCTCGCCAGGACCCGGATGACGGCCACCGCGCGCAGGGTGTTCGACGAAATGGCCAGGGCCGGGCTCGCCGTCAACACGCACGTCTACAACGCGATGCTGCACGTGTGCCTCAAGGCCGGGGACGCTGCGTTCTCCGAGGCGCTCGTCACCAGGATGGACGCGGCTGGCGTGCCCTTGGACCGATTCTCCTATAACACCGTCATTGCGCTCTACTGCAGGAAGGGGATGAGGTACGAGGCCATGTGCGTGCGGGACCGCATGGACAAGGAGGGGATACGGGCGGACACCGTCACGTGGAACTCATTGATTCATGGACTGTGCAAGGATGGCAGGGTGAAGGAGGCGGCTCAGCTCTTTGCAGAGATGGTAGCGGCACAGGTGACGCCAGACAATGTGACCTACACCACACTGATTGATGGTTACTGTCGTGCGGGCAATATTGAGGAGGCGGTCAAGCTCCGAGCCGAGATGGAGGCAGCGGGCATGCTCCCAGCTGTCGCGACTTACAATGCCATTCTCAGGAAGCTATGTGAGGATGGCAAGATGAAGGAGGTCCATCAGTTGCTTAATGAGATGGACGAGAGGAAGGTGCAGGCTGATCATGTGACCTGCAACACGCTGATCAATGCGTACTGCAAGAGAGGGGACATGACCTCAGCATGCAGGGTCAAGAAAAAGATGATGGGGTCTGGGCTTCAGCTCAATCAGTTCACTTACAAGGCTCTCATCCATGGATTCTGCAAGGCCAAGGAGCTTGATGAAGCCAAGGAAGCCTTCTTTCAGATGGTCGATGCAGGTGCTTTGATTGCATCTTATATCTTATGGTTCCAGTTAGTACCACTAGCAAATTATAAGGACTGCATTTGATAGTTTAAATGACACTAAGATCATTATGTTGCTATCATAGGCAACCAGTTTGCAATCACTCACTGATTATCTTGCGATCATATCATAAATTGTATCTTCTCATGACGTGGTTGCTTTTGTTGTATGCAGGGTTTTCACCCAATTATAGCGTATTTTCATGGCTTGTTGATGGTTTCTGCAAGAACAATGCAGATGCAGTGCTAGTCATCCCCGATGAACTTATGAAAAGAGGCCTTCCACCAGATAAAGCAGTATATAGATCTCTGATTCGAAGGCTTTGCAGAAAAGGGATGGTTGATCAGGCACAAAAAGTATTTAACCAGATGCAAGGCAAAGGCTTAGTTGGTGACAGCCTTGTATACACCACACTTGCATACACGTATCTGACAGAAGGAAAGCCAGTTGCCGCTTCGAATACCTTGGATGATATGGCAAAGCATCAATTGTACATAACGCCCCAGATTTACAACTGCCTGTGTTCCTCTTATACTGACGAGAAGGAAACCCTTAATATGCTGTGGGTTCGTGCTATTGAGAGAGGCCTAATCAGGAAAAGTGTGTACAAACTGATGCACCAAGCAAGGCTGGAATCAACGAAGCTTGCAGTTGATACTGGGAGATAATGCTCCTGTTTCAAGGCCAGGCTATCTAAGGGAGGGGGCTACACTTGACACTTGAATACAATTTGATCCAGGACATTCAGGGTGCAACCTCTGTTGGTGTTATCGGTGAATACCTTGATATTTGGGATATGTTATCTGGGATTGAGCTGCAGCCAGTGAAGATACTCGTCGCTGGCTGCTTTCAGCTTCGAGACAGTACTCAACCAAATCAGTTCATGAAAACTTCTTTCAAGGATCTGTCCAATTTCAGTGATGGGAGCGAAGCCATGGGCACCAGGCAAATGTTATTTGCTTCTTTGGTTGGTTGTACATAAACGGTGCTGGACTATAGACCAACTTGCTTGACGAAGTTTGCCGCATCCACTGTGATCAGGTCGATGGGACAATTGATCACCAGCTCACTAATTGTGTTTTTGCTAGACATTTCGGGTTCAGTCTCCTGCGAGGATTTGGCCTTCAAGGTCTGTCACCTTCTGTTGAAGATAAATCCTTTGAGTCTGCCATTAGTTGTTGATTAGTATTTTAGTCAGTCTCACAGGCATGGATGTAAAGCTAAGAACTGACAGTGTGAGTTACTCGAGGATGTACCTTTTCTTTTTCTTTTCGAGAAAAAGAGGTTGTACCTTTTATGGTGATATGCAGCGAGAAAAACAAATGATACTTGTATACAGAACTACAGTTGTACGGTAAAGTCAATATGTTGTATCCCGTAATGATTTTCAATCATATCAACACCCAATAACCTTAGTTTAGTCAAAGAGCCTCTAGTCTAGTTGGTTAGAGGACCCAGCCCCGGTCGTGGTCGTCTCACATCCCCTCGTCTGTCCCATGGGTCGTCTCACATCCCCTCGTTTGTCCCATGGCCAAAGCACAAATCTAAGATCCGGCCCCGGTCGTGGTCGTCTCACATGGGCTACAGTGCCGCTGTGTATGGGTGGGACAGGGGTTCGGGGGTTTTCTCGACCTGCGTGAGAAGGTCTTCTTCTTAATGCAATGCTCAGGGGTTGTCTTACCCCCGCAGGTCGAGTTTTTTTTTTAATAACCTTAGCTAACTCTGTACTCTTTTCTCGGTCAGCAACAATGAATTCTTCACCTATAACCTGGTGTACTTAATTCACTGTTTAAAATTTTTAATCTTCAGTTGCGTTGTAAATTCTCCCATTAACCTTAGCTTTCTTTTTTTTTTTAGCAAACCTTGGCTCTCTGGTGCCGAAGCTGTTTTTGCTAATTGCGCTTAGAAATCTTCAGTTCAAAAGAAGCCCGCCCCCGCTAAGAGCCTAGGACCTGTCCGATTGTATGTGTTTTGGCCCAAGAGTATTGGGCCGGCCCAATACTGCCAGGTCAAGGCCCAGGAAGAAGAAGATAAGCTGCCCTGCCCTGCCCGGGTTGTTTTGCTCTCTTCGTCTCCTTCCTTGTCGACGACGAGACACACTCCAATTTCACGGCGATGTCACGGCTACTCCCGCTCCCGCCTGCTAAAACCCTCCTGCTCTCTCCCTTCCCAGCATTCTCGCCGCCACCGCCTCCTCATCTTCTTCATCTTCCTCTCATCCACATCCGCACATCCGCGGGAGAGGCGGTGCGGCGGAGAACGCGGCGGCGTCCGGGACGACGGCGAGAGAGCGGCGCCTGGTCAAGGTGCGGGAGGAGCGCCGCCGCCGCGAGTACGACCGGGAGCACACATACCCAGGATGGGCCAAGTACGCCTTGCCCCCCACTCTCAGTCACCCACACTCATTGTTTATTATTGGCCGGATGTCTTCGTTTGTTTCTTGGCTGTTCTCGTCTTGGCCTTCCATTCCTGTCGAAAAAATTCATGTGGATGCCTGCTCCTTAATGCTGCGATATGGAAATGCAGAGTTCTGGAGAACGCCTGCAGGGATGATGAGGAGCTGCGCGCCATTCTAGGTGATAGCATCGGCAACCCGGAGCTCATGAAGCAAAGGGTGAGTGCTGCTGCTTCGTTCACTGCTCTTTTGTTCTTCCTGTTTCGCTGTTTTACTTTACTAGAGAGGATTTGTTTTTACAGTACTTATGCCACGCCTTGTGTACTTGATTCACAGATCCAAGAAAGGGTGCGCAAGAAAGGCAGGGCTCAATTCAACAAGTCCAAGACAGGCTCCATTGTTGCTTTTAAAGTCAGCTTCCGAGAGTGAGATTCTCTTCCCTGCTCTAGTCACGTTTGTATTTCTCTGTTTTCCACGTCAAAGGATCAGAAGTGGAGTGTGCTAATGCTTCCTACAGCACACAGGATACTGTGATAGTTTCAACTTAATTGGACTACCTGAGCTGGTTACAGCACTCATGATGCTGTGTTATTTTCAACTCAATTGGACTACCTGAGCTGCTAAACACATCTGCTTCTAATGAAATGGCTCCATGTTTCTGCAAAAAAATATATATATATTTTTGCACTCCTTTGACCTAATGTTTTTTTTTATCCTGTGGCTTAGATAAATAGATGATCTTACCTTAAAAAAAAGATGATCATCTCCTCAATTTACATCTTCAACCAACTTGTGGTTACATGCTAAAACTTTTGTATTAATCGGTTTTCTTCCTCATTGAAAGATCTAAATCCGAAATGGGCCACTCTAGCACATGAAGACGAATCAACACTCAATAATGAGGTGTCTGGGTTAATGGCATTCACATTTCACAGGCAGTAGATTTAATCCTTGCTGCCACACCATTCCTTCCCTTGCTCTTTGTATGTCTCATTCTTCAAGTCCAAATGAGCTGTGCCAATATCTGAATATTCATGTTTTTTTTTTCTTGTCTATTCCACTTTCAAATGTAATAGACCTTAGATCGCACCTTCTGTAGAAGCTGGGGGTTGATGAAAATCCTTGTTTTCCTAAAATACGAGCTTTAGCATGTTAACCTTGACCGAAATTTGTTCTTTTATTATTGCAGCTTCAACCCGTTGAATTCATTCATTTGGTTTGAGCTCTTCGGAGAACCAACAGATCGAGATGTTGACCTGCTTGGCGGTGTAAATTGGCATTATACAATTACATTGGATTCTCCTTATTCAGAAAACAACATACTGTCTTGACATAAACTGTTCTTCACAGGTAATTCAGGCTTGGTATGTCATGGGAAGGCTAGGAGCTTATAATTCTTCAAATTTGCAGGTTGGGTTCATTCAATTTTCTCTTTTTATTTTCTTTGTTGGCTGCTTAACATGTCAGTTCAAACATGTAATGTTGTTGATTCCAATTTCAGCTGGCCAACTCAATGATGGACTATGACCCTTCATATGATTCTGAAGAAGCTTCCAAAGTAATGCCATCATCTTTCCATGATATCAGCAATGTGGAGTTCCAAGACAATTGGGCCAGGGTTTGGTGAGCATTGGAATCATTTGACAGTTTGGGCACTTATAAAAGGATGTGTGCAAATTCTGAAATTCCCCTCACCGTTTTTTCCTTTCAGGGTGGACCTTGGAACCTCGGATTACCTTGGCTTGGATGTATTACTAAACTGCTTAACACAGTTGAGCTCAGAGTAAAACATCTTTCACTGATCATGTAAAATATAGTTGCAATTTTTGCTTGGAGGTGGCATTATTATGGGTCACCTCATTATTGCCCCAAATATGGAGGTCAATTGGCTCCAGAAACCTGATATACGTATGTAGCTAAACTCGATCTGTGAAGATTAACCTAGAAAGAGTCAGAGAGACCTTTAACCCCTCCAGGAGGGTATATACTCCTAAGGGCTACTTTGGAAGCAAGGGGGAGGAAAACCCTGGGATGGAAACCCCTCCATAGTTAACTAAATTGGTATTCAAATAATTTCCCCATGGATTTGCCACCCTGGGAAAAGCCGGGGAATCTAGGGGATTTGAGTTTCCAAATTAGCCCTAAGTGTTAACTAAATTAGCCATTTCTATGCACGTACTGTAGTACTCCCTCCATCCTAAGTTATAAGACATCCCAAGAATCTTGGAGAGTCAAAATATCTCAAATTTGACCAAACTTATATGACAATATAATAACATTTATAATGTCAAATAAGTATCATTATATTCGTTATCAATTATATTTTCATAGTATGCTTATTTGATGTCATAAATCTTTATAGTTTTTTCTATGATTCTTGGAATGTCATATAATTTGAGATGGAGGAGTACTTTGTATTTCTTGAGCGCTAGCTTTATAATCTAAATATACATAGTATAGTACATGACCACACAGCATCACTTCGAAGGGGGCCACAAGCATAATGGAATGATGTATATTATTTTTGAGATTTGAAAACATTGCACCGTATAACTCAGCCTTGTTGCCTTGACTGCACCTGCAGGCACTTGGGTATCAAACAAGTGGTTTTTGGAGGCAACAAAATGGGTGACTGGGAAGAGGGCATGACGAACTCTGATTATGGATACAAGCACTTCAAGATATGATAGTTTACAGCTGACATGCAATGGTGCTGATGCAAGGCTGGCCGAGAAATTTGGGCAAGGACTGACTCAAGACTGTCCGTTTGTCGACGTGTCCTTGTATGTAAATATAAATAAACTGTCACGGGTTTTATTTTAGTGATAGCAGTGAATTTGAACTAACAGCAAGGCTAGGAGAATAGAAAAGTACGGATGCATGTATTGTTTCAGACATGTCTGTTTCTTTATGATGATTCAAGGCCCAAGCATGACCACGTATTCTTCTTGCAATGTCAGGAAAACTTGATGAGTCAATCAGGCGATTTTTACATACTGATCAGGAAATTGTATAATAAGGGAAATAAAGTGAACAAGGTGTCACAGTTGATCACATGCTTTTGCTACATCATTCTTGAACTTGGGAACAAGTTGCCATGGTGGAAGGGGACAGGCTGCACGAGATTTGCCATGGTGGAAGGCCAGGCTGCACGAGATGAAGCAGGCAGCCAGACCGGCAGATACTACTTTAGTCTTGTCAAAATGGATCCATTGGTACCTGCAGTTTCCCACCCTTTTTCATAGTATTCCACGATCTGATATTAAAATGAAGTTGCAAGTACATCGCTCATCCATCCATGCATATTTGCCGCCATTACAATAGATCAGCTCTCGTGGAACCCTAAATGTTGCAACCGCTCTACAAATAAAGCATACAAGTTCAAGCCCTATACACCATTTCCCTCCCAAATCAATGAAACAAGATGCCGATCCTACATCCTCGCTAGTCGCTAGCTACTATTCCTCTCCATGCTGTTGGTCCTGGCATTCTCTCGCATCTTCTCCACGATATTCCTCCCTTTCTCTTCGATAGTCCGCCTCTTCTCCTCCAGCTTGTCCCCCATCCTCTTCCCAAAATCCATCATCCGAGCTCGCCTCCCGCTTTTTCGCTTCGCATCCTCTCCAACAGATGACGATGCTGACAACTGCGGCTGCTCCCCTGATGGTATCACCGCCCTCAGAGATGTGGACATGGGAGACAGGACTCTGCTTTCTGAAGCATCTTCCTGGGGTTTCTCTGTGATCCACAACGGCTTCCTCAGTTCCTCATTTCCATCGCTATGGACAGATTCACTGACTGGAGCAGATGAAGACTGGCTGTGCAATGATGCTTCTGCCTTAGGCTCCTCTTTTGCCTCGTCAATAGATGCCACTGCTCTCAATGATTCCTCGCTCCCACCGGATGAGTTGGGTAGAGTTGGCATTGGCCTTTTGCTACTAGCATCATCCTTCAGGTCACCTTCCTCAGGCTGAGTTGATCCTGTAGCTGAAGCATGGTTTCTCGTCTCAGTGGGCTCATGATTTAGCCAAATAAAAGGAGCATCCTTGCGAGGTAACCAGTCATCCTTTTCTGCCAACATCCATGGCATGGAGATGCTTTCACAATTTGGAAGCACTAAACTATCTCGAAGCGAAGCCTGAACAGTGGACCATGCTTTACAATCAAAACAACTTTACCAAAGCAAGAATATACTCAGAACAAAAGGTGCATTCAATACCTTGAATCTGCTACCAATAAGTGCAGCGATATGACTGTTGGTGATTTTCCTATCCCCAACAGAAGATTCCAAATCCCATTCTAGATCAGGCATTGACGTAAATCCATACCAAATTTGATCAGAAGGAGGGGGTTTCACATGTATCCGCAAGACACCTCGAACAGATGAAATCCTTATTGCCAGAGAAAGAGGAACCTGCAGCGGAAGGAAATGCATCATACATGTGAAGTATTTCTAGCAACACTAATAATAGCTAAGGTTTTGAAATTAAATGTCCTATTTACCCAGGGTTGTGGGGGGTTAATAAGGTCAGGGATCAAAACTGACTCTCATCATAAACAAATATCACAGCGTATTGCCATTTCTAATATCTTGTTATGCTTTCATCAGGCATAGAATGTATAGAAGTCCTACTATACAGTTTTAAATACTTGAATAAGCACCTATCAGGACAAACGTGATATGATGCAGAAAATTGCAGCAAAACACATGGAGACAGAGGGAGGAGCAAACCTGCGAGACATGATCGGCTATTGAGTGAAGGATAGTTTTCCATCTTGATATATATGCTGAAGTCCATCCAGTGCTCTTTGACTGACTTGAAGCATCTGTTACACAACCATTGAACTATCACGTTCATGATCCAGATCAAAGTTTGAAACATGCAAGTTTTTACCCTTTTCCTTAATATTCTCTTGGCTCAGTACTTTGTCACAAAGATATATTAGCAAACTAAAGAAAGGAACTATAAATTCTAGTAATGTGTACCTAATGTCCTCGACATGGATAAATAAATTCTAACAATATTAAACAGTCGACCAAAGGAATGAAAAAACTATTGGAACATACATTCTAGCAATGTAATACCTCACAGTCATAAATAAGAAAAAACAGACAACTACTCCTTAAGGTACACGCAAGACAAGAATTGATACAATATTTCGTACAAAATAAATTATATGATTTATGTTTATTGTTCAATAACCATCAAATCACTTGCTGGATAAGAACATGATTCCAGTTGATAAATTAAACAGGGGAAGACAGAAGAAATTAAAAGAGACCTGCTTCATCATTTTCCCCAGTTGAATAAGCTGATTTATCTGAGCCTTTAAATTGGTTACCATACTGTTCAATACTCTCAAGAAGATCAGAATCAACCTCTCCATTAGCATCTGCTCCAAAATTACTTTTCATGATGTCCTTTTGCAACTCCGGTTCCTGAACCTCAAGCCTTGTTTCAATGTGCAGCAGTATCCCACTCGAATACTCAAAGTCAACTTCAAAGGCCCATAATTCATTAAGATCCAGTGGAAGGACTCTCATTGCATGCACATAAGGTGGAAGTTCTCCAAGGCTAAAGTTTGTCAGTGTAATTTCACCCACATAAGATGGGGTCCTCATATTTGACAGAGACCTCTGACCAAACAAAAGATCAATTAATAAAAGCTATTGATACAAGTGTATTTAAAGTGAGCAATATATCAAACCTGAATGCGTGCTTTGATGGCCTTGTTTATCTCATCACTCATTTTAGCATCGAAAAACAACCGTGATGACAGGAGGTTCCAACAAAGTGTACCTTCATCAGCAACGCGATCATCTGCATTCACCTCAGGCGAAGTTGAAAGCTGTCCAGTTTGATTCAATGCAATGGTGGGGCAGTAGCTTTTACAGTATCTTGCGATGAACCGCTACTGAGCTTGTCCTCTTGTGGACCTAGTAATGCTTCAATAAATGGTGCACCCTGATAGCTGCGCAATTTATCGAGTATCTTTTTTTCACCTTGCACTGACGACCCGAACTTGTTTTGCTATCTAAGGCAGCCTTCGTAGATGCCTTCTTTGCCAACTTCTTGATGAAAAGACGTACTTTTGAGGATCCATCAGTCTTTGATGTCCTGTCTGTAACCTCATGATCTTCACCAGAGAGTATTGGAGGCTTTAGGAAACAGGGTATTCAGAATTTAATGATGATATGTAACTGAGGAACTTTTCGCTCAGCTTGGCATGCCAATTTAATTTTTCCTTGTCCACAGTAGCTGCAATACGGAGCGCTTTACACCATGATTCCTTCTCCCAGGAAGTGTCTGTATAAAGATAGCACCCTTGCTTCCATTATAAATCTCATTGTCCTTGCTTTCTAATTTTATTGGGTACCTCTTGGCCCTGACAGTTAGCAACAGAAGTAAGGTTATACATCAAGAGTCAAGTAATATAAGTCAATGATCACAATCAATCCTAAAGAACCTTTATAGGCAAAGAAAGATGATTGGCAAGCACTCTTAACTACATTGTAAGATGAATTTCATTTGTATAGAAGTTCTTTGGAGAAATAAAATGACTTAAATTTAGCCGAGTGCAACATAAACATAATGCTAAAGCAAAGCTTCCAATGTCCATATTATTTAATAATATAATCAAGGATTATATCTGATAACTAAGAATGCACGGTCAAATTCAACAAACCTGTCATGTTTACATGACAAGCAGTGGTTGATGAGTAACTGACAAATGGTATTTAGTTGCTAGCACTAACCATTTACGTGAGGGCATACTTGACGCAGAAACTGCAAGGACCGTACAATTCGAAAGCTCAATGGTTGCTTGGGAGCCATCAGGACCAGACAAACAAAGGAGTCCCTTGATTTTAGCCATCTTCTTTGCAGGAAAACCTCCACAATATTCTTCTTGTCTTTTGTCTCTTTGGGACCTCCAACCGATAGGCGTTCGTTACTGACTTTTGGCATTTTTTCTGGCTCCAGTATCCACAGAGCACCCTGAAAACATTTGACACTACCTGTCAGTGTCAAAGGTAATCTAGTTTAAAACAAAACACAGCTAATGGCATCTATAATAAACCGAAAAATGTGACACACAGGAGCTGTGATTAGATCTTTCAGTGGCAGAATCAACAAATGGTACAGACAAGAGGGCTTTGGAATCAATTTGCAGTAAGAATTGAGGAAGCAGCAGCACTGATTTTAGCACTTAGCAGCAAGTAAAACTTAGTACGATTGAAGCACAGGACTCCCAAACTGTTTTTGGAAACGAAATAGTAAGCAATTGGAGGTTGAATTGAATTAATCGACATGGATGCACACATCAAGCAGAAACGCAAGGAAGCTAGTGGGTACAGCTAGAAGTAATCCACGCTCCATCACATCACATCACATGAGAAAAAGCTCCTGGAGTGAGCTTCCACTCGAAGGAAAATCAAGCAGGCAGCCAAGCGGGGAGGGGGCGAAGGGATCCCTAGAAACCGCATCTCCTCGCAGCTCCAGTGCAGCAAAGGCAGGTTTACTCCTCTCCTCTCCCACCGTCCCACGGCAGCGGACACGAGCGAGCAAGCCGAACCGAAGGGAGAGCTAAGCTAGGCGCAGCAACAGGACGAACTCGGCGTCCCCACACTCACCTGCTTCTCGTAGGGGAAGGCGCGTTCCCCGGGCAGCTCGTCGGCGGCTGGCGGCGCGTCCTCCGGCGCAGCCTGCCTGCGGCGGAGGCGGCGGAGCAGAAGCAGGAGCGCCGCCGCCTCGAGCGCGGCCAGCGCCAGGGCTCCGATGAGGAAACCTAGCAGGAAGGGCAGCAGCGCCATCGCCGGCGACGTTGGGGGGCCTGGATGTGAGGATTTTGGGCGAGCGGGGGAGCGAATTGTAAAAAGAAGAAAAAGTGGGGGGCGTTTGCCGCGTCGACTCCCTCTTTTTCCCTTTTCTTTTCTTCTCTTTAGCGTGTCGTCGTGGACGCGGTGGCGTGTGGGTCCGGTTACGGTAATGGCCTTGGGCCCACATGTCGGTGCTTGCTTCACGCAACGGCCGTGCTGCGGCCTTTTTGTTTTCCCCCTTCCTTTTTTTGCTCTGGTTTTATTTTTCTTATTCACAACTCTTGCACATGAGTGTAGAACTTTTTTTTGAAAGAGTGTAGAATTTTTAGGTTGATCTCTTTGCTATGCTAGATTATGTTTGACACTCTAAAGAGGTATATGTTTCTATAAAATAAGGTCAAAGCCAAGAGCCTCCCCTAGTCGGTTATAGCTCCTCGATGGCACACCACACATCCTGGGTTCAAGTCAAGGTTTTTTTAAAAAAATAAGGTCAAAAATAAAGAAACATATAGAGAAGAGGACAACATAAGCTGATCTCGATAACAAAACTACAAGAGACAAGGGCCAACACGTGCGCAATCAAGCACATGACTATGATTAAACCTACGCTCATCTGTTCGATTAAAATTAACAACATAAACATCTTTTATTTTTGTGTTTGTGAAGTGAAGCCATATATGTTTACCAATACTTCTTAGGTGATGCCTGCCAAACACTAACTCAAAAAAATGGTTACTCGAGATATAATCTCTAAAGAGCATAAGCTGTCTTTTGAACTACAAGAGTGAAACCACCTAAGAATGGCAGCGGATCGGGTTCGGGGCGGATATTCACGGGTTTTGGGTCTAGCGGGTTTGGGTTTGGATCTAGTTTTTCACCCATGAATTTCGGGTTCGGATACCCGAACTTATCAGGGGTTCGGTTTTTACCCGTGCATACCCAATGGATATCCGAAGTATAACATTTTAAATAAAAACTTGTGTGTTTTTATTAATAAATTATGTACGTAATCTATTAAATTGTTCTAAGTTGAGTCATGAAACTGTGTGTTGTTTATTGCCTCTTGTTTATACAGTTGAATATGTAATATATATCATACATATGTTGCTAAAAATCCTTTATTATTTTTCTATTGCTATATAGAGGTGAGTTTCGGGTTTCGGTTAACCATTCGGGTTTCGGAAATCCACCGGGGTTGATTTCAGGTTTGGATTATCACCCGAACTGGGTCGGTACGGTTTCGGATTTTGAGTTCGGGTTTCGGGTTCGGGTTCGGGTCCACGAAGCCTCCACCCGATCCGAACCGGCCCCGTTGCCATCCTTTTTTTTTTAGAGTACACAGTACAACGCAGACACTCAACACGCACGCACACTCGCCCCTACGAACACACGCACGCAAACCCTAACCACCTAAGAGCACGTACGCCCAACACGACAAGTTGGTTGGTAGTCTCATCTCTCATCATGCAATGTAAGCTTGGACACCATATAGAAAAAGGTATAGGAGCCTCACTTGACCTTGTGCAGAAGTTCCAACCGTAAACAACACGTTATGAGAAATGGACACCTCTAAGATATGTTTTCTATGATCCAGATATGTCCGCCCGCATGCTGAGGACGAGAAAGGCAGAGCGAGTGATAGGACTAGTGCGAAGAAAAATATATATGTGGTTTGGGATTGAAAGACTGGTATCAATCTCTCGGATCCTATATGGAAGATATAATTTAGACAGTTGATTTTATATACCTGTGTTGTTTGTGATCTAAAAAGTTATTTATTTAGCTTCCCTAACTCCTTTGGTGAAGCTAGTTAGAAAGAAGGGAATCCCTATCAATCATGACCTTAAATTTGAGGGGTCGATCTTAAACTGGAGAAAGGAAAACAAAATAAATAAAGAGGTGTGGCTCCACTACCAATAGGAAAATAGGGGAGAAAGGACTTGATAGTTGATAGTATGATTGTTGTGTGATCCTATGTTGATGTAGGGTACTGAGCGCTCCAGTAGCTGTAGTGCATATTTTACGTAATACGTTTGACATGCAATTCTTCTGTGTATTCTCATAAAAGGGATAAAAGAAAATACAACTGTCTGAGGGGTGATTGTGCTTTTGTCTGAGACTGACGGAAAGAGAGACCTCCATGGCTACGGTTGTCCCATTTTTTTTTTCACCAACAGACAGGAATTGAAGTCTATATGAAAGGAAGAAAAATACATGGCATTGGCAACTATATATATATATCATATATGATGTCTCCTGCTGCTGCTATCTGATCGCAGAGCGATGAGCTGTGAAGAAGTTAAAGTCAGGATGGTGTGCTCCCACTTGTTTCAGCCAAGAGGATGCCGCCCAGTAGAGGTCAGAATGGGATGATGAGGCTGATAACCTAGCAGCAGCAGCATTTGGTGATCCACCACCACAACCACCAGCTGCACGCATGTGATGCGGCTCCATCCATAGCGGCTTCCCTGCTTCCATTCTGTAGGTCGCCAGTCCGAATGGGGAAAGCACCACGGTCCTGTCGCCACCGCATCTCACCATGATCTCATCTGCAATGCAACCAACCCATTCATTTCGGTTCAGTTTATATTTGTCCATGACAGGAATCACCATCGCCGCAAACACGTTATGCAGCAATCTTGTACACATTTATAGTATGGCCATTGTTGAACCCCCTGTGAATTTTGTTTATTACTTATTACACACATAATAAGGCATAGGCAGATGCACATGATTAATTATATTCAGTCATCAAGCTGCCATACAACAGATACTGAAACCTCAAGAATCAGATTCTGTATGTATTAGAAACAAGAGATGAACACAAGATAGGAATGTGGTAAAACCTCAAGAATCAGATTCTGTATGCAGTTGCCTATCCTAGTAACCATGATAGACAGCTCCATCAACCATGCAATGCGGCAAAACATGCATGCGTTGGCATGAAACCCAACTAAAGATCATATGATGCATGCACTACAATACTGAAGTAGTAACAGGACTGATTGTCTTTTGGGGAGGTGGAAACAAACTCGTAGAGTAGGCTCATTCTCCACAATGCAAGAAGACAGATTGGATTGCAGCAACTACATGCTCAAGCATATATACAATGCACGAAACTAATAAGACAAAAGTTTGCATGCAACGAACAAGAGATGTACTGTGAATGGAATTCTTTTCAATCATGCATAGAACAGAGGGTACCTTGAAACACCGTTGAAATAGAATGGTAGGTAAGGAAACATGCAGAAATTCCCTTCAGGTTCCCATGATAAGGGATATGGTAAATTGGATACCTGATGAATGAAGGATAAGACAGAGCAAATTAAAAGTGAAACTACCTCGCTTGTTATCCAGAATATATAAAAGGAAAGACAGAATCACAATGGACAACGCTTGAAAAAGGATGAATCATTAAATGCATCTATATTATAGCTTCTTCATGTTGCTGGAATCTCATTCTCTCTAGTGTCAAAAAGGTAACAGTAGATATTGTTCTGCCACATATAATCCAAGACAAATTGCAATAGATAGATGAAATTTGGTACAAAAAATGAAGTACCATGCTACCGATAGCCAGCTTGAAGGTGACAATTCTGCGCTGTTCAGTGATGTCAAGCACGGATAGTCTTGTGCCAGCTCTGCCACCTGATCATAAGTAACACACTGCTTCAAATTTACTGCCGCATTGTTTTAGTCTTTCAACTCGAGAGATTATTAGACTGAGTTTAGGATTAGTGGTACCTTGTCTGCAAGAGGAATTCTCTCATAGGGTGGGTCGCATTCACTGTACTGGAAATTCAGGTATCCACCTCGCTTTGAACGAACTGTAGGATCATCCAAGTCTTCTTGGCTCGAATCATAGGATGACGCGGCATCCCAAGACCTGGAATCCTTGTCGCCGACACTATATCGTCGCTCCAAGAATCAGTCTCGCTTTCCATGCTCCTGCTGTGTGGGTTTTCATCGATTCCAATCGGCATGCACAGAAATTGTTGGTCAGTTCCAGAGAAGGAAAGAGCTAGATGTTGTCTGAAATGCAACTCATGATCCTACAATGATACGCAAATCTTTGTGTATTCGACTTAATCAATGATACGGAATTTTTTTGTCTAAACTCTTCTACTTAATACAGTGATACGCAATCTTTTACGTATTCGAGAAAAAAAAAGAAATGCAACTCATGAGAGCTAAGCAAGTCAGGCATCAATTTTTTCAGATAATATAAGTAGGGGAGGGCGAACCTGGGGACACCAGCAAGAGCCTTGGCGGTGTATATTTGAATAGCTGATAGGTAGGGAACGAAATGCTGGGTGATGGACTTGCCCGTCGTTTGATGATGAAGATGGACAGGAACAGCGAGGCCGTACGCGCTGCTCTCGAATAATGCTCCCACAGATCCTCCAGGGTGAAGTAGTCGACCGAGTGTTTCTTCTCCAGCTGCCAGACAGTGTCTGGCCCTCGGAAACAGTCCTTGTATATAAAAGGAGAAGAAAAAACAGTAGAATTATTGTTGGCATTGATGAGTACAGAGCCTGATGGTGCTTGTAACAGCAAAGAAAAAAAAAACTTGGTCACAGGTGCAAAATGGCAATCACTAGAAAAAAAATATTCATCATACATATATCATCAGTAAGAGCAAAAATGGACATCACTATTATTAGGAATGAACTAGAACACTTTGGTATCAACCTCCACTAGTAGAAGAGAAAAGAAGGATGGAAATGCAAATGCAAGAACAAGACTGGCAGGAGTGGATATCAGAGGTGGTGTTGTCTCACCATGGGTGCCGATCGCCACGGCAACCATGGAGTGGCGGCCTCCAGGAAGACCTCAAGATTGCTGCTCCTCCTGCTCACCATCCTGCCTCCCTCACTCACTCTTTCAAGTCCAACACAACACAGGAACGCGATGACTGACGCCTGTACTATATTTATTTATGCTTTGCTTAGGTGTTTGGAAAGAAGAAGAGGATCACATTCAGAGGCAGAGCCTCACAGTCACAGGCTTCTGCTGCTGGTGGTCAAGTCAAAAGCCGGGTGGATAGCATATATAGCATGCAGCAGCACACAATGGAATGGAGATGGAGATGGTTTCACAGCACAGCACAGCACAGCACAGCACAGGACTTGATGGATGTGCTGAACGCCTGCACGGATTAAGAAATAAAATGATCGACAAGTCGTCTTTCCTCCCTCGATTTGCTGCACCCAGTGATACTGTGGCCTTGGCTGGCAGGGCGTTGAGGTTCAGAAAACAGGCTAGTAGTAGTTTATTACTACTTGTGGCGCAGGCTCTGCCGTTGGAATGGAATTGGGTTTGGGAGTGGGACAGCCACAAGACAAGACTAGTGTAGTGGTTGGCTTCGAAACAAGATTTGGGAGTAGTGGTGGAGACCCAAAATAGCCTAGGCTCCACCCAAAACCAAAAGGGCAGCAAGACACAAATAGCTAAGGAGGAAAATTAAACGATTTCATTTATTTATTTATTTATTTCACCTTGAGGCTGATGAGGCCAGGAGATGAGAAGAACACAACGAGTGGATGAAGGGAGACGGAGGCGACGCCACGTGTCCCGCTCCGGCTCTTCACCGCAACCGTTGTGCTCATGCCACCTCCACGCGGCGCCGCCCGCAGTTTCAGTTACCATCAAGCTGCAGAGAAACCTGTAATAAGTGTATTCTGCACTTGGACTACTCCGGGTCCAGGACTCCGGCCTTGTTCAGCGTTACAGGAAAGAAAAAAAGGAAGAAACACAACTAGCTTGTGGTATAATACAAATCGATCCCGAGATAAACCTGCACTTCAAAACTATTTTTTCGTCAGTTACTACTGCATGATGATGGTTGATGGAAATACTACGTATATTTATCAGTTGCTTATTACAGCAATGCAGGTGGAGCAGAGACATGAGGCGCACAGATAAAATCCAACTTATCATCATCTTTTGTATTACTCTCAGCGTTTCAAAATTATTATACAAGTCGTTTGGATTTTTCTTGATATATATTCACTTTGTTGTAAAACAAATCAATTTCTAGACTTGTCCCGAATCAAACTATTTTAAGTTACTAAATCAGAATCAGATGATTTAAACTATACCGATACTCCTACTTACCACAAGGGAAGGTTGGTCCAAGAAGGCTCTCAAGATCCTGAAAGAAGGCTCTTTTTTAATATATTTTTTTAGATATCCTGAAAGAAGCAATAATATGAGCACTTCAATATATTCCCTGCTACAATTTACAAACATGAGTAGCAGATCGAATTTTCCTACACAGAGTTATAACAATCCCCAGATTTATTTGCCAACACACTAGCTCTTGGGTGATGAATGGAGTCGTTTTGTACGTATAGGGAGTATCATCGATCGATTCACCACGAAGAAACGCATGACATGCCATGATCGATACCATGAGGAGGCCGCCAGCGGTGGCAGTGCCATGACTATTCAACCAAAATTAACTGCTCAACAGAAAATGAAAGTACGTGCAGTATGCTCGGGATCTACTGTAGTGTAGAAAAAAGAAGTGCGATGAGAAAGTGGATACTCCTAGATAGTAGCAGAGGCAGAAATGCATGGCAACGCGTCAAAGAAACAGCAGCAGAAGGAGGAGGGAGGGGTCGATCCCAATTTCCCCCAATGACATGAGGGTGGATAAAAATAGAACATCTTCTGTCATAAATATCTGCTCGAAAATCGCCAAGCTAGCTAGCTAGCCATTAATAAGGTCACCGTTCACCGATGGGGCTTTGTTTTTCCGATTAGCCGGAGTAGGGGATGGGTGGAGAGTGGAGACGGAGAGGCTGAGCTATGGCTTCCTCGCCAGGCATCCGAAAGACACGCCCGATGAACCGATAAAGTTCATCTATCTTACCAAACCACGCCCGATATTAAGTTCATCTATCTTACTTGATCGCCAACCAATACATCATCCATTACCTCCAATGCCTCATCCACCTTGTCGGACTTCTGGTTCTTGAAAAGATCAACCTGACCTGTACTGTACAGCAGGACAACAACAACAACAACAACAACAAGGCCTCGATCAGTGATCAGTCATTCAGCAAGGCATATACAAACAAGCTCAGTGAGTATAGTGGCACTGGCACATGGATGGGACTTGAGAGCTTTACCCGTTTGGGAGCGGCATTGTCCTGTGCCCCCAAGCGCATACAATACCTGTTTTAGCAGAGCAAGATAGAAAATGGAATCTCTGTAAGGTTTTCAGCCGTTCAGCAATGACAAAACAACAGAAAAAAATACTACGTAGTAGTTAGTAGTTGGTGACTGCATCTCTCGCGGGACTTGTTCCGGTTCTGCACGGCGGAGTCGGCAGACCCGATGTTCGTTGCCGGATCAACCCAACCTCGGCGGCGGCGGCGGCGGCGGCCATGGCGGTGCCGGTGGTAGGATTAGGAACGAGGAGGATTCTTCCGGTCGGTACCCGGTAAAGGCCTTCTCCTCCACTCCCTGGATGGGCCTTTTCCTTTTCCTTGATGGGCCTAACAGACAGGCCCATGCCATGTCGGACTCGGCGACTGGCTTCAAGTTGCCATGCGGCGTGCTTTCCTTCCATTCGGACACGAGCTGGCCTGGGATTACGATTCGCGCCAATGAGCCTCGATGCTTAATTCGAGTCGGTCCAAGACAAGAAACCGACTAAGCATGTACTTCTCCTACTCAGTGTGGCCATCAATCAACCAATCAAGAATGCTATGTATACGTAATTAAGAGATATAAATATCCCCCTTCCCCTTCCCGGCTGCGGGCAAATTAAACACGATCAAAAATCCCAGCAGGCCATCATCCATCGCTCCGCCGCTAAAAGCCAGGATCTTGCCTTCCATCAAAAAAAAAAAAAAGCCAGGATCTTGCTTGCACAAGAACCAGCGACCCCAGCGGTAGGTGTCGTGGAGATGGAGATGGAGATGGAGAAGTCGGCGTACTCCGCCGCGCCGCCAGCCGCCAGCGCGCGGGGATCGACGGGGGCATCGTGGTCCGCCTGAGGCTGCCGCGCGCGTGGACGCCCGAGGAGGACGCGCGCCTACGGTGCCTGGCCATGGAGAACGGCTTCGGGCACTGGCACCAGATGCCGGCGCCCGGTCGGTCCGCCAGGTCTTGCTGCGACCGCTGGCGCCACCACCTCGCCCGCGACGACGAGGAGCTGCAACGCCTGGTGGCGCGCCTCGGCGGCGGCCGCTGGAAGGACATCGGACGCGCGTCATGAGGCAGCGATGGAGGCACATCCGCGATAACAACCCGCCGCCGGCCAAGAAAAGCGCGCTGGCGCTGCCGCCATCCGACGACGACGACGATGATCAAGACCTGGAGGCGGCTACAGCGACGGCACGGCCCCCCGGGCTGCTACTACGACACCGACGACATTCTAGCTTCGACGTTCGCTTCGTGCAATCTTGCTGCCACGGACAACGCCATGGATCCCAGGGCCGGAAGCCTAGCGTTAGCTTTTGCCTGCATGGCGGTTTGAGAGCAAAGACAGCCAAGCTAGCCTTAGTTCTTTTTCCGTCAGCCGAGCTATTGCAACTCTTGGTTCATGTCCTTTGTCTCAAAACTATGTAGGCATGTAATCTTTTATTTCATTCTTTGCGAGGAGGCATGTAATTAATGTGTTACTATTGCGATATACTATATAGTATACAGTTCGATTGTATGTACATACAGAATCATCTGAATCTGATCAACACTTGTACGCGTGCAGCATTAGTAATAGTACTAGTATAATTAAGGTACAAATAAATAAACATGTGCTAGTAGTCTTACTAGTACAATGCACAAAAGAGGGCATGTTACACCACTTGTAAAATTTCTTTGTCCACCATATGGGGCTGCAGCTCTTACATTACATACACTGTCAAAAAAAAAAGCAAGATACAGATTTTACACCTTTGCATTGGCTTGTATGCACATCAACCTAATTAACTATCCTCTCTAACCTAATTTTTCTACTTCACTATTATTGTTCTGTAGGGGTACGAGGAAAAAAGAATCATTTCTCTGTAAACGAATGACAAAATGGGGCTAAAGTGTTGTTGTATATCTGGATGTTACATGGCAGACGGCTTTGGCCATAAGCATCAGCCAAATCCATGGAAACCAGCAGATTGGTACGAGTTCGAAAGCTTTGGTAGCTTGAGAACTGCGAGCACACCTGCTGCCAAGGAGAAGACCGAAGCCAAGGCGAAGGCTGGGATGTTCCCTCCCCCATACAGAGCATCCCATGGACCTGCTCCGAGTGAGACTACTATCTGTAAATAAAATGGAAGCATTAGCGTATGGACATCTTTCACATCTATGTATACAGCAGACGATTCAAAACAAAATGGTAGCTGCTAACCTGGGGAACTACAATAGCAAGATTTAGGACTCCTGTGGCCAAACCTGGAAATGGAGCACAAACAACATCAGTCACTGTGATTCACAAGGACAAGGGCATAATAAATAATAACAGAGATTATATATCTGCAACACGAACCTTGTCCACCTCCTGTACCGGCAGTCAGCTCAGCAGTCACAGAAAATGGGACGCTATAAGTGATCTGTAATGCTTAAGAGCAAAGCATAAGACAGCTTCCAACTTAATTCATTAAGAACAATGTGCTGAGTCTGGTTCTGATACTTACGGAGAGTGGCAATCCAAGAAGAGAGAAAACAATCAATGCTGCAGTCTTGACTGTTTTGTTTGCCCCAATGATGTGATGGAGTTTGCTTGAGTACAGATCAGAAGAGATCCAACTTAGTATTGTTGTAGCCATCATGCAGATAAACACTGTGAAGTTGCTAATGGCCCAAACCAATCTTGCACCAATCATCCGGCATAGTGGATCAATAAGGAAGGAACCAACGCCAAGGACAACCTACACAAAAAGTAAATATTACAGTTATTACAGTTATGAAGTTAAGTTGAGATAGAGACACTAAAAACGCTAGCAATACAAATTGATCGTGAGTTCTTACTGAATTTAATAGCAAACCAAATGCACCTTCTCGGACACCATTGTCATAAGCTTTCCTCTCACTCAGATCTCCATTTGGATCCCCATGGTAAACTTCACGCCCCATCCAGTCAGTGTCAAAAAGAAAAAAGGGAAACCATGACAACTGCAAAGCAAATAAAACAAGGGTACATCATCAATCTAGAAGATGGAAAACAAACCCTCAGCAAGTGGTCGGTAGGCATGTATATGTGTAATCTGCTAGCATACCCATGTTAGGGCCATAACTACGAGCACTGAATGCATCCCAGGAGGTAGATGCCTCATGCTGGTCAAAATGTTAACCAAAACTGCTCCTGGTCCATCATTGAAGACTCCTCCATTTTCTGTGTTGGAATTCGCATTTCGAAATTCCTCAGTGTTGTTGTTAGCCGACACATTGTTTCCATCAACATGCCCATTAGGAAATCTTTCATTATTTGGTTCATTCGATGCATGGACATCATCTCTAGAACCGTTCAGTAGAGGAGCAGAATCTGATAGTCCTTGTGCATCTCTTGGCTCTAGTGGGACCTCTTCAGCGAAGTACAGGGTAACAGACATACAAAACAAAAGAAATACCTGCAAAATTTAGTTTGCTAAGCTTTGGCATACACAGTCCTTTAAAAGGACCATAGAACATCTAAGAAGGATCCTTAGTGCATAAGAAGTAATAGCTTCAAATTCCAAGGGCAGTTACAGAATCTCTGAAAACTTACAACTGCAACTAAGAAGGCTGCTTTTAAATTAGCACAAGCTTCACAGCAGGCTCTTGTCGTTAGAAAAGGAAACCACCTGCACAAAGAACAAGCAGGCAAACTCAATTCTCATAAAGAAGCAGATTTTGTTGACTAGGGAGAATTTGGGAGAAATTATATGTGAACTTCGTGGACCAAGAAGCAATCAATAAGAGGACCAAATGTCAAAAGACGGCATGAAGAGCGATACATGCCAGCATTGTTTTTTTATAAGCTTATCTGACTACGCGAGGATTTTCATCATGAAAAGGAAAGCTGGAAAGGTAAGAAAGCAAAACTACAGGATTGCTAGTTTCCTCTACTTTTTTAAGCCATTTTACAGAAAAAATTCAAATGCCAGACAAATTTGAGCCTATTACTTTTGGATGCAAATCGGCACATATCTTATGATTTGCTAACTGCACAAGGTACCATTTACATCAACTAGTGCAAGTTAAATCAAATGCATAATAACTATCTTGAAGAGAACACCAACTGCTGAACCTAGTCATGTTTATGCAATCACAAAAGAGAGCAAATAAAAAGGATTGCTAGTTTTCTTGACTAGGAATAATTTGCGAGAAATTATATGTGAACATGGTGGAGCAAGAAGCACTTAATAAGAGGACCAAATGTCAAAAGATGGCATGAAGAGCGATACATGCCATCATTGTTTTTAGTTATAAGCTTATCTGACTATGTGAGGTCTTCATCATTGGAAGGAAATTTGGAAAGGTAAGAAAGCAAATTTACGGGATTGCTAGTTTCCAATACTGCTTTAAGAATTTCTACAGAATAAACAGGGAAAAAAATAAAATACCACACAAAATTGAGCCTATTACTTTTGGATGCAAATCAGTACATATCGTATGGTTTGCTAACTGCATGGCACCATTACATCGACTAGCACAGTTTATTTATTTATTTATTTATTTCCGAACATCAACTAGCACAAGTTAAATCAAATGTATAATAACTATCTTAAAGAGAACATCAACTGCTGAACCGTAGTCATGTTTACGCAAGCAGAAAAGAGAGCACATAAAAAGGCATACTTGTGCCAATCCCCGCTCGCACCAGCTGAAAAACCAAGAATATTTCCAACAGCCATCCATGAGCAGAATATTGCATTTGCAGAATTACACTGATCAGGACCTGCAGAATAGAAAGGATCATTGAATAACTAACACTCAATGGTGAATCCAGCATTAGTAAGCTTTCTAAATTTAAGGTAGAAACCACCTGAAAGATCGGCTAGAAGAGCACGTGCAGGACCCTGAACATATCAGAAAGGAACAAAAATGTTAGGAGAACATCCATAAAAAGGTAATAAAACTTCAGCGCCAAAATTGATAAAGACAAGGTGGGCAGATCGCAGGCTTACTTGCACTGTATTGTTTGCCAGGTCCAACATCCAGAATCCTAGAATGAAAACAATAGCAGCTCGAAACCTTGAACCTTTATATGTTCTGATTTTTTTTAAAAAAAAAACACAGCAATTCAGTGACAAAAAGCTTGATGCAAATAAAAGAGCAAGCAAGAAATCATTATGATTACTACCTGCAGTGCTCGGTGGTATCCCCTAAGATGTAACCGAGGTCTGCAGAAAACCCGATTAAAGTTACCTACGTATGGAGTCTATCTATTAGAACATAATGAGAAGAGGAAATACGATGGCCTATGAAACTTCATCTAACTCACAGCAGCACATATCATTATGCATCCAGCCAAAATAAATGGTCGTCTTCTCCCATACTTTGAACGGCACTTATCACTCCAAACACCAACACAAGGTTGAACCTGAGAAGGCAGCACATCATCATTTAGAGATGTGAAGTAAAGCTGTAATCATGACTATGAACCAAGAAAGGAAAAGGAGAGGCGGCCTTATTCTCCCTCGGGTGACTTACCACAAAACCAGTTATAGGCCCACAGAGCCAAATAAATGATGCCATGGCATGGTCTATTCCTAGGGTCTGCACAAAATTGAGAAATGAGCACCAGGTGAATACATGGCAGAAATGAGATGTGGGGACATAAAAAACATAAATACAGGTGAGTACATTTTAATCATCATTCCAGCATTTATATGCGACTATCAGTTCAATTTAGCATACTGTAGCAATGTGGTATCGATATGTAAAACGACT